>CM076571.1:554361758-554625697 GCA_034641835.2 Pinus albicaulis
AAGGGGGCTAATGAAGTGAGGAGGAGGAAAGGGAAGGTGTGGTTTCATGGGGGAAAGGAACTAGGGGCGAGTTGTGAAGGGCTAGGGTAAGAGGGCTAAGAGGAGGGATGAGAGAGGGAATGTGATGACTGTCAGATCAATAAGATCGACGGTCAAGATTGCTCGAGGGGTATGCATAGCGTAGTAGGTAAAATACAAAGGAAAAGGTATTTTATAAGGGGCAATGGGCGTAAATAATAGTTAAGGGGAGGGGGCTAAGAATAAGGAAGGGAAGGGTCCGATGAAGGGATAAGGGACCAGGGGCGAAGAAAACAGGGGTTGATCGCCTCGGAAGGGAACAAAGGAATGCAGGAGGAAATGAATAAGGGATGATGCGATGGGGGCGATAGTTTAGGGCAAGGGTATGGTCCCGTGGGGGAACGAGTGACCCGAGGCCAAAGGTAAAGGAGCTAATCGCATCGGGATAGAAATTTTTTCAAAGGAAAATGCGAGTATATAGAGGAAACGCCGATGCGATAAGGTCAGAGGGGTTTAGGCACTTGGTCATAGCGCTGCGTCTTATGGCAGAAAGGACAGAAAAACTAAACATGCGGAAATATTATTATGCTTTTGGAAGTACAGTAGGAATACATATTGTAAAGATGATTTAGCACTTGATTGTTTCAATAACTTTAGTTACAGTGCCCTTCCTCCCCACGATTTTAGAGACAGAAAAACCGGCTGCTTGGAGTAGTTCAGTCCATTGTTTTCGGGTCCTTTCGCCACCTCCCGGTAAACAATTCAACATAACAACATCCACAACATTGGCAAATTCTATCATGTCATAGCCTTCCGTTAAATCTAAGACAGCCTCTGATAATATCAACTTTCCTTTGTGTGGAATAGACTGGTAGTAGTTGTTCAGTAGCTTGATGCAGTCTTCGTCGTTCCAACTATGCAGAAAATTCTTTGATGGACAAATCCAAGAGAAACTTGTAAATAAAGTAGTTATAGTATCTTGCATAGAAATATTGTCAAATAGAATAATTAGCGTACAAATAAAATTCATCACAACCGCCGCCAACAAAATAATTGGTTACCTTCATAAAAATCGCATCCGCAGAGGGGGCAACAGTCTCAAATAGGCTTCCGCTAATGTGTTCTACGCCTGCGTGAATGAGAATAGGATTAACAAATAGATAAAGAACTTGGTAGGCTATATATCCTCATAATAAGAATTTTTATATATGTGGGAAAAAGGTAGATTTATAATTTAGAAAGGGGATTAGAAATACCGGGGAGAGTTGATGCAGTATCTATAACTTGGGGAAGATCAAAGCTGATGCCGCGGATATGAGGGTACGCATAAATTATGAGACTCAAGGCATCCCCGTGCCCTCTACCCACGTCCACTAGCATGTTGACGTCTTTGAAGCCATCATAAACAGCTAAGATATCTTCCATAGTGGCCTTTGTGACGGCCACCATGCCAGCATTGAAGATGGCACTGAACTCCGGATCACTACCTGTGAAACTCCAGAAGTATTTGCCATTGCCACTAGATTTCTTCCAATTATCACCACCATGGAGCACACATTCGTGAATATTGGCCCACGCGGTCACGTTTTGGGTGTGTCTGCAAAAGAACTAAGGGAACGAGGCTTCGCGGATTAATATTCTTGGAGGTGAAATAGCTTTTGCTGAGATTGGTAAGCCCGTATTTCATGTTAATTCCCTCCTCTGCTTTGACTGCCTGCAATATTCCCAAGGTGGAAAGGTAAGAAATAATGCGGGAAAGGGCTCCCAGGTCGGGATCTTCAGAGGGGAGTTGGGCGGCGATCTGTTGAATGGAGAGAGAAACATCGGGGCCGGCTTTCGAAATGATGTCAGGGATTTTAAGACAAAGGGCACATCTTAGGAGAAAGGGGTTCTCTAATGAAAATGCCATACTTATGGCCGAAGCTTGAAGTGCCACTTCGTCCTTCACAGATTCCATATTCAATATATCTGGAAACCCACCCTTGTTCACAGTAGCTTGGATATTCAATTTATAAACTCACTCCCTCACCGATTGCAAATGAAATATATAATATTTGGTGGGTGTAGCCGCCTCGTGTGAATTGTCGTTCAAATTGCCAAGAGTGCCAGGTTGAAAAGTTATGGCCACACAAATTAAGAGCGACAGCTTGAAATCGACTTCTTAACATTTATAATATAAGATGCAATGAATGTTATTTCAAGTTGTGCTCAATCTTATATAATATTTTGACTTTTCTACATATGCTGTAGCGCTATTTTATAAAAGAAAAACTCGACACTCTACCCATATAAGAGAAGAAACACTACCCACTTAATATTTATTCGCGCCGAAAACCATGACTTGATTTCAAAGTTGGTGTCAGATCCTTTAATTCCAAATCCACCACAGTTTACTAATAAAAGAAATTATTCGTCGGCCTGATTTTTTGACTTATTTGATCTGATTTTTTGACTTATTACGTATTCGTTGAAATTCGATTAATCGCTCTTGACCACAAATTAATTCACCAATATGCAAAGTGATGATGATGATTATTTTTTGACTTATTACTTATTCAATCATGGTTTGAAATTCAATTAATTGCTCTTGGCCACAAATTAATTTGGCGGCGGCAGTTGCAGCCTCTTTAATTTGATTTAAGATTTTATTCTTATGCTCTAAAAGCCTGGAGAGAAGTCTCTCGAGCTCACTATAATTTTGACATCTTAAAAGGCTAGGAAGGTCAATATTGCAACAAAGATTATGAAATTGAACTCTAATGTGGTTGTACGCCAAGCACTCTAAGAGAAAGTGATTTCCATCCTCAATGTTCATATTCTCACAGAGATGGAAAATCCTTTCCATCCATGGTGTTTTAGGAACTGTCCAATGACTTGTTTCACTATGGAGCTCATTAGAGTTCATTCTAATCTTGGCTATATTAATTTTCTTCTTTGAGCTAGTTAAAAAAGAGAGATACTTTTGATTTTCTAAGGGGGTTCATGACCTTCTTATAATACTTTAATTTTCTTTTAGCTGCTAGATCTTTCTTGCCCCACATTTTTTCTTTGAACTTAGAAGTAACAATTTTTTTAATGTTATTGATGTTTTGCAATGCAACTTTCTCATCAATCTCCCAATGGTTTAACTAGACCTTGGTGTCTTTATACCAACCTCATTTAAGCGTTAAGTGATTTTCGCTAGAATTTAAAGCTAGCTTAAAAATTATATGGTCTCCTATGCTACTGAGCTTGTGCTTATACAACAGAAGCCTAGTCATAGCTAAGCTCTCCATAGGGGAAAGACCCACTTCTATAAGAAAATTTAGAAAATCAATATATTTTATTTTTTAAGTTTTTATTTATTCACCTCTTGATTGGTGCAAAGAGGTTGGGTCTTATTAAACCATCATTATTTCCGCTGTCGCTGGTGTCATAATAGTACTTGTCACCGCATCGCTCGAAAATACTTGGTTCCATTTTCTGTCCTTATTATGTGATATCCGCGCCTTAGGTTATATTAAGTGATGCTTATATTTTAGGTTAATATTAGTTGGATCTGTGTCGCAATTGTAGCACGTCAGCCTCCAGATCAGAAGGTTCACGTCAGGTTCAAACATATTCCATACTTTATAAGTGGCTTTGGTGCCATGTTTCCCGAGGCTATGACATGTTTTGAGCTTGGGTTCAAATTCATGATCCTGTCTCATATTAATAATCTTTTTATCATTTTTTTTAATCATCTCTCGTTCGTTTGGTTATGGGTTCAAATTTTTCTATTAATTATTTTTTTATCGTCTTTCAATTTGGATATGGATTCAAATTTCTATATTTATTATTTTTTATCAATTTTTTTTTCTTTCGAATTAGTAGAAACCTTGAATCTTGTTTTTATTAAATTAGTTGAGAAAACTGGTAAATATCATGAATATTGTTAATTATTTGTGTATTAAAACATTATGTATTTTTTTTCAATTAAATGAGGTTAGAAAACTAGTAGATGCAATGAATGTTGTGAGATATTAAGATTCATGGTTTTCAACCTGGAGAAGGTTTTAGAAAATGATGTTTATTTTAAAGGTTAATATTTTTAATTTTATAAATAGTTTGTATTATATTTTATAAATTTATTTTTATTTTATGATAGTAGGAATAATGACAAATATGGTATTATATAGTTTAGTTTAGATATTTTATATTATATTTTCAAATAAATATTTATTTATAAATTTTTTTATCAATAATTAAGGAATGATTGTGATTTTTCTCTCTCAAATTATTTAATTTATAAAAGTATGTTTTTTTAATTAATATATAGAAAATATATTTGAAAAATTATTTGTATAAAAAATCAATATAATTAAAGTTAGCTATAAGTTTTAGATAATTTTATAAAGTACTAGTACAAAATGGTTAATTAGTTATTAAAAAACGACTAAAATTTGCATATAAACGATTATTTTTTAGTCGGTATCCAATAGTAGCTAATTTACAGTATCTTATAATGCGACCAACTTTTGGTCATTTTTAGCTTAGTCATTAATTGGTTATCTCAATTTTTTTGTCTAGTTGTATATTTGGTCATTAATTTGGTTAGTAATTTAGTCACTGATTTAGTCATTAATTTATTCATTGATTTAGTCATTTATTTAATATTTGATTTGCTCATTAATTGTCACAATTAATGACTAACATATTACTATATGATCACCTAAGAAAACCAATTAATGACCAAATAAATATGACCAAAATGTTGGTTGTGTTATAAGATACTGTAAATTAACTACTAATAGTGATATATATGCAAATTTTAGTCATTGTTTGAAACCAATTAATGACTGAAGAAATATGACTAAATTTTATTTGTGTTATAAGATATTGTAAATTAGCTACTAATAGTTGTATATATGAAAATTTTAGTTGTCATTTGTAGTCACAAAATTATCATTTCTAGCAGTCACTTATTCATTATATAAACGACTAATTTAGTAGTTTATATTCATTTCATTTACTTTCATTAATAATCATTATAAATGACTAATTTAGTGGTATATTCATTTTATTTGTGTTCATCATTAATCAATATAAACTATTAATTTAGTAGTTTTAAATTGATTTTGTGTTCATTATTAATCAACATAAATTAATTTCTATGATTTTAAAAATGTCATGCAATGTTCATGTTCATCTAATATAAAAACACAAAGTCGCATATTTTAATTACAATACTAAACAATATCAAGTGCAACTATAAATCATATTTCAACCACATAAATTATATTATATGAAATGTTAAAGTATTACAATATGATTTTCCAACTTAATATTGGTTGGACTACAATTTACACATGAAATAATGTTTCATCACTTCAAACATTATCGTTGTGTTTTCAAGGCATTGCAGGTGAAATCACCAACTCTGAAGACTTGACCATCAGTCTTTATATGTGTATATTATGCAGGATATTGGCTCTAAGAGTATCACTAGACCAGTTCTCCTTTCTCTCTTTTTGCATTTGTCACTCCAATGTTATTACTCCCCTCTTTTTTCAATTCATGCTTCTTATCATCAATACTGAGGTCATTATCTCAAAACAAAAGAAGATACAATGCAATGTAAAACATGAAAGACAATGAACACTAGAATATAAACTAAATTAGACTATAAATAATATATACAACATATACCTCAAAATTAGCAGTGTCAAAGCCTTTTTCTACATACAAGTAAGAAACTCAAACAAATTATCTTCATTGGGGCAATAATTGCCACTATAATGTGTCCAGATAACCTGTATAAACAAAGAAAATAAAAGATCACCATGTATATAAAAGAACACCTTGGTGATTTAGTATTCAAATTTCAAGGAAAGCTTAGGAACAATCATGTCAACTAAGTTATATGCTAAAAAGCTCAAGCTGTAGATAACTTGTGAAAACAAATAATTTGAGGTGTGATGTTTAATCCCTGTCGTTTTATTCACAAAAACGTTTCATTTTCTAACGCATGAACTTAGTCAAGTATATAAATAACATGTACTCAAATAAAAAAATGAAAGTAGCTGCACAATCCATCACACCAGAGAGATAAGCGCTCTGCTAGGGTTTATCGTTCTTGTTCTTTGCCGAAACCCTAACACACTCTGCAACCTGTTGACGCATTGATAGCACTGTCCCTCTCACGCGGCACAGCCCTGCTCACCAGTATGGAGATGGAGACGGATGGCCTCCCCCTGCGAATGAAGACGAACAAGAAGTAAGGTCAGATTTGACTAAAGAAAATTCTGACAACAAGCAGGCGAATGAGGCGACTCAGAAATCGACCTCTAATTCGAAAACTGAGACGATGCAGGCCACTTCTTCCACCTGTAAGCCCATTGCACTAGAACGACCCAAAATAGACCTGCCCAGTCAACGCATCAATGCCAGAATTCAGTACATGAGGGACCATGCCCTTATTGGAAAATTTATAGGGTTCTGGCCAACTGAAAAAGCCCTGCAGGGCTGGATAGCGTCCAAATGGAAGCCAAAGGGAGATGTCACTCTGCAACTGGGACCGAAAGGCTTCTTCACAGCTACTTTCAACTGCCTTGAGGATAGAAACAAGGTAATAGATGAAGGCCCCTATTTTTTCAATTCGGCAGGGTTGTATCTTAGGAACTGGGTTGAAAGATTTAACCTAGATCTGGAAAACTTCAACTCGGCACTAGTATGGATTCGTCTATACTCACTGCCAATTGAGTATTGGGATGAGGAATCTCTACAGGCGATAGGAAAAGGACTAGGAGAGTTCATAAAAATAGCAGAAGAAACTAAGCTACGAAGGTACACCTCCTATGCCCGAATATGTGTCTACATGCATTTGGACAATGCCCTACCCAATGATGTAAGTATATTTCATGATGATTTTGAATGGATTCAACCGTTGGATTATGAACATGTTCCTTTTCGCAGTAGAAGATGTCATGCTCATGGACATCTCTTCAGATATTGCCCATTAACTGTTCAGTCTCGAAGTACTGAAGCGAAAGACAAAGCGGAAGCAGATGGGTTCACCAAAGTCCCCTCCAGAAAAAGACATAACAAGAAATCCTCTTCATCTGGAAAGAAACCTAGCCATAATGCCTCCGCCCTCCACCAGCAATAGCTTCGCCATTCTTGCTCAATCTGACCCTCAGGGCAACTCTACCCCTGCCTCTCTAAGTCATGCTGGCCCTTCCGCCACCCCCTCAAATCAACCCAATCCCGCTTCCTCTGTGCCTGATCTTTTAAAGTTGCATTCTGTTGATCAGACAGATCTCAATCCCTCTTCCAAGAAAAAGCAGGTGACTTGGGACCCTAACCTCATGGATCTGGAAGGGAATAATTCTAATCCTAATCAGGATAACAACGATCCACTGGATAATGTTCAGACAACTCAAATGGAATAAGATTCGGAAGGCTTTGACCTTGGAGAACTAGATCTCATCGGCCTAGAAGATGCTTGTAGAAGGAAAGAAATTGACAAGATCAACCCTCGGCAGATAAAATCTCTAGAGGCAGCGCTCTCCAAAGTTCAACAGCACAAGAAGTTGGGTATTCAACCAGGCAGTCGATGGGATAGCCTGAAAGTGATGAAGGAAACCAAGAAAAGAGGAAGAAAGCCCGATTGGCAGCGTACCATCGCCCTCGGGGAGATATTGGTGGATTCAGGGCAATATCCCAAGCTAACTCGGTTCTTCAAACCACTAGCAACTATCTCCCCATGAAGTTAATCTCATGGAATGTAAGAGGGCTCAATGGCCCAGGGAAGTACCAAATGATTAAGAACATGATCCAAAAAGAGAAGCCCATTTACTGTTTCTTCAGGAAACCAAGTGCAACAGTAAAACACTGGTCTCAATCCTATCTAAAGCATGGCCCTGCAGCAGATCTATCGCTGTGGATGCCTCTGGTTCCTCAGGCGGGCTTGCAGTTGCCTAGGATACTCAGTCTCTGCAGGTTAATGATTTCCATGAAAACCACAATCTCATCCAGGCTTCCTTCCACCCCATAGGAACCAACATACATGAGCATCTGTCCAATGTTTATTTTCCCCAAGATCAGGCAAGAAAGATTGCGCTGTTAAACACCTTGGAGTATCTCAATTCCAATAGATCCCATCCCCTTTGGATCATAGGCGGAGATTTTAATATGATCACTCGAATGGATGAAAAATCTGGAGGTAGGTCTAGACTTGATCAGGACAGCTCTCATTTCAAAACTTTTATCAATAATAATTGGCTCATTGATATACCTTTCTGTAATGGAGTGTTCACCTGGAACAATCGCAGAAGTGGAGGGCAACAAATAGCTTCTAAACTAGACCGATTCCTCATGTCGGACAATGCCATTCATGTGCGGGGAGATATCACCGGGTCAATTCTCCCTCTTGCGGGCTCTGACCACTGGCCCATCATGCTCCAATGGAAAAACATAGGATCACATCCCAAGAGGCCGTTTAGATTTGAAGCCTTCTGGCTTTCTTATCCTTCCTTTACAGAAATGATTCAGGCCGCCTAGAGAAGCTATATCCCGCCCAAAGGTTCCAAAATGTACCAGTTTCAGCAGAAGCTTAAGCTTCTTAAAGGACACATCAAAACATGGAATCAAAATGTCTTTCGAAACATCTTTGTGGAGAAACAGATCCTTGAGCAGAAGATGAAGGACGTGCAACAGGAAATCATCACTACAGGTATATATAAGTCTCTTGCTTCCATGGAACTTGACCTTCAGCGAAAACTGGAGGATAGATACAAACAAGAGGAAATCCTTTGGCGGCAGAAATCTAGAATTCGTTGGCTAAAGGAGGGTGAAAGAAAAACCAAATTCTTTCACAGCTCATCCATTCAACGAAGAATGAAAAATAGAATAGGCCATCTCACTAATCAACAAGGGGAGCGAATGGAGAGGCATGAGGGCATGGAAAGAGAACTGGTTGATTATTTCAAGGGTATCCAACAAGAACAGCAGGTCAACAGACAACCAGCTATTGATCAAATCAAGCAGCTCATACCCAACTTGATTACAGCTGAGCATAATCAAATGCTTCTCTGCCTGATCTCTCCTCAAGAGGTGGACATTGCTATGGCACAGCTCAAGGATGGCAAGGCTCCGGGCCCGAACAGATTCATTGCTAATTTCTTCCACCATTTCTGGGAGCTCATTAAACATGAGTTTTGGAAACTCGTTGAAGAATCACGAACCATGCACTGGATATTTCCCTCCCTCATTGCCACCTTTGTTGCGCTAGTACCAAAAGAGGAGCAAACCAGCAAACCAAAAAAGTTCAGGCCTATTGCCCTTTGTAACGTTATCTACAAAGTCATTTCCAAGGTTATTGCCAATAGACTCAAGCCGCTTCTTCCGCTTCTCATTTCACCGGAACAAACAGGATATGTGGAAGGGCGTCAAATTCTAGATGGTATAATTCTAACTCATGAAATTATACACTCTCTAAAAGTCTGCAAGAAGCCAGGTATGCTCCTCAAAATCGACCTATCCAAAGCTTTTGATAAACTGAATTGGAACTATATTCAGCAATAAGCGCTTTTGGTTTTGATCACATGTGGATCTGCTGGATAATGAGCCTCATCACCTCCTCCTCTCTCTCCATTCTTATCAATGGGATTCCTTCCCCCCTTATCGACCCTTCCAGAGGAATCAGGCAAGGGGACCCCCTCTCTCCCTTCCTATTTGTGCTCATGGCTAAGGGCCTTGGCAGACTTATTCACAATGAGGTTTGCAATAGTCATTTGTGAGGTATCTCTCTTCATGGGGCCCTTGTCACTTCTCATCAACAATTTGTTGACGACAATATTCTTTTTGGCCATCCCTCCATCCAAGAAGCTCGTTCGTATAAAGCCATCCTCAACCTCTTTTCTAAAGCCTCTGGATTAACTATTAATGACTCTAAATCTTAGATATTTTTCTTCAATACTCCCCCTCTTACCCAAGCCAATATTGCTCGCATTCTGGGTTTCTCTGTGGCCTCTCTCCCTAAAAAGTATCTTGCCGCGCCTCTTATTGACTCTGCTATCAGGCATTCCTCCTGGAATCGTCTCCTCAAAAAATTGGAATCTTTGTTATCTTCTTGGACCTTCAGAGCTCTCAATATGGTCAGCAGACTCACTCTAATCAAAGCAGTGTTACAATCTATGCCTCTTTATTTGTTTTCTGTTCTTGCAGCTCCAAAATGGGTTCTCAAACAGATCAAAACTCTTCAAAGTCACTTCCTTTGGGGCTCCTCTGGTCAGAATTGCAAATGGGCTTTAGTAAATTGGAACACCATTTGCACTCCCAAAGAAGCAGGCGGTCTTGGTCTAAGAAATCCCATGCACGGAAACAAGGTCATGGCAGATCGTGTTTGGTGGAAATGGATATCTAATCCGCACACTCCCTGGGCTAAACTTTGGACTGCAAAATATGCCAACAATAGATTCGCAGCAGACTTAATAAGGCTGGCTCCGGAACAATCTGGTTCTCTAGTGTGGAATGCAGCCAAGTAGCACCATGCGCTCATACAGCAACATAGTTTTTGGAAAATCTGCAATGGCAAATCAGCGAGGTTCTGGTCTGACTCCTGGCAACAAGAATCCAATCTTCTTGAAACGTACCCGCAAATCAACTTGGGAGACCTTAGTGAAGCTATCGACGACAAAATATGCAATCACTGGATGGCCACAAATATTAATGGTTTTAGGCAATGGAAGCCCTCTCACCTCATCGTGCCTCAGGCTCAAATCTCTGAAATGGATGCTCTCAACAAAGAGTTGCAGTGGAGGCAAATCAGAAGCTCATATGACCCTGACATTCTCAGGTGGGGCTACACAACTAAAGGCATGTTCTCAATGAAGGAAGCTTTCACCCTGATGCACCCCTCTCCGCTCCCTCGGGATACTCTCTGGCAGAAGATTTGGAATCCCATTGCTTGGCCCAAGGTCTTTACCTTTCTATGGCTCCTAAGCCATAGACGAATCCTCACATGGGACAATCTGGTCAAAAGGGGTTTCATAGGCCCTTCTCTTTGCCCCAACTGCAATCAAAGTGCTGAAACCATTCAACATCTCATGCTGCTCTGTCCTCTAGCCAGATCTTTATGGGAAAAGGGTAGCTTCTGTTGACAGAAGAAAAAACCCTCTGCAGATATCACTTCTAGTTTGTGCAACTGGCCCAAACGCCCTTATCACTCTGCTCTCCTCAATGCTCTCTAGCAGCTCCTTCCTGGCCTGCTCTTCTGGTCCCTGTGGAAAGAACGAAATAAGCGTATTTTCAAAAATCAAGTTTCAACTTTGGACACTATATGGAGTACCATCAACAGCAATTTACAGGAATCTTTGGCTCTCCATTCCTGGCAGGAAGAGGACTATCCAAAACAACCCAAAGAAATATCTATCTGGAAAAACTGGAATCTCAACATTGGGTTCATTCCTATGACCAGGAACAGGATAGCCTCAGACACTCCTGGGTATTGGACTCCTCCCCCTCTTGGAGTTTTTAAATTAAATTTTGATGGAGCTTCCAGAGGAAATCCAGGACAAGCAGGTTTTGGTGGCATCTTTAGAAACTCAAAGGGAGAAATTCAGAGTCTCTACTATGGTTCAATTGGATGGGATACAAATAACTCAGCAGAACTTGAAGGCCTCTGGTAAGGCCTATGTCTCACTCTTCATCACAACTTCTTTCCTCATCGTAGAAAGGGATTCTCAAATTCTCATCAACATGGTTAACCAGCTTCTCTGGGGAGCCAACCCTGCAAAAGTGGCCCACAGTTGGCGTTTGGCTGCTCGAATTGACAAGATTTGAAATTGGCTTCAAAGAAACAAGGCGGCTTCCTTTACCCATGTTAAACGTGAAGGTAATAAAGTCGCAGATCTCTTGGCCAATATTGGAACTGATAGCAACAACACGCTCACTCATGGCCCCCCTACTATCATCCATGAAGGAGACATGCTTCATAACTGCACAATGCTGGTGCACAAAGACTATTCTTCTCCAGATGCAGATGTGAAGCGGCTCGATGGGACTTGGGTCCCTGTGCAGCTCCCGATGGAGCTCGCATGGGAAGCCCATATGGCCCCCTGTACCAGCCTTAATGACGCCATTAATTTACTCGGGCTTTCAATCCTCCTCTTAATTGCCCTGTGATGCCATTCTATATGGCGGTTCTCCTGGCCTCGGCACTCAGTATGGATTGCGAGCATGACTGTAGCAGCTGTGGGAGAGCTCTAACTCTCCTCCGTGGTGAATGCCCTCCTGGCTTTGCTGACTCTAGCGTTAAAACACAAACAGGTCGACGATGCAGTATTTTGGCCTACTTGGAGACTCTCCCTAGGCATCATTTCTCTAATAGCCCCTTCGGCAGCGTTAATTCTTCTTCAGGCATTTCTGCAGAGCTCTTAGAAGGTTCAGACATTCCTACCAGTGATCAATTGGCCCTCCTCTGTCGTTGTCCCTCTGCTCTCAGGGCTCCTGTGACTTCTACTGTCTCTTCCTCCTCGTGCCACCTTTGCCCTGCTCCCTTCTCCATGCCTCGTCTCTGCCCGAGGATGAGATGTCGGAATGGAGTTAGCCGGGGACAAGCCTCTTTTAATCGACCCACACCCTCCTCTGATTCAGGTTCCTCATCTGCCAGTGACGAGCCTGTCCATCCTCCAGCTTTGTGCAGGGGCAGAGTCAGAGGTCGTGGGAGCATTCTTGATTCCGTCCACACTGGCCCTTTCGTCCCCCCTTCAAATCCTGTTCCTGCTGGCAGAGCGCATTCGGGGACCTCTATTAGGCAAACCACTCAACATGCTGAGCTTCGTTTTCACTGTACTTCCGTTCAATCCGTCATCACTGCCCTTATTATTGTCTCCCTCCACGAGGAGATCCCTTATCATGCCCCAACCCGCTCAGCTTCTCCCTTGCCTCCTTGTGTCCCTTTCTCCACTGGTAGGAAGAGCCTCCCGGAGTCCTCTACTCTCCCTTCCCAATCTGCGCAGAATAAAGATGCTGAGGACACAGACTTGAAGGAAGGAAGCCAAGCTGGCATGGCTGACAGTAGCGACGACTACGAATATGCTTGCAGGATCGTCGAGGAGCCGATGTCTCTAGCTCATGAAGGGTGATATGCGCAGTCTTCATACTCTCCAGGTTCCTTTGCTCAATCATTGTTGGAGTTTTTTGCTTTTTGGTTTCAAGGCTCAGCTGTAATGGCTGATAGATGTTTTCAGTTTCTATATTTATGTCACCATGGTTTCCCTATCATGGGCGGTCAAGACTCTGATGTTAACAGGATCGGTTTCCCATTATGGGCAATCCAGACTCTCTATGAACAACATGCTTATCGAGCCCAGCGGTCTGGCTTTCACAGCATACGCTGAGGCAGTCTTGTACTAGTATTCTTTACACTTAATAGAATTAGTCTTACATAGAAAAAAAAAAACAAAATGAAAGTAGCTTTTTTTGATAGTCATGAAAATATTTTAACATAAAATAGCTATAAGGATTCCAATAAATATAGTGTAATACTAATTTCATCTTGAAGCCTTGGTTGTTGTTTAAATGGACATGGTACTAAGTATTTTCAATTTCATAGTTAAAAGACAAGAAAATCAAAATAAATGTCCAAAATACAATCAAAAAATAAAGAGAAGATATCATGGAATGGAAATTGCAATTATAAAAAAATTGTTTACCTGTCCATCAATGTCATGTCTGGCATTCCTAAAGCATTTTCTTGCCCAAAATAACCATGAAGTGAAATAATCACAACGTTAGAAACCATATGAATTCCTACTAAAAACATTTCCAAATTCTATGGCTTAAGTGTCTAAGCGATCTCTAACAATGAATGAACCATATCCAAGACGTGATATGCATCATCTCCCCATCCTTTTTCCAATCACATTTCCTATAACCTTTCCACCGTAGAGTCAAGTAACAATCAAGAAAATACATTTACATTTGTTTTTATCTTTTATATCTATAAAATTTTAATTTGATTTGTTTCATGAACATATTAATTCATATGTAAAGCCTTCCTGACATATGAGAAAGTATCAATCAAATAGGACATCAGAAAAATCGACCTCGATGATGTCCTCAAACAATTTCTACAATATCAATATTTTTCTTGTTATGATATCTTGGGTAGAAAAAAGAACATATCTACAAAAGAAAAATGCATATATTACATATGGTCAAACTTTGTATATGGTGTATTCTTAAGCAGTTTTTTAAGATGTTCCTCCACCTTTACCAAAGTGAATTGTAGCTTGGTTAAATTATGTATCCTTTCATTGAGCATCAATTTTTTCAAGATAAATGTCACTATCAAACCAGGAGGTAACTCCTCAAAACTAGAATTGTGTATTAGCTGAAGAATGTACATGCTCTTATAGATGGGAGGTGAGGCTATTGGGATTCAGCTCCCAATGACTCTTGGCCTTCCTTATTTCCTAATAATAAATAATATACAAAAATACAAATGCACACCCATCCATAGGATTAGGTGTCAACATTCCCCCCTTTAATCTGAAGGGATGTTGGTGAGTCCAAGCATCGATCTGAACTTTTCAAACTTTTCTCTTCCAAGTGCTTTGGTGAAGATGTTAGCAGTTTGCTCATTTGTGGAACAATGATGTAGATGGATGGTTTTGGCCTGAACATGATGTCGAATTAGATGGTACTTTGTATTGATGTGCTTTGTTCGATCATGGAACTTTGGGTTCTTGGCCAACTTTATTGCAGAAGTGTTGTCGATCATGAGTGGAGTGAAATACATTTGTTTCATCTGCAAATCTTCCAGGATTTTCCGGAGCCACACAATTTCCTTTGTTGCTTCAGCTGCTGCCACATATTCTGCCTCGGTCGTGGAATCTGCTGGAACTGACTGTTTGCGTGATCTCCATGAGATAGCTCCTGATCCAAGACTCATGGTGTAACCCGTAGTAGACACCCCTGTTTCTTTGTCGCCATCAAAGTCTGAATCAGAGTATCCGATCAAGCTGAAGTCGCCTACCTGTGTATATTTGAGTCCAAAGTCTTGAGTCCCCTTCAAGTACCTTAGTACTCTTTTTGCAGCAGACCAATGTCCTTCACAAGGTTTTTGCATGAACCTTGAGAGGATTCCAACAGAAAATGAGATGTCAGGTCTGGTGGTGGTCAGATAGATAAGACTTCCTACAAGTTGTCTATACTTAGTTGCATCCTCAAATTCCTTCCCTTCAACTGATGTGAGCTTCAAGTTTTGTTCCATTGGAGTGCCTAAGGGTTTACAATCATCCATGCCAAATTTGTTCAAGAGATCTCCAATGTACTTCTTCCGAGAAAGAAAGATGAATTTAGGATGTTGAATTACTTCAATACCCAAATAGTAATGAACATGACCCAAATCAGTCATTTCAAAACCTTTCTTCAACTCTTTCTTCATGGATGCAATATAGCTCTCATTGTTTCCTCTTATCAAAAGATCATCTACATATACCACAAGATATACAACTGTTTTTCCAACTTTCTTAACAAACAAAGTTGCATCATCAAGATCAAAGTGTTTGAAATCAAGTTTCAGAAGATGCTCGGTCAACTTCTCATACTAGGCTCGTGGTGCTTGCTTCAGGCCATACAAGGATTTTACAAGTTTTCAAACTTTGTGTTCTTGACCCTTTATCACAAATCCTTCTGGCTGGGACATATAAACTTTCTCCTTTAGATCTCCATTCAAGAAGGTTGTTTTTACATCCATCTGATGGACTTTCCATCCATTCTGAGCCGCTAAGGCAAAGAGAGTCCGGATGGTGGTCCATTTTGCTGTGGGAGCAAAAGTTTCTTCATAATCGACTCCTTCTTTCTGTGCGAATCCTTTTTCCACAAGCCTGGCCTTGTGCTTGTCAAGTGAGCCGTCTGCTTTGTACTTGTTCTTGTAGACCCACTTACAGCCAATTGGTTTCGTTCCCAAAGGCGGATCAACCAGCTTCCAAGTGCCATTCTTTATCAAGGCATCATACTCCTTATGCATCGCTTCTTTCCATTCATCATGGGAAGCGGCTTCTTTGAAGGAAGTTGGTTCATGATCTGTAGACAAACTCAATTCACAGTTATAAGCAATATCCATATCAACAGGGGAATCATAATTATCTACATCACCTTCGATTTCTTGAGTGGAACTTCTTGTTCCTGTTTTTCCAACCTCATCAGGATGAACATCCTCCAGTGTCTTTGTCAGCCATTTGGGGGGACCTTTCTGAGATGGCCCTGGCGGGTCACTTGACTGAGTTGGGATTGATTCAAGATTCAATCTCCCAATTCTGTCAATCACATCATCCAATGTGTCATCCGTGGTTGTTTCTTCATGTGGGGGAGAGTGTGGTTCAGGAAATGATTCCACAGTTTGATTCAATATCGAAATCCCCCCTTCAAGGTGTGGAATCACATTATCAAACTCTTGGAAAGACTTTGCATGTGTGAATCTGTCCAGGCGATCAAGTTGCCGCTCAACAACCTTGTCACTCTTGGAAGATTCAAGAAATATGACATCTCTTGCTATCACAAATTTCTTATTTGCTTCATCATAGAGACGATATCCTTTGGAGGTATTGGAGTACCCCAAGAAGATACATTTGCGACTTCTAGCACCAAGTTTGTTCCTTTGACCCTTGGGTATCAAGGCATAACAGGTGGACCCAAAGACCCTGAAATGCTTTACCGAAAGAATGTGGCCATGCCACATTTCAAAAGGAGTTTTGTTTCTAATTGAACTTGAAGGACACCTATTCTTTATGTAAACAGCACATAGAACTGCATCAGCCCAAAACATCAATTTTACATTCTTGAAAAATAACATGGAGCCGACCATATTTAAAATAGTTCTGTTCATTCTTTCAGCTACACCGTTCTGTTGTGGATTATATGGCACAGTTCTTTGATGTTTGATTCCATGTTGACGAAGATAATTTTCAAATTCGTTTGAAGTGTATTCTTTTCCATTATCAGTACGTAGAGAGCCAATATGTGTTTGTGCATCATTTTCAATCCATGCATGAAAATTCTTGAAAGTTTGAAAAGCATCAGACTTATTCTTCATTAAGTAAATCCAACACATTCTGGTGTAGTCATCAATAAATGTCATCATGTATTTGTTTCCATTTGCAGAAGCAATAGGCATAGGGCCACATAAATCTGAATGAACAAGTTCAAGTTTCCTATGTGCTCTTGAGTGTGAATCATGAAATGGCTGTTTGCTATGCTTTCCTAGGATACAAGCATCACATTCCTTAGGTTTTCTAGGAATTGTAGGTAGTCCATCAACACCATTTTTCTTCAACAAACGAAGGCTGTCATAATTTAAGTGTCCAAATCTAGCATGCCATAAAAGACTTGATGGAAATGTACCTTCATCATGATGTGAACTGAATGCAAAGTTTTGAGCATGAGCAGATGAACCTTTTAGCTTCAAGAGTCTCCCTTCTTCTATTCCCTCCATGACAAGTGAGTGATCTGATGCTTTTCTGACCTCTGCCTTGCCATCAAACAAGTGAATTGAGTGTCCTTGCTGCCAGATTTCGACCAGGGACAGCAAGTTTCTCTTCAACTCAGGGAGGTATAGAACCTCATGTAGGATATGATCCGGAAGACCAGGCAGTTTAAGCCTGACTGTGCGAAGCCCTGATGGCTTGAGTTTGGATTTATCTGCGAAATATACTGCTCCATCAACTTTGTCAGTGAATTCTTCAAAAAAATCTTTTCTAAATGTCATGTGACATGTTGCTCCTGAATCTAGCAACCAATCATCTCTCCATGAAGTAAATGAAACATCAAAGAGTTTTTCAGTTACTCCATTGTTACAATGTGCTAGAACATAGTGAGCGGATTCAGGTGCTTTACCTTTGTCTTTGTCATTGGTTTTACCTTTGTCTTGATTTATGTGCTGCTCAATTTTGTTCCATGGTGTTCTGCATTTGGATGCATCATGTTCATCTCTATTGCACCGTGTGCAATGAAGATTGGATTTGTCAGCTTGTCTGCCCCCCCTTTCTGTGAAGTTCCTTCTTCCTCTTCCTCTTGTGCCACCTCTTCCTCTGGATGAATCTGGAGTATGACTCTTTTCTCTATGTGCCAAGTATGCAGCCTCTTCGGAAGATGAAGGGACTGTCATCTTCCCAAAAGCTTTCTCTCTTTCTGCAAACTTTTTCTCAAGTTTATCAAAGGTGATATGCTCAAGGTTTCCACTTGCTTGCAAAGACTCAAGATAATGTGAGTAAGTCGGATATAATGCCTTAACATATGCTATGAGAGGTATGTCCATTTTTACACTAGTGTTTTCAATGTCATGCATTATAGATCTTACTTCTGAAGCTAAAGCAAGGGGATCATCATTCTTCATTTCAAGACTGAACAACTTAACCATCAATTGAACATTTTCTAATTCTGAATGTGAGTCATAGAGTTCTTTTAGTTTCTTCAAGGCTTCATAGGAATTTGAGAATGATGAGATATGGCGACTCACCTCTTCACTCACTGAGGCTGCAATCAAGGCATAAGCCTTGCAGTTCTTGTTTTCCCAAATGGCAAGCTCTTTGTCTGAAGTGGGCTTTTCTGGTGGATTTTCTGCTTGTCCTTCACAGATTCCTTTCCACAGCTCATTAAAAATGAGTGTGTGTTTAATCTTCCGCGACCATTCAAGATAGTTCTCTTTTCCGGAGAGAACTATCCCAAAAATTGAGATGAGAGAATGCATTAGACTGCTGGAAAAAATCTTCTGAAGAGGAAACAAATTCTGCTATAAAAACTTCGAACTCTTGAAATATTTCAAATAAAGGGGCAAAAACTCTTGCTG
This sequence comes from Pinus albicaulis, assembly GCA_034641835.2. Classification (NCBI taxonomy): domain Eukaryota; kingdom Viridiplantae; phylum Streptophyta; class Pinopsida; order Pinales; family Pinaceae; genus Pinus; species Pinus albicaulis. The sequence goes on from CM076571.1 coordinate 554,380,591, forward strand.
GAAAAAATTTTCTGAGTTTAAAACTCTTTCTGGAAACTAAATCTGCTCTGAAAACTTTTGCTGAAGACTGAATTTTTAAAAAACACTCTATGCTATAGACTGAATCTGCATAAAAAAAAATGTATTTTTTTTTTGTTTGGGGAATATAAAGGTCGATATGGAATGGGGAATACGGAATGTGAATGGAAGGGCGAAATTTGTGAAATGGTGATGGGGGGGGGCGATATATAAAATGAATGACTATGGGAGGGGGCGCAAATATATATGGGAAATGGTGTTGAAAAGTAGAAAGGGGCGCATATAACAAATAGAGGTCATGTCCATACAACGCACATGGTAGCGTTGGATTATAATACACCATGTAATAATAATGCAATGACAACGTTTATTTCAATAAACGTTTAAATAATACAACCAGCGTTTAAATAATACAACCACAGCGTGATATGACAGCATTTTTAAACAGCGTGATATGACAGTGTATATATAAACCAGACATACGTTGTAAAAACCAGCGTTAAATGTATGACAGTGTAATAAAATGCCGGAGTGTATTACCGCCACAGTGTAATGACAGAGAAAGGGTGGTAAGATATGACAGAGCGTGGGCGGTATGGTCAAAAGCACCAGTGTTGTAATATAATACAAGGCGTTGTATAAATCCAAACAGTGTGGTATGTATTGATAGAGAAGCTTACACAATGGTAACTGAGGCGTTTATGTATGTGACAGCGTTGTGGTGGTGTCGACCAGCAGTGGAGGCGTATGGAACGCTGTATAAATAGAACATATATATAAACGTGCAGACAACAGTGGAGAAGTGGAGGGCGCTGCGTTTAAATGACAGAGTAATGGGCTGTATTATAATACCACTGAGGTGTATTGATATGGCGGTGTATGGATATCGATTTGTGGGAGATACCAAGCGCAGGTCGATGAGGGAGTTGAGAGGGCGTTGGGTAGGAACAGGGATGAATGGAGAGGGCGCAAGGATGAAAGGAGAATGGAGGAGGCCCAGAAGGGCGTTACAAAAAATTTGAAATTGAATCTGCAGAAGACAGAGTTGCAGGACTGCTGGACTGGCAGAGCCTGCAATTTGCAGATTGACAGAGCCTGCAGTCTGCAGGAGCTGGAGCTGCAAATGTCAGTGCTATCTAGGGAAAAAAAAATGCAGAATAACAGTCTAGCAGTTAATGAGCAGCAAAAACATTAAAAAATATTGACTGAGCAAAGGGTAGGGAGTTACACCACAGGGCAGAAATGCCAAATGTGGGGCTGGCTCTGATACCATGTCAAACCAGGAGGTAACTCCTCAAAACTAGAATTGTGTATTAGCTGAAGAATGTACATGCTCTTATAGATGGGAGGTGAGGCTATTGGGATTCAGCTCCCAATGACTCTTGGCCTTCCTTATTTCCTAATTTTAAATAATATACAAAAATACAAATGCACACCCATCCATAGGATTAGGTGTCAACAGTCACACATTATTCTTTCCCATTTCTCAACATGCTACATATGAAAAATTGAAAGTCACATAAAACCAAGAACAAACCCTATTCTAACCAAAACAAACAAACAAATAGTGTCTCTAATAAAACTTCATTATAATATTAGAAAATGAAAAGAGAGTGGACCGTTTTTGTTGTTTGACTTTGCCTATTTTTGTTATGAAAGTGCTCAAGCTTCAAGAACCAAAAAATGTGAGGGAAGTCGTAAATGTGAAAAAAAGTATGTTGACTTAATTTGTAGACTTATTCAAAATGATGTGAATGATGCCATTTTCAGATGTGGTAAATCTCCTAATAAGAAATGACATGTATTCTAATAAATTGCATTGCAATGACTACCATGGGCCTCCACGAGTTATAGGTCCTCAGTAGGTTAATCTTGCTGATGAAAGAGAGATGGCAACGATATGTATGGGTGGTCCTAGTTTGTATGGTGGATATCTTCAAACCAATGAACCTAGGTTCTGACATGGAAAACATGGATCTGGTCTTCACCCCATTTCATTCTATCATACTTTGTCAAGACTCAAGAGGACATAATGGTCCTTCGGCTTATAATAGGGTTTCTTTTGAGGTTATAAATAAATCTTATCCAAATCAAACGGAATTTTGGGCTCTGAGAGATATGGATAATTTAAATGATAACAATTATATGTTTTTTTCCCAAGATTCAAATGTAGGGATACATTTTTTGGATTTTACTAATAAATAGAATGAGAGAAATAATCCATGATGAGAATCTACTGGTCATTGTGATTAGGGAAATAAATGGGGATAATAAGTCTATTTAGGTTCAAATCAAATATGGTGTTGATTCTTGTAGTTCCTCAATTGTTGGTAGTTTTTAAGGTAGGAATTTCAGTTCTTCAAGGGTGGGGTCCTTCAACATAATTTCATCTAGCTTGGTCATATCACCCAAAAGCAAAACATAATCAACAAAGAGCAAATATGTCAAGTTTAGGGAAAATACTATTTGTATAGTTTCCAAGCTTATAGTTCTTTTTGACTCTGTTATAACTATGTTGAGACCACCTACTATACAGTTAAAAATGGAAAAGGAGCCATTAGTCATATCTACCCATGGTCTCTTGTAGGAATGATAGAAGAATAGGTTGAGCCATTAATTAGAATTGCACATATATTGAGGAAAGACAATTCATTATCTAGTTAACCAATTGCACATTGAAACCTATATGGATCAGTAACCCTAAATAAAGCCATTTTTCTCTATCATATGCCTTGGAAAGATAAAATAACATTGCTTGTAATTTTTTTGGTTTCATGTTATAAATTGCTTCTTGGTAAACTCCTATTCTGTAATGGATTTGTTTCCCAGGAAGGATGCAAAATTTTTCTAATGACATGGAATCAGCTTAGTGAATTTTGACCCTACATGAACAAGGAACTCAATAGCCTTAGTCGCATCAAAAATAGCATCCTCCAATAAAAATAGTATAGTCTCCAACCTAGAAACATCAAAATTATATATAGTTATAGTTCATAATTGAAAATGAACATAGATTGTAGCAGTCCTTAAATAAATTCAAACTTGAATAAGAAAAAACAAAAAATTTCACATTACCCTTCAGTAAGATGTCCTTGATTTAGCAAGAAAGGCTCATATTTGCATAAATGTGTAATTAAATTCCCCAGAAGATCAATTTCAACATATTTCCTACAAAAAGAAGATAATTTCCAAAGCGAAACCATAGTTGAATGGAACAATGGTGCTTTAAGGTCATCTACACAAAAATTTGCCTCCTTCAAATCTCTCACACTAGATGGTATGTCATGCAAAATTAAGAAAAATTCAAGGAAACTTGTCAAATTATCTAAAAGTCATAATGAAAATGCATAGAAGCTTTGTAAAGGAATGCACTTGTAATATTTTTTTTATTTCCATTTCATCCTTTTTCCTAAGTTGAACCTCAATGAGTTGTAAACTCAAATTTCTTTGAGAAGAATGTTCTTACAGTTGAAATTGAGCATTTGCAGTATTCCCACCTCTGTCACCTTATGAGTATGAATTCTTAAACTCTCTTATGTCATTGTCCAAAAAATTTCTTTCCTAGACACGTGATTTTGCAAATAAAGGATTTTATGCAGCATAAGTCCTTGTCAAAATTTCATCTCTCATACCAACTAGCATCTGGTCAGAATTGCAACCTGAAATTGGACCTATACCTATTTATCTATTACTCAGCATGTGAATGGTGGAATATCTACTAGAGAACTCTTATCATATGGCAGAGGCCGAGCCCTCCTTCTTATTCCCTTGCCAAGACCTCCCTTAGGACCAAGATTCAAGTGGCCATCATCCGAAGCTCTAAGTGTTGAAGGGCTTTTCATAGACTGGTTTTCAAATTGAGCCCTATCCACAATTCGAGCATCTTGACTGGTGAATCCATAGTCACGTGATCCCATATGGGGTTTTGGCCCTTTAATCCCACCCATAGGTGGAAGTGAACCTGTTTATGCACCTGCCATGTAAGGTGGCATCACATGTCCTCTCCCACCATGATCAAGTGGTATCCCAAGTCTCTGACCTGAATGTCCCATATTGGTACCTCGAGAGTGGCCTCCCTATCCATGTAGTTCTTGCACAGCATCCCAATGCACTTCTTCTATTTTCTTGGGGCGCTCAACTTTCTTCCTTTATTTCCATCCATTCCTCCTCAGATCAGTCAAATCCGTCAACATGAACCTCAACCTAGAGGGAAGCCTTGGTTATTGGACATTTTTCTCATCATATCAAAGTGAGCATCAATATGTTCCTTGGCTTTTGAATGGTCAATCATATGACCAATAGTGCTCATCAATTTGCACAAAGCTTCAACATTTTCCTCCTTTGGATGTTGAAATTCACCAATTAATCTCTTGATGCATGCATGCATAATTCTTTCGGTCAACACACTTTCTTTATAAAGCTCACCAATAAACCTTATATTTCCTAGCATTCGTCATCGTGCTGCAACCTTCTTCTCCTATCTTTATTCTACTGAAAGGATTTTTTCACCATGCTCTTCTGCTTTCTCATCCTCTGCCTCTTCTCTTTCATCTTTTTCAAATTCTTCTTGAAAATTTTTCAAAAGAAATTTCTTGAAAAAAACCTTCTCATCATCTTCATACAATTCTGGTATTCCTGCCTGAAGCTGAAAATTGAATTTTGCATACGTTTCACAAAAATATAGCTCCATCAAGGCTTTGTCAAATATTTGAATATTATACCATGAATACATTATGCAAAGTCAATGTTCACTTCTTTGACATGTTCAAAAAGTTTCTCAAAGTTTTGGGGCATTAATTTATTAAGAATAGATTTGATTTGTCTTTATTTCAACTGATCCTCATCAAAAACCTTGCCCACTTCATATCGATCCTCTGATATATGAACTGTGGGTAGAGAAGGCTGTGGAGGAGGAATCAAACCCTTCTTCGAACCAAAATCATGCTGCCACCTATCAGTATCAGAATTATTTCTCAGTAGTCCAACTTGTGGAAGTGGTGCTTGCACATAAGACCCTCTAGGAAGGATGACATTCATACTCATTTTTGCTGCACAGGTATTTCTTGCAAAGCCAATATTATAACCTTGGCCAGGTCGAAACATAGTAGAGGAACCACTAGGATTGCATCCATCCGCATATCGCATCCATCAGCAAAAGCATCCACTGGCTTGGCCCATCTATCATCATCCAAAATGGCCATGAATGGATTGTAGGCAGTTTATTTTGTCCTGTTAATGGGCGTGAATCATTTGATTTGCTGGTTTTTGTCTTTAAAGGTTGATGAAAAGTAGATGAAATGTTACCATATGACCCAACTAGCATCAATGAGTAGAAATGCATTGGGCGTGAACCACTTAAAGAAACAGAACCTGAAAGTGGAGGTCTGTATGTAGAGAATCATGCTAATGGAGGAATGGAATCTTTAATCGATGACACAACATCAAATATCAAAGCAATGAAATAAAATCATTGTGGAAAGAAATATGCAAAAATTGATCATTTTTTGGATATCAAATATGCTCTAAGTATGGGCACAAACATGAGAGTTGAATTTTCAACTCTCTAGGCTCTTGTCAATGTGGTCAACCAAAAAGATGTCAAAAAACTAAATATTTTGGGGGATTCAAAACTTGTTGTGGATTGAGTCTACGACAAAGTCAGCATAGTGGCCCCTCATTTGGCTCACATTTTTCAAGGTATCAAACAAGTCAACAAGAAGTTGGATTGGCTCTCTTGTGGCCACATATACCATGAACTCAGTACCCTAGCAAACAAGCTCTCCAACTTATTCCACAAGTGTTAGAATACCAAGAGTATACGAATAATAATTTTGTGGGGGTTATTGAATTCCAAATCTAGTTTTTTTGTCTTGCTTATCACTATATTTTGTGATGATATATGTAAACAATCCAATAATATTATCAGATTTTTTTTTGGATTTTAAAAGCTCGCACAATATATAATTGGAACAAACTTTTATTACTAGAAATCAATCAATTACTTCTACATACCACTAAAAGTGGCAAAAGCTCTATAACCGTTGATCACCTTGAACATCAAGCACACTAATAACCTCAACAATGGGGTTCTAATAACATCACCAAAGATCCAAAATTGACAAAGCACAATTTAATGAGTATTGATTAGTCAAAATTACCATGTGGATCAACTACTCATGTTTAAATGATGGTATATTGGATTAGCTGTGGGTTGCACTTGCATTTGAAAGAGTGAACACAATGTGGATAAAGAACATTGAATACACTAGGAACCTCGACAATGGGGTTCTAATAACATGGCCAAAAATCCAAAATTGACAAAGTACAATTTAATGAGCATTGACTAGTCAAAAGTACAATGTGGATCAATGACTCGTGTCGAAATGATGGTATATTGGACTAGGCGAGGGTTGCAATGGCATTGGAAAGAGTGAACACAGCATGAATAAAGAGTCCCTTGGAGAAGGAATACAAGGAATTGTAGTCTTGGTTGCACATAAAGGGATGGTAAAATAAGCAAGTAGAAGTATTCGCGACACCATAAAAATTGGCAACTCATTTTTTCTAAGAGACATCCAAAAGCGCATTTTTTTATAGGGAAAATGCTTAAAATCCTCCTTTCGGAAAAAGCATTCTTCACATTAGGGAAAATTTTCCATCTACATTTCCCACAGGGATATGTAGAGAAATGTTTCTTCAATCGTCCCAAAAAATGGGAAAAATAAAAACCCTTTTGGGAAAAGGCATTTCCCTCTATGTTTCACCACATTTCCCAAAAGAGATATGTGGAAAAATGTTTCTTGGAGCATCCTACAATAAAAAGACACCTTGGGAACATGGGAAACATGGAGGTGCCCCCTCCCACCCTAAGGGATACATCCTCGTAGAACAATGGTTTTTTCATTCATTTAATGGCATTTCTGAGTCATCATTTCTCATTTGTTTATGAATACAAAGTTTATCATATACTGCTACGTTGAATGGTAAGCATGTGTCAAAGCCCTATAAAAAGAGGAGCTTCTTCGGATAGAATCAAGGCCAAGGCCTCACAATTGGGACTAAACTTTCATAGCTGCAATATAAGTATGTGGACAGCAGCAGAGTGGAAATTCATTATAATACAGAGACCTTACAAAACCATATTTTCTTGATGATCAGAGAGGCTTTGGTATTTCACTTTCACTAAGCATAGCATATATTTTCATCTATTGGTAAGGTACATCTATAAGACCTCATTTACAGATACTTCCAAAAGTCTGCCTTGGAAAGATTACTTTTATTTTAACAATCAAAGAACTTCTATAACAATTATTGTTGTCTAGTGCAAAAGCATAGCTATGAAAGAATGGAAAGGTGTCATGGGCTATATCTAACATGAAGAAATCAACAGCTGAATAAGTAGAAAGTGATGTTATCCCAAATCATGGTGTAAACTGACCAGTATTAAAAATTTTCCACTTCATAATATCACACCAATGTGTTTGTAGCAAAAACTTGGTACTGTTGAAGGTATAACTACTGCAATGTAAAAGAAAATATCCACAGTGCAAAATTTTCAGTTTGAACCATAGATATGAACTTAAAACAAATTTTGGATAAGAAATACATACTTGTTCAAATGCTGAGAAAAATTCGAGAAACTAAAATGTTGATCCAACATCATTTGACGAAAATTCTATGCCTGCAATCAACTGCAATGGCTTCCCTTGTGGCAAAATTATTTCATCCATCTCTTTCTTTTCTTTGCATTTCTTCTTGAAATTCACTTTTTATTCACCGAAAATTAGATACATAAATAGACTAATCATTGATCCCCTTGATATCTTGATCCATGTCAGACTGGTTTTTGGTGATTTGCACCATACACCATGGAATGCCACATATGCATTTAGCACCAAATTTAACTTTTTTTACTAACTCCACTTTTACACCAGAAAATATAGCACCAATTGAGTATCCCACATTATTCTCACATTATCACCACTTTTACACTACTATTTAAAAAATAAATATTTTTCAAATCATTTACAAATAGTGGTGCAAATGTGAAGCTAAATGACCCTTCTTCTTGTAGTGTTACATGCATGAATAGAAGATGAATTTATTTATATTGGAAAAAATATACGTGTGAAAAAAATTATTGCATAAGCAGTGGTAGCATGCATATTTTGATATATGTGCCAGAATTAATACGTGAACATATTTCCTAACAATTTTCACTAGCGTGCTTGTTGGCTCGAGGGGTCTTGACCCAAGTTTGGATGTTCAAGTTTTTCCAACAAACCCCTATACTACTGGCCCTTTTGACAGTGACCAGCTTGCGCAGGCCAAAGTCTCACTCGAAGTAGTATGGGTGGGTGCTGGAACCAGGTTTCCACACCCTAGGAGAGGGTAGGTAAGTCAAGTAAAGCTGCGTTCACCCTAATCGTGACCCGATCCGGTATCAAAGAGGCTAGATTCCCTTTGCATCCATATGCACAACAACAATATTACTCATATAAATCAATAGATCAAGAATTCATATAACAATACACAACTATTTCAGATATTCTTGTATGAAGCAAGTAGAACAAACCCAGATCGCAGCATAAATAAGTACACAAGTATATTCACAACTTAAACCAATAACACAACAACATATACTAAGTAATGAAGACGTCACAGATTCATATCACAGTAATTCCAGTGGATTCATATAGGCAATAATACTTCTGTATTCATTAATCTTTCAGATATACTTACAAAGCCCCAAAAACCCAACCTGTGCACACAGCAGCAGGGTCCGCACACAGCAAGATAGAGGCCCTCCATACACACAAAACCAGGAGTCCTTACCCAAAAACCCTGACTAGATCTATCGATTTTCACTTAGAAGCAATCTCTTATCATTCTTAGCTTGTCCTAGAACTCAAAAAGGTTCACCTACTTATACTATTTTATCCTATGCATCCAATGGTATGCAAACCATGGTTTGTGGATTCTTGGTCTACCCTTGACCCATTTACAATGCTTTAGGGGCTTTGACCCACCCCAAAACCCCTGGGCTATACTAAATATAATCAGAAATATACAAAATGGACCAGTTTCACAGCTTTGTAGGAGACCCTGTTCCAACAGTGCTGGTATGTATAAATGCTACCTAGCTATTTCCAAAGATAAAATTCAATGAGGATAGTCGATTTTATAGGACTATATACTCAATGCATATGAGATAAATATATATATTCTGGCTTATCAAGAGTTTGAATCCTAGAAAAAAGGACATGCAATTTTAAATAAACGAGAACATGTTTCATAATCACCAATAATAGAATATTGGCCAAAACGTTTCTTTGCTTTTAGGCCTAGGGATGAGACTGAAGTCTGTAAAAAGTAGGCATGTTTGTTTTTTAAATAAGCTAATAAAAAAAAACCCAAAGTTTTATTATATTTTTACACTGCCATTTATTAAATAGATGCTCTGCCCTTAAAACCATCAACAACATTTGCTTACATACCTGCTTTAGGATCAATGAAAGAGGAACCTTACTAATTTCTTGCAAAGCTTACCAAACCTCAAATGATAGTGATAAAGTATGATGTTACTGTTGCACATCATATAGAATACACACCATTGTTTGTTGTTATGACAAGGGTTACTGTACAATCAACATTGTCTAAACTATCATTGACACTTCACTATCACTATATGTCACTGTGATGAATCTAATACATCATCCCATCATAGATTATAGACAAATAGAAGGTAATTACAGTCACCTTCCTGATTCATTGTCTTGCTAATGTTTTTCCGCTACTGTCAACCAATTGTCAATTTCAAGGATTCATTGCAACAACTTGCAATATATATACAAGGTCAGCTAACTAAGCTTTTTCCCATATTCAAAACATCTTCAAATACTGAATGTTATTACTCTTCAAATCTTGGACTTCGGATTAGGTCTGAAACTCTTTAAGGTATCTCAAAATGTTTTCTCCAATGTGTCACAACAAAAACACCATCATTATCTTATATAAGATTATTGTTATTGCTATGTCACATATTTGCTCAAGCCTAGAAGATATCTTAGTGTGAGGGATTCTGACATCAACATATGTAGTTGTCAAGTATAGTCTTTGTTGCTTATTAAGGTCAAGACTGCCATCAATACAAAACCTTGCAAGGCCTTTTATATGCTACTTCTGTCTAATATAGATAAAAGGCTTGTAGCATGAGAACTATGAAATTAGTCCTCTGTCTATTCATACTGCTGCATACGGTGGAAAAATTTAACACAATTATTATATTGCCAATAATGACGCTATATTGAAGCCAAATTAAGCACAAAATTCTGCTTGAATACCTTGCATATTGCAGAGTTTTAATGTTTCAGAAACTATAATACGTATGAATATACCTTGAAATATTTAGATTCAAACTCTAGAATTTTTAATCAATTGTTTGAATTATTCATGTTTATAATGGTGTTGGGCTGTAGATGACTGAATTGATGACCAAAAAAGTGCAAAAGAATGGAGATCTAAAAGGGGTTGCAGACATATTAGTAAAACAGTTATCCACAAATATGAAATAGGGCATATGCCCTTGCCCTAACCAAAGATGATATTCAAGGAGCTGTAAACAATATTTTTGGGAATGTTCAAATAGTCCACAAGATAAAATGATCACTGGTGTAAGTTTTAAATACAAGCCAATCTAAAAGGAACTTCAAGACTTTCATGTCTTAACAGCTCATCCTTGTTAATTGATTTGTAGCCCCAAGAGGATCGAAATAACTCCTCACTTCAAAAGATAGAAAATATGTTGGAATTGAAGGATTAGAGTGATATTCCACAAAGACGAGGGCTTATTCTACAATTCTGGAAATGTCATCAATTGTTCATGCAATTTATTTTAGAGCCAAACTGTCAGTGAAATGTGATACCACCAAACCTTTCATGCCTAGTAATAAAGTCCTAATGAGGGCTAAAATTATATAAAGAAAAAGTTTTCAAACAAGCCTGAATGGATCGTTAACAACCGTTACTGTTCATTGATTTATATTAATCACAGAGACAAGGGTGTTGCTCAGAAATTATGCCGCAGGGAGTTATTTGAATTTTCATGGACGAGTCTTTTATATCACTCTTGCTAGTTTCTGTAGCCCTAGTTCTTACGCACTGTTCAACAATGAACCTATTGGCCACAGAGGAAATCCTTGTATTAAAGACGATACCCTTAAGGCGATGAAAGTATACTCCTTGGAATTATGAAACCAAACCTGATACTAAGAAATACACAGGAAATGGACGTAGAGATAAAGAAGTTGCTTCAAAAATATTAAAGAGGTTGTTAATGCTCGAAACTTACACAGATCAAGACCCTTCTTGCCGTAGATGGAAGAAGAAATTATTGTACGTGCAGAGAGAGATGAAATTTTTTCCATGTTGTTGACTGATAGATTTCCCTCGGGCCTGATATATTTCTCACTGACTTGGGATTTCCCTCACCTGTGCTCGGATACCATGTTAATTTTAACATGTTCTTTGCATAGTATAGTTAAATCCATATGAACCCAATTATCTATCCATTATTGAACCAAGCAAGTGAACTCAACTAGGCTTATCGAATGAACCAGGAAAATGTCCCTGGCAATGCAGACTAACTCATAATTCTTCGTACGAAGAAGGGGCAAGGAAGGGTAAGTCGACTTCTGAATTTCAAGAAAGGCCTCAACTCCTACAAGTAATGAAGAACCCCGGTCAAAATTGTTGATGTTATGCCCTAGTATCACTTTAATGCTCTAATTTTATTAGGAACCCATGTTTTCATTGTTGTTTGAAAGATATTATGACGTTTACATCATTGCAGTTTATCCATTTTCGCTTTCACTCATTGGAAAACCAAAATGGATTGATTTGCGGTAAATGAAACCAACCACTACAATTATGATTTCCCTCGTAATAGTGTTGGTGACTGAAAGTGTTTAATTCGTAAGAAATAAAACCAAATAATAGCATTACGGTTTAACTTGCAGTGGTCTCGATGACCAAATATGTCTTTACTATGGAAAATGAAAACAGTTGCTACAATGGACAAAGGTAAATTTGAACACTGGAAAGTGAAGGTTGGTTTGGACAAAGATGAAGTTGAGCACTGAAAAAGAAGGTTTTCTTGGACAAAGATTAAGTTGAACACTGAAAATGGAAGGTTTTCTTGGGAGATTATACCTATTGCTTACAAAGTTTATATAATCACAGTCTATCCATTTAAATTTCGCTCACAACAATGCTCGTGACCCTAGAATTGAACTCAATACCAACAACATGGTGGATATAGGTTTTAAACAAGAATGTAAGACCAGTGCATTGGGAAATATTTGCATGTCATTGGTAGGAATTCAACCTATACAGAATTGTAGCGAGGCAGTGGCATTGCAGGATCCCACTTAAAACCAGGTAAAGGTGGGAAATGAAACAAACCACTAAAATTGTTGAAAACTAATTTTAACTTCAACAAAAGAAAATGGTGAGCATATCCTTAATCCTCCATTAAATTTTGAAAAAAAACTAAATTCCCTAATAACTAATTAGAGGGAGCCTATCAATGGTTACAGTGATGGATAATAAATCAAGTATCCAATTCGTAGTGCGAAAGTATTAACAAGTGAAGGTTAAGAAATTACATGTTTTCAAAAGAAGGCCATATTTCAGACATGAATTGTTGGGGAGTGCAAGGAAGTTGGTATTCCTCTATAATTAGAGTCATTGCTTCCAGTGGGGCTTTTCCCAAGCACTTCTCATCTCCTCTACCATCCCACTGCTTGCCATACTTGGCCACTACTTGCCATACTTGGCCAACAACTTCTTCAGAACTTCATCCACAACATTTTCTGTGTCAAGAAGCGTGCCGACAATAAATTCGATAGTCAAGGCATTAAATAAAGAAAAAAAAAGTGTACTAGATATTTAGTATAAACAAAAATCTTTAGTAACTTTACATAATCCTCAAGGGGCCCTGTGCTTTCATGAATAGCCAGAAAATTTTGTGCATCTTTACTTGCAGTCACAACCTTATCTTGAACATTATCATTTTCATTTTTTTTAATGCAAGGGGATTCTGTCGTATCTAACTTTGTCTCTTTGTCATTTACAATGTTACTTGCCAACTGCCTCTCTTCACAAATACCCTTTATTGGAAGATTTGTCTCAGGCTTGACCTTGCTTTTCTCTTGGAGTTAATTTTGGTATTTATTTATTTTCCATTCAGAGCACGTATATTAGATATCCTCTTCCCATCATTTTCAATATTACAATCCAGATTTCCCTCATTCAAATTGACCTCCATTTTTACCATATTAATTATCTTATGATTCTTCCCCACCCTCAGAACTGGAACATACTCTCTATGTGAATCAAGACCTTTGTCACTTGTGGTTTCAGAGCTAGTTAAGTTTTTTTCCTTTTTATGCTGTGAAACAGCTCTTGAAAGAGTATAGGATTCATCTAATGGCTTTTGAAATTAGCGAAATTTTGAAGGAGTGGAAGACTTGACCAATGGCTTTTTAGATTTCCCAGCATTTGATGGAGATACTAGAGGTGAAATAATTTTCTCCTCTAGAGGAGAATTTTCAGTGGCTTCTAAAAAATCCATGGAACTTTGAACAGGCTTCAATTTCTTGACAAGGTCTTTCACATCGACATTTCCATAACAGAGGCTTAAAATTCTTAACAAGGTCTTTCACATCAACATTTCCAGAATAGAGGCTTCAATTTCTTGACAAGGCCTTTGACATCAACATTTTAGAACAAATAGATTCCAAGAGAATATTTATTGTGGATTCAAATTATTGACATGTTCCTGTGTCGAAACAGAAGAAACTATCATAAACAAAACACCTGTGTGCAATGAGAGGATAGCAACTTAGCAATATCATTGTAATGGATGGGTTTATGGATGTAAACCACTACGCAGCAGGTGGTATAGTAAAATAACCTATTAAGAAAACACTTAGGGAAACATTTTTGTGTGCATGATTTCTTGCCAACAACATTCTTGCAAGACGCCATGAATTCCAAAGTCTTTTGCTAGCACTTCTACAATCTCAAGTGATGTGATCGGAATAAAAAATCCTTGTGAATGTGCTTCCTACGTTTGGAATTTTTTCTTATTTCTACACTACGGATCGGTACACACGTCTAGATCATATTGGCGAGATTTTTAGCAATAATTCTACTTCAAATTATTTCCAGATTCATTCATGCACCACAATCATAGTTGGAAAAATAACACATGCACATACAACTAGCAAAAAATTACAGTAACCTTGGCAATAAAACTTAAATATTCAGAGGGTTACTCCTTGCAAGACAATCATTCCTTACGATCTAATCATTAAACCTAGGAGAAATATTACCTTATAAAACTACCAATTCTATTTAGCAGCACTGATGACCTGGAACTTTCATGCATTGCATCATTGCTAAATTATCAAAAATTATGGCAATAAGGAAATTGAATCATACTCGCACAATCGAAGAGTGGAGGTAAAAATTGTGAGGCATAATATTTGCACCAAGAAGGCTCACAGCTGTATATATATTTTCATGCTTCACTCTTGGAATCATTCCATTCACTATAGAGACAACATTTGATTCCATGGATAAAGTGTTGGGTGCAAATAATATAACCACCAATCTTGTTATTCTTATAGATAATACTTCGGCATGGCACTTTCCCAGGAGAGGTAAAATAAGTGTAAATAAAAGTGCATCAACTATGCTTAGGATCACACACACAATAATATCCAGCCCCAGTAGAAGATTAATTCCAATATAAGTTCCTAGAATCACTGTAAAATACAGAGCTATCACAGAGGCCTCACATTGTAGCCACAACAACATGCACATGGGTTCAGAGTACTCTACTCCACAAATCAGAGCAAGATGTTTCCCAATCATGACTCCTATGCGAGATGCAAGGGAATGACATAAAATAGAAACCACATTTGATAGCATTAACAACCACAGAAGCTCAACCCCAAAACGTGATCCACGTTGAATTGTTGTCACCCACTTTGCAGCATCAATATATTCCATTGAGACTAGAAATTCAAGCCCTAAAAATGGGTATATTTTCATTGAAATACCTTGCATTGGAATTGTGCCATCCATCTTACTGCCCATGTTTAATGCTTCATAAAAACATTAAACTGAAGCATTATTTCTTGAAACCTAGGTGACAAATATTTTTCCTCTAGATTTCCAAATTGTATGTGCTTCCTTTTTACATTTAAACATGGTATTTTAATATGTACAAACTATAGAAATATTCTAGCACATCACTACTTTTTCATTTGCACGTAGAGAAAATCCAAGAAAATGAAACAAACTTCAATCTTTTACTGGGCTAAAAAATATCAAAAGCATCATCTAGGGAATCCATCTGTTGCCAAAACATAGGAAAGACACGTACAAGTCTTATTGAAAGACAACGAACCATGCCAAGTTCCTTTTTGACATCATCCCAGACAAGAGGATGTACTCAAAATAAATTTCTCCATACTGAATTATTTCCAAACTAAATCCTTACCCTTCTATCCTCATATCTACTTGCAGGAGTTTAATGCTTATATTCACAGTTTCGACATCCTGCCCCACTAACTTCACAAAAGGCCTATACGGTGTAACAGTTTCAACATCCTGCACTGCTAACTTCATAGAAGGCCTATATGGTGTAAAATCCAGCCAGAATAAAAATAAAATCAGAAACTATGAAACAGACAATATTATCAAGTTTTGACCTGAAGTGTCCGTTGCTCATGCTATCTCTCAAATGTTGATTTCTAAGAACCTGTATTTCGCTCATTTGTGTGCACTAAATCCAAAATTTCCATGTCTATGCATTCTCATTCATCATACATCAGACTAAAAACCTGAGCCAAATTCAAACCAGACCTGCCACCTCCTTAATTCACAATGACCAAGACTGGCCTAATGCCTGACCTTTTTCACCCTCAATCACCACGAATTTCAGGTGTTGAGGTATAAAAGGTGTATTTTTAACTCCTGTTTATCCTACATTAATTATCAATGTAGGTACGATTTTTTATCTCAAGAGTGTGCTCAGTCTAAGGCAGAAATTTAATCTAAGAGTAATGCTCTTCAATGTGCAGTAGAATGTCTTAAATACAAGAGTAAATAGATGGTTGAAAATGAAATCTAATTACAACAATATGAAACTCAATGTTTTGAAGTTCAACCACTCATTCAACAATCATCATTCAAGGATGCAGTAGTAATAACTCTTTCCTCTGTCAACTGATGTAAATGAAATCAAATATGAACAAGGTAATCAATCTGAGAACGTAGGTAGTAATAACCAATGTCCTTTATAGTTGATGATCTTACACTCCACACTAAAGTAATTAAATGGAAATGGTAACTATGTTAAATCACTAACACTGCTAATGAAAATAGACTAAACAAGATTTCTGTAGTAACACTCCAAAGCAAAACCAAACTCTTGCAAAAAGGAATAAATAGTAAAGCTAATTAACAGGAATAAACAACAAATCTATTTACTCGAAATAAATAGAAAACTCTTTCTAATGGCAATGAACAAAAATCTATGAATGGAAATGAACAGCAAACTATTTAATGAAAATAAAAAACAAATCATTAATTTGGAAATGAACAACAATCCTGAATAGTGAAGATCTGTATCTCCAAAGCATAAAAATACAAATATTAAATGAATAAGTACTCTTGTTATGTGGAAAGGAACGACAACGCGATTCACTGATGCGACACACCAATTTCATAAATCATTAAAAAGTAAGCTATAAACTTATGTAACTATGAGGCAATATGGTTTAAAGGAAATGAAAACTAATGCAAACCATCACACGACTGAAACTGGAAATTAAAGGTACAAATAGCAAGTGGATCCACCAAGGCTAGGCCCTTAGCCGCTAGTGAAGCGCTGCCGAACTACTCCAGTATCAAATAATGGAACGACAACCGAATTTATATATTAATCATACGTAGCAGAGTTTACAAGAAATCATACTCTATTTTAATTAAAGATAATCGATGTACAATCCTGAAATTACAAAAGGAAATCTAAATAATCATAAGATGTCTAATTGATGTGATTTATACAAGTGCTATTCTTTTATAACAGCCAGTGGAGGAAACAAGAAGTACAGATAACTTTGAGCAGCGATCCCTCAGGATCGAGAGATCCTGAGGGATTCACTCTATCTTCCTTCTCCAGCTATCGTTTTGTCTTCTTGCGCTAGTGCCACGATGTTCCTTTCTTTACTTTGACTGTGCACTCCGATCTTGATCTTCTTGTCTGGCTACGACATTTTGTTGAAGGGGCAACAATTACACCTGCCTTATCTTTTCCTTCCGAATGGTGGCTTCCCACTTCATTTAGTTCCTATATAGAAGAAAAGACAATATTTATTTAATTTCGCAATAAGCACTAATCTCCTCAATTCTATTGTAATTCTTCAATATATTATCATTCTAGAATATAAAGGAGTCATGATTAAAGGAAAAAGATAAAGAAATACGTGGAAAATTCATACCTTTTCCAATGCTCAACACACCCCCCTGCTTACCCTTTTTCATGTCCTCATGAAAACCATAATTTACATGTAACGCAGTTAGATAATAGGTTGGAGAGCGTTTTTCATTAAGTGGTCTAAAACCATGATTTGGAGCAAAAACTTCATAAACATGCCCTGTCTGCCTTTCAGGTAATTCATATTTGGCCTTATAGTCTAGTGTAGGATACCAGATAATAGGGCTGCGATATCTACAACCTATCCAATACGAGCCTTCCCTCAAGATGAAGTTACTATAGATAACCAGGAGGTTGGCAGCTAAGTCAAATTTTTTGTAATTGAATGGCTCTCTGTCTTGAATATTCCAATTGGAAATCTTCCATCGGAGTTTAGCTATTACTACGGCCTGGTCTCTGATGGATAGAAAATATTCTACCCCATCTAGGATGATTGCTTTGTGTATGGGTCCCAATGTTTGGATCACACCCTCCTTTGTCATTAAGCTTTTCTACCTAGCCCACAATTGTAATGGGTATCTCAGTTCACCCCTAACCCAAAGGTCTATCCCGTTTTCTTGGCTCTGAAAAGTGTTATTGGCCTTGAGCCATTTTAACTGGTTAACAAAAAATGAAATGAATGCTTGATATTGGATATCACCCACAAAAGGGCTGGGATTTGTTTTCATTTCCTCAGCCAATATAAAATTGTGAAAATAAAATTCACAAAGTAGGCACTGGAATTTTACTCCATAGAGTTTGCAGCAGCTTATAAAATCATCTACAATTTCTAATTATATAGGTTTTCCTGCCTTAACAACTTTAATTTTTAACTGCAAATATATTTATAATAAAAACAAAGCATATTTTTGGCAGGGCACCTACATGCTAGAACATCTATGTATAAATAACAAAGAGTATCCATTTCATTCCTAACTTTTTTTAATCTATTCCTTACCTCTTCAACTTTCTCTCCTGCCTTTCGAAATTTATTGAAAGCTTCTGCCTCTGATGCATTGATGTCCTTTAATTGCTGCTGTAACTATTGGTATTTCTTCTTGGGAACAGTCTCTTCTTCGAGCTTTCCTCTAGCCCTCTGAGCCTGTGCCAGATCCTCTTGGAGTTTTTCTATACCAGGGTCTTTTATCAAATCATTTTTGGGTTGAAGATCTACCTGGGTTTTCTTATTACAATGTCGAGTTCCTACAGTCTGTGTCTCTTTGTTGGCCATACTGCTAGAGGATAGTGCCTCGGTCTGAACATCTTTATTACAGACTTGTACATTTTTCAGTTTGGGAAACTGCGTCCATAACAACTGCCTGTTGTTCCTTGTTATCCTAAATGAATATGGGCTTGGTTTGAGTCTCCATGGCCCTTGTATTATGGGGTTCCGTTTGGATGGTTGCATTCTTCATTTTCGGGGTTCTTTTAGAGACTTTCCCCTTTTTTAGCACCCTAATCCTTTGCTTGAGTTGTTTTACTAATTTTTCGAGCTTTTGTCGTTCCCTCCACAGCTTCTCAAGTTCATTTGTCTTCTTCTTCTTCTTGGAAGGAACAACTGTTCCTTTTTCTGTACTTGGTTGCTCATCTAGGGTTTTTTATCCACTGGCCATGTCCTCAACCATGCTTGTTTCTATGCTTTCAGTAATCACATTCTCCAGGCTAGGTACCTCAGGGGAAGTAACCCTATTTTGTTCTGCCATTTTCTGAGGGGTTTCTTCTTCTACCTCCTCAACATGCATTTCCTCAAACGTGTCCTTGCTGATGACAGAATATTCCTGCAATTTGTCTATCTCAATGTTGAGATTGAGAAAACTGTGGGGTTGTATATATTCATGCATATTGGCAAAAATTTGGGCCAATTCATCCTCCTGTAATGTATTATGTGGTGGGCTTGCACTGGAGGTTACGGGACGTTCTAATTCCTCCCTTTCTTCTTCACTGGTATGGTTACTTTCTTCTTCTTCCTGATCTTCTCCTCCTTCAAGTTGTGGGGGTTGCTCTTCTTCCTGATATTCTCGTCCTTCAAGCTAAAAGGGTTGCTCTTCTTCTTGATTTTCTCCTCCTTCAAGTTGCAGGAGTTTCTCTTCTTCAGAACTAGGTAATTCCATGGGTTGGCTACTGCTACCCTAAAGGCTTCCCACCATTCCCCTGCTTCTTCTTAATCTAGAGGACTGTCTACGTTTCAGAGGTTTGTTTGCTGTGCTGGTGACTCTTTTTTGTTTTAGGGCAAGTGAGGCTATTCCTCCATCAATTGAGAATACCAATTCTTCCCAGCTAGTCTGATGTTGGGTGAGACTGTAACTAACTATTAATAAAATTAGATAGAGGTGGCTTACTACCATCTCTGTATGAAAGGATTTCCTTATGCTCCGAGCAGCATCATGCAGTAAAAAATTAAAAAATGCAGGAAAATTCACAGAGCATTTATTTTTTAGTACTACTAATAATGTAAGGTGGCATGGTCTTACCACATCCTTTCATCCGTCGCATGTAATGTAGCTTTGCACTACACTGGCCAGTTCTGTCCATGGTTCTCCCAGGGTTACTGGTTGGACTCCTTTTCCTTTAACGATCAGGGTCTATCCTTCATCCCAAAAGATGTTCATGGCCTCTTGAAGTTTCACTTTTTTATGGATCCATATAGGTCCAACTACCAGTAGACCAAATACCTCAGAAATTACTACCTCTGTCATTGTTATTTTCCTACCTCTTATCATGGAATAAATCTCCTGCAAGTTCTGCAAAAATTCGATAGCCACATTTTTATGGGGCTGCTGCAGTCATGTAAGGTATGTAATCCACCCTACTCTATTCAAAATTTCTCATGTAGCATCTGAAATGGTTAGTACTAGAGGTTCACTATGTATTTCTCACCCTCGCATTTTGTCTAAATCTTGCACACTGTTAGTTCTTCACAATAATACACAGAAATGGAAATGGAACAGCTCCCTGTGCATATTAGAAAAAATACCATTAAACTCGCTATTTCTGGGAATTGATGAACATAGGGAATTTACCCATTGGCAAGCATATTTAAAAGTCACCCGCACCCCCCTGAAATATGATAGGTCGCCCTCGACCGTCAAATGGAGGAGTAGTGTACTGTAGGTAGTTGTACATCATAGAAAGTCATGCATGCTTATGATATGATCCAAAAATGATTGAATTACTGAAATTGAGGCATATTATGAAATCATGAATAGAGATGAAATGCTATGTAATGATTCGAAAATAAGGGAAAGGACAACAGTCATAAATAAAAATTCTTATGCGGTCAATATTCACTTAAACCATTATGATTGATTGATAAAAAATATTTCATGTATAAAAGTTCAATAAAAGGGGTTTAGGATCATAATCTCCTTTGTATATAAGATAAAGATATAAGAAAAGGGTTGCTATTGAGTTGTCAAAAATATGACTCCAATACCATCAGCAGAGCTCTGTTTCCCAGAGGTGTCCATAACCTTGAAAAAGTTTCTTTTTCACCCTTGGAACCATAATCCTTCATATATGAATAGGAAAGTGATTTGTGATGTCATGATGGAGACCATTGTGCTGTTTTTGGAACCAGATGAATCACAATGCCATTCACTAGGAAGGAGTGAAAGGTGGGCAGGCCGGCTCATGATGAGACCTCCTGTTCCAACGACTGTTTATTTTTCTGAGTTGCCCATTGGATCATGTCCCTGGTGTGGTGGCCATAATGGGAAAGCCATTTCACTGCTTCCTTATGATCATGGTAGGATGGTTCGTGATGAGACCCCCTATCCTCCATCTGACATATCATAGAATTGTTGTATAGATGTATTTTTTTATTTTCTTTTTCTTTTATATAGCACTTGCCTATTGATGTATAAAGGATGGCTCAACACTCCTTAAGAGTAGGGATGGTGGAAAAAGTCTGAACATCTCAATAGAGGAAAGTATGCCCTTATTCTTATTCAATAATAAAATTCAAAGAGAATTGTGAGGATTAGGGAACAACCAACATGATAAAAATAGTCAATCAAATTAGTTTTAGTAAAAATAAAGACAACAAAGTGATATAGATAGTTGTGTCCTTTCCTTTTTTCTTATTAATACAAAGCAATTTCTTTAAAGATTACAATTTCTATTTGATATGTTGATTCCAGTAACCTCTAATTTTTGTGTCCTTGCATAAATTTGTATGTTTCCCTTAAAAGGATCATGAATAATTCTCAAAAATTCTCAAAATATTGCTCTAAGAAAGAAAAATGCACTCAAAAAGTGTTGTTCCTTGGATGGAACAGTTGCTGTTCCTTAAGAGGAACAGTAAAAACAGTCTGCAGAAATGTTGTTCCTTTTGAAAATAACAACAAAAACAATCGGAAAAAATGTTGTTCCTTTTGAAAGAAACAACAAAAAAAAATTGGAAAAAATGTTGTTTATTTTGAAAGGACCAGCAAAAGCAATCATCGAAATTGTTGTTCCTTTTGAAAGAAACAACAAAAGAATCGGAAAAAATGTTGTTCCTTTTGAAAGGGATGGTAAAAACATTTAGCGAAAATGCTCTTCCTTTTGAAAAGAATAGAAAAAATAATTAGCGGAAATGTTGTTCCTTTTGGAATGAACAACAGAAAGATGAACACGCAGACACACTTTTCCTTAAGAGGAATGGCTACTGTTCCTTAAGAGGAACAACACGAAAAATAAAAGCACACAAGATTTCTATTCCTTTAAGAGGAACAACACAAAAAATAAAATCTGTACAAAAAATATTTTATACAGGAAAAATTAAAAAGAAAAAACTAAGTACAAGTTTCAGAAATAAAGGAATTAATCAATGAATAAGTGTTGAGGATAAATTATCTTCCTTAGCAAGAATCTACATTGTAGAATCTCCTCGTAATTGTTGGTAAAAGGATTCCTGATTAAGCAGTTTATGGTAAAGTCGTATTCGATGATCGTTTGGTTTGAAGGAATGTCCAGATCCATTAATGGTAGTTAATGTAATGGTGCCATTATCATGCACTTTCTATATCTCATAAGGTCCAAGCCATCATGTCTGGAGTTTTTTGAGGAAATCCTGAAACCTGGAGTCATATAGGAGTGCCCAATCTCCTTCATGGAAGATTTTCTTTTTAATGATGGCATCGTGCCATTTTTCTCTCTGTTGTTGAATTAATGTAGTGTGCTGGAGGGCGGAGAGCCTAATTTCATCTAACTCATTGATTTGCTATAATCTGCTGATCTGTGCTTTATTTAAATTCAGATTTAGCTCCTGAGCTGTTCTTAATGTTTGAATTTCAAATTCTATTGGAAATATGGGTTCTTTTCCAAATAATAATTGATATGGTGAATACCCAGTGGTATTTCTCCATGTTGTTCGGTACGCCCACAAGGCTTCCAGCAATCTTAAAGCCTAGTCACGTCGATGTGATGCAACTGTTTTTGTCAGTATAGATTCTATCACCTTATTCATGCTCTCTACCTGGCCATTTCCCTGTGGGTGGTATGGGGTCATGATTTTGTGCTGAATGTGGTAATTTTTTAATGTTGCAGCAATTTTATTACCTACAAATTGCGGTCCTCCATTCGTAATTACGTCCCTTTGGAGGCCATATTGCACAAATATTTGGAAAAGAAACTATATTACAACGTCCTCTGTAGCTCTTTTAAGTGCCTATGCTTCAACCCATTTAGTAATATACTCAGTTGCAACTAGTATATATGTTTTCTGATTTGATGGTGGGTTAATAGGACCAACAAAATCGAGCCCAACACTCAAATAGCTCGATTACTAACTGTGGGTTATGTTAGCCCCTTATGAATTCTTTGACAATGCAAGCAAGGGGATAGATTTTTTTTTGAGCCTTCAAGGAATGAATTTCCCTTAAAAACAAATCATCCTTGTAGCCTTTCCTAGATTCCCTGCCTTTTACTGTTTCACCCCTGCTGTACTGATGTCCATGAGCCTTGCTGAATGATAAATTTTGCTCAAAAATTCCTTTTTCACCGCTTGTATTCCTTGCAAAATGCTTCATTTCACCCCTTTTTTCCCTTTTTTCAACGTCCCCTTTGTTCCCCCTAAATTCCCCCTTACCTCCTAAGTATTCCTAAAATCCCCATGAAATCCCTCCCTTATCCTTTGTTTTCTCACATCTCCCTTTGTCCTCCTATCGTTACCCTTCCCAACCTTAAATTCCATTGAAAGTGGGCTAAAACCCACTTTTAAACATTATAATAGGGCTTAGCCCCTTTCAACCACTTCCCACACATGCCCTTGCGCTAGGACCAAGTGCTTAAGTCCTAATTGCTAATCGCAATCAGAATATTGGCGGAGGGCTGAAATCCTTTGTAACACAGAAAAGTTTCGATGCGATTGGCTTATCACGTTAAGTCTCACAGCTTGTTTTTCAACTGTTGATCTGTTATCGGGATCAAACGGCCCACGCATATCGCAAACCTTTGCAATTGCAACACTTTTATTTTTTCCCCCGATCGGTCCATCGCAGATACTTGCGATGCGATTGATCGCAACTTCCCCCGATTGTTGTCCCCCGCGATCAATCGCAAGTCCTAACTCCTAATCCAGGATCGTGTCGTCTCTCGATTTCATGCCGACCGTCCATACTCCCCGCCGATCCGACGGTCATCACTCCTCCCGCCCAATCGCAATCACAATATTGTAATGAGGCATTCCTTTGGTCCCCCCGATTGCGATTGTTCCGATCACATCTCCACCATCCTTTCCTCCGCCAGATCCAATGGTCCTAAGCTCATCGCCTCCCCTTTTCCCAATCGCCATCAGAAGCTCATAATTGTGTCACTACTGTTCCCTTCCGATTCTGATTCTCCGAGTTGATCCTGACCATCCATTGGATCTAAGATCTAACGGTCAAGAGTTGATCACCCACCACCTCCAGCGAGTCCCACCATGTATGATTTTTTCCGCGCATTTTCATAACAATTTCTCCCCTTTCTTTGTATTTGCATTTCTTGACCAAAGTCTCATGTTCTCATTAAGGTCTCGTGTTTCATTCTATTTCATATGGTCGTCCCTCCGGTTGATCTCCACCGTTTATCTTCACTCCCGGACCATGATCTAACAGTTTGCGCTGCATTCAACCACCGAACCCTATTATTCATAGTTTCACCATTTCATTGCATTTTGTCACCATTATTTAGTGGAAAGCCACCATTCCGCCGTCGCTGCGCTAAAATCCACCCTCCCATTGCATTGTTTTTCCTGGTCCAGATTGCGTGTTCCGCAGGGTACATAGGTGAAAACGCCGCTATAAATACACAGTATGAATACAACGGCAAGGTTTTCACTGACAGAGGTGAAAAAATTAATATATGACAGGTTTTCCACATTGGCAGAAGGTTTTTCTCCATGGAAGGACGGTTTTCCCATACTGTTTCTATTTTATGCCATGTTCCAGAGGAGATTTTCCACTTTGAAGTACAGTCCCCAGCTGTCAAAGCATTTGTTTCACCAGTATGGCAGACCATTTTTCCATTTATTTACCAGTTTGTTTATTCACCAAGAGTACCACAGAGTACAGCAAAACATAAACGCATCAGAGACCTAAATGGAGTGAATGAAGCCTAACGAAGACCATTTTTTCCTCCAAAGTGCCAGAGATTAATGCTCAGAGTTAAAACAGAATGGGCTTTGGCCCTCTTCATCTCCTAAGTGTTAATATTGCATTTAGTTCCTTACCTACCTCCTTTGCTTCTCTTATACTATAAAACTCAGGAAGAAATTATTGTAAAGGTTGTTGATTAGATATTAGTAGAATGCGGACTGTTCTCTTGAGACAAGTTCTCTGTGTAAGACTGTAAGATAGGCTGAGGAAGGTTTTCAGACAGAACATCAAGTTATTGGCTATGTTGTACTTGACCGGTTTTGTTCTTAATATAGCAAGCACATTTCTTTGGATCCTGATCTAAAGCTGAGGTCATGTTTTCCTGTCTATGTGTTTATTTCCATTTCATTTCATTTCCTCTGGCTTGCATCAGAAATCTGGCATGATATTTTCCCTTGTTAGGCACCTCATGTTTATGCTCTCGTTGCCTTAATTTTTTATGCTTAATGTGTTGTCTGAGAATAGATTTCAAATGGTTTAACCAGTGTAGTGGATGATATTTCCTACTAGCTGATGTATGAGTTATTGAATCTATTTCTCAGATGTTCTTGCTAGTGTTTAATTGAATGAATTGGCAGTGCTAGGAGTTTAGAACTCGGTCTCTTTCTCTCTAGGATCCTTTCAGTCTCTTAAACCTATCTAAGTTCCCTCAAGCTACTTTTAACCACTTTTGAGAGTTGCCTATGAGTATGTCCAAGCAGGTCTGGAGTTAAATGACCTCTGACCTTATCTATAGACGGAAAATTGGTGTTTATCTCCCTTTCCACCTTTTCACCTTGCTCTCCTTATTGTTCCATTCCACCAAATAATTTTAGGATCCAATGCTTTAGATTACTAGCCCAACTTAACATTTTCATCTTGATAGCAAGTAAACCCTTTCCTGACTCCATTTCCCAATGGCGTTGATGTTCTCTAATTTGCCTCTCCTTTGCCTAAAATCTCTCTTGTTCATCCTTGTTCTATATTGAACCCTTCCTTCCTGATTCCCAACAACAAAATAAAAAAAAATCAAACAAACAACCTTTGTGCCTACAACTAGCCTAACATATTAAACTTCGAGCTCAAAGACATATACCTTTGACATATCTTAGAGAGATCCCTCTCTGGATCCAGGAGGGCTAGATCCTGAGGTCTGAAAGTGTTTTTATGTTGTCTCATCTTTTGGTCTTGCCAACCCGAACAAAACATGGGAACCCCAACATAATGGCAACTCCACTGGGGAGATTTCTGAGTTTTTCCTCACCTTACTATATCATAAGCCTTAGAAAGCCTACAATCTCTGGTTGGGCTGGTAGTTAAACACTCTTGTTCTCACATCAAACTCTATACCATTTGTTGTGTTCTCCCATACTCTTGGACATAGTCTGGAAGGGACCAGGTAGCCTCCAGATCTCACACTCTTTCAGAGGTGACATATCTGGTAAAATCCCTCCCAGTCAATCTCTGGTTAGGGTTTGTTGTGTTTTGAAGATATCTCTGAAAAGGGATATTTTACAAGCACTATGGTGGACATTGTACCCTCCAAAAACATCCTAAACCTTTTCACCTGGAAACTCCATAAGTTCCTAAACATTTTAAAGAATCCACTGGTGATCAGTAGGCCTGCTAATTATCTTGGTTCACATTAGACTCCACTGGGAGACCAGCCTTCATAACAACATCAACCACAGTAGAAGTAACAAATAGGGTTAAGCTGCTTGGTTAAGAAAACAACATTTTGGCTTCAAGGACCGTTCACACAAGAGCTTACCCTAACCCAAACCCACTTGGAATAGTTGACAACCCTGAGAACATCCTCAAAGTATATCATACACATAAACATCCAACTATTTCCAACCACATCCATAGAGCTAAATCTGCACTAGAAGATCTTACAGCTCTATCACACTTTCACCTTGACCTAGACCTACCTAATAGATTACCTAGAACTAGGTCATTCAATATTTTAGACCAACTAGACCCTGAGCTTCTTGTTTCACCACCCCAAAGTGGTAGACACCTTGGGAATAGACATACCCCTCCTTCTACACCTCGTGATACACATTTCATACAAAACGTGGGGCTCAGTCACCCTAGATCTGCTCATCAGTCTTCTGCTGGTCATAATATCCCTATCATCCATATACCTGCTGCCCAAGTCAACCCTTTACCCCGTCAGAACATCATTATGGCAGCTTGGTATGCGCCTTTGGTTTTACCCCAACCTCTAGTACCCTTACCAAATGATTACTGCAAAAGAGTCCATCACAGCCTAGCGACATGTAGATAAGATGGAAGATTCTTTTGACTACATGGAAATAGATGATGATACAATCAAAATGAGAATCTTTTCCCAGAGCTTAGGGGGTGATGTGAAGAAATGGTTTAAGGGCCTACCTCTAGGTAGCATCAATGATCTTCCAGCTTTATATCAAACTTTCATAAACAAATGGGAAGCTAAGGCTAACCCTCGCCAATTGTTAGCAGAATACATGAGCCTTAAAAGAAACATAGGAGAAAGTGTCCATGATTACACAACAAGATTTAACAACATTTACAATGCTCTCCCTCCACATATGAAACCTCCACAAGGCATGGCTCTAGAAAAATACCCCGAAGGCTTTGATGTTGACATGGCCTATGAGCTTAGGGATAAAGAGTACAACACATTAGAGGAAATGAAGAAAGGAGTAGTGAACATAGAGGCAAATCTGACTGAGAAAAGGGAAAGATTGAGAGCTGAGAGGAGGGTAACATATAGGGTTGAAAATGTAGCTTCCACATCTGACCCCAATTATGACAGTCTATCCAAAAACGTGGAAGAAATACAAAAAATGGTGAAGAAAATGGTTGTCACAGTTAGTAACCAAAACAGAAATCAAAATCATAACCAGAACCAAAACTTTAGAAGGAACAATAACACTCCCAACAGACAAAGAGAATCAGACCAGCAAGTTATTCCCCCCTTTCAAGAGAATTTTCTTGATGAGGACGAAGGAATCATAGAAGAGTCTGAATGGAATACAATAAACATTTTTGAAGTAGAAAACTCAATCCACAACTATTCCACAGAGGAATATCAACCTTCTCCCTCAGGTTGGGATGAGGAATGGTTTGAATCTGAGGATTACAGGTTAGGGTTTGAGAATTCTATGATGCAAGTCAGAGAAAAATATGAACTCAGAAGCAATAAGAGTCAAGAAAATTCCAAAACAAAGGCTTCTAAGGTGACCATCAAGAAGAGACCTGAGAAAACTTCTAAAGTGACAGCTGAAAGTAAAAAATCAGCAGACGAGAATTCTAGAAAGAACAGAGAAAGGGACAACTAGAACACTGATACACAAGGTAAACCATCTAGCAGCACTAGTACTGTAGTTAGTGCTCCTGATAAAACTATCACAAACACTGTACATAACGAGAATCAGCACACTGATTCAGCCACTAAGGAAGCGGCTAGCAGAACAGAGTCAAACATTCCAAAGAATCAGTCCTCTTTCAACTTGGAAATTGAGATTGCAAAGATTAAGATCTCTGTCCCACTCTCTGAGCTGGCCACTCAAGATGTGTATAAAGGCCAAATTTTGAAAGCATTAAATTTAGGTGACAACGGTGACACTGTAAATCTGAGTGATGATCAACCTGCCCTTCTGTTTGGTCCAAAGATAGAAGGAAAGTTTCAGGAAGGGGTAGTGCCCCCTTTTTATATCAGTCTTAATATTCATGATAAGATTCTTCATAATGCAATGCATGATTCTGGAGCATCACATAACCTAATGCCTAAGGTAGTGATGGAAAGATTAGCCCTGGAGATAACCCATCCCTAAAAAGACCTATATTCATTCGATTCTAGCAGGGTAAAGTGTCTTGGCCTGATTAAAGATCTATGTGTGAGCCTTGCCTAGATTCCAGCAAAGTGTATGGTCATGGATGTTGTGGTGGCAGATGTGCCACCCAAGTATGGCATGTTATTATCAAGATCATGGGGAGCCAAGCTGCAAGGGGCAATGCAGATGGATGGGGCTTATGCCACAATCCCGATCTTTGGCCAACTTAGAAGACTGTACAGGGAGGCGCAAATGAAATTCCTGGTTAGTAGCCCTAAAAATCTTGAAAACTCTCCTCTCTACTCTGTACATACAAACCTGGATTCCTTTATCCTTTGCAATGATAAATTTTCGGGGGAACCAGAATCTGAAAATGCAGATACAGGAAAAGATACACATGATGACACAAAACCAATGGACTTAAACATAATGGATACCCTAGACTCAATGGAGGAAGACGTAGAAAAATTTTAACAATGCACTGAAACAACGACGCAAAGTGAACAAGAAACAGAAGGAAAATAGACAACCAGCCATCCCTCATAGACTCATACATCACACAAAGAACTAAACATCCCACAGCCTAATGCAGCTCCTATAATGCAACATAATGGAAAAACCAGCTGTAGGGAAAAAACTGATAACAAAAATGAGAATGAACCCCTATGGGAGATGAGTTTTGATGGGTCCTACACAAGAAGAACTATCGGGGCTGGGGTATGGCTACGTAACACAGAGAGCGCCTACACGGAGAACCATGCCTGCAATTTGCATTTCAAATGTACCAATAATATTTCAGAGCACGAGACTCTTATCCTAGGTCTAAATCTGTTGAAGAAAATAGGAGCCCGTAGGATAGCCATGAGGGGAGACTCAGAGTTGGTCATAAAACAGGTAAACGACAAATACACGTCCAAGCACCCTAGGCTGAGGGTGTATAGGAACGATGCCAAAGATATATTGAAAACATTTATCGAATACAAATTAGTGTTCGTCCCTAGGAGTCAAAACATTATCGAAAACAGACTAGCCTGCCTGGCTAGCTCCTACCCTAAAACCCCAAATGACCAACAGATCATCATACAGACCAAATTTAGACCTGCAGTACCAGACAACGAAAAATATTGACAGGTTTTCGAGGGTGATAAACAAATTGAAGATTTCTTGACTGGTAGGAACGAGTTTGAGTTTTCGGACTCGGACTCTATGTCTAGTGACAGCTGCCTAAGTGAGGAACCCCCAGACAAGGAATAACCACCTTTAAACATAGAAATAAATGCTTTGAATGAAGAAACTGGAAATACAAACGAAAATTGTGAAAACTCAGAAAACGAAGAAGTCAAGGTGCTGCGGGCCAGGGATAAGAACATACCTCGCGGTCTGGCTCCACTAGAAGACCTGTTTGACTTCGATTGTGTAGCTAAAAATCCCACCATAGAGCATGCAGACTTTGACGTAGAAGAATGCAATATAGGCACGGTAGATAAGCCAAAAATGATTAAATTGGCAAAGTCCTTACCCACAGAAATGAAAAAGAAATATATAGACCTTTTTAAGGAATTTGTTGACGTCTTTGCTTGGAGTTACGAAGACCTAAAGGCTTATGACACCAACATTATACAGCGCAAAATACCTTTAAAAGAGAATCAGAAACCCTTTAGGCAGAAACTTTTTAGGATAAATCCAAAACAGTTGCCTGCAGTGGAAAAAGAGATTAAAAAGATGTATGAGGTAGGCATAATTGTTCTCGTAAGGTTCTCTGATTGGGTTTCAAATTTAGTGGCTGTGAGAAAGAAAACCGGGGAGATGAGACTGTGTATTGATTTCAAGAATCTTAATAGAGCCTCACTCAAAGATAACTACCCTCTGCCAAAAATGGAACATATCCTTCTGAAAGTAGTAGGCTCCAAAAGAATCTCCCTGCTAGATGGTTTCTCAGGCTACAACCAAGTCCTATTTCTCCCAGAAGATCAACTCATAACAACGTTTACCACTCCATGGGACACTTTTATGTATGTAAATATGCCTTTTGGGTTGATGAATGCTAGTGCAACCTTCCAAAGGGCGATGGATATAGCTTTTTCAGATGAGATAGGGCACTTTATTGTGATTTACTTGGATGACATAACAGTATTTTCCAAAACTGAAGAAGAACATCTTAAACATCTCAGGAAAGTGTTTGAAAAATGTAGAAGGTTTGGTCTGTCCCTAAATCCTAAAAAGACTGTATTTTGGCTGCAAGAAGGAAAGCTTCTCGGCCACATTATATCTAAAAAGGGGATTAGGATAGACCCATAGAGAGTTGAGGGGATACTACAAATGACACATCCGAGGAACATCAAAGAATTACAATCCTTCATTGGGAAAATAAACTTCCTTAGGAGATTTATTCCTAACCTAGCTAAACACCTTAGGAATATGACTAACATGCTGAAGAAAGGTGAAGGAGTTAAATGGACTGTTGGAGCTAAAAAATCTTTTGAATCAGTAAAACTCGCACTCACCCAAGCTTCTGTCCTAATCAGTCCATATTTCTCTAAAGATTTTCTGATTTTTTCATTTTTCCTTTGAGCATACAGTGGCTGCAGTCTTACTGCAGAAAAATCCAGAGGGTATGGAACAGGCAATAGCCTTTTTCAGCAAAGCACTCAGGGATGCTCCCTTGAAATACAATATAATGGAAAAACAGGCTTACGCTCTTGTCAAGGCTTTAAAGGATTTTAGGGTATACATTTTGCATTCCCACACCATAGCTTATGTGCCTAACATAATAGTCAAATATATTCTATCCCAGGACCCAGGTGGGAAGAGGGCCAAATGGATTGCTGTGATTTTAGAATATGATCTTGAGATAAAACCCACCAAGTTGATCAAAGGCCAGGGCTTAGCTAAGTTAATGGCTAAAACAAATCTGCAAGCCCTCGACATTAATATGGTAGCTGCCTTAGATGAGCAAGAAGGATTTCCTGCTCCCACTATTGAAGAGAAATTTCCGAACTCCCCTTGGTACTCTGAAATCCTTTATGTGCTCACCAAACTTAATGCTAAACCTAAACTGTCAAAAACCAAGGCCAGATTCATAAAACTTAAAGCCAGAAACTACTGCTTTTTGAATGAAAACTTATACTGGAAAAATCCAAATGGCCTATTGCTTAAATGTTTGCCTAAAACAGAGGAAAAAAAGATTAAACAAGAATTCCATGTAGGAGAGTGTGGGGGCCACCTGAACTGGAAGGCCACTGCGAACAAAATTCTCAGGGCTAGCCATTACTGGCCCACACACTTCAATGACATCCATAAGACAACAATTGCTTGCCACAAATGCCAGATCTTTGAAGGAAAGAGAAAACTCCCTCCCCTTCCTTTAAAACCCATCACTGTTGAAGGTCATTTCAGGCAATGGGGCCTAGATTTTATTGGAGAAATCCACCCTGCTTCTTCTACACAACACAAATGGATCTTAACAGCCATGGACTACTTCACTAAGTGGATAGAGGCCATACCCACTAGGAATTCCACCGATTTAGTCATCATTAGGTTCCTAGAAGGTCATATCCTCTCTCGGTTTGGTTGTCCAAGGAAAATAATCACCGATAACACTGCTGCTTTTGGGTCCAAGAAAATGGTTGATTTTTGTCACAGGTATCAAATAGCGCTTTTTCATTCAACTGCCTATCACCCACAAGGTAATGGCCTAGCCGAATCATCAAACAAGAGCCTCGTGGCCATCATCAAAAAGTTGTTAGAACAGAACAAAAAATCATGGCATAACAAGTTGGTGCATTCTTTGTGGGCTGATAGGATTACAATAAATAAATCCATTGGCATGGCACCATTTCAGCTTGTCTATGGTACAGAAGCAGTTTTTCCGACCAACCTTGGGGTACCAGTAATCAAGCTGGTCCAAGAGATTCAAACAGAAGAAGACAGTATGGTGAGAAGGATAAACCAGACAATTCATCTTCAGCAAATAAGGGAAGAGGTTTATAATAGAGCTGTCAAAGTTCAGGAAACATAAAGAGGTTGTTTGACAAGAGAGCCAAAGCTACCGATTTCAAAATTGGGGATAAAGTTCTAAAGTGGGACTCAAGGAGAGAAGACAAAGGAAAACACAGCAAGTTTGACAGCTTGTGGCAAGGTCCATACATCATCCAGGCCACTGTGGGTCCAAATGCATTTTTCTTACAAGAATTAGATGGCACTGAGCTGTTTGGGGGTCCTGTAAATGGTAGGATGCTCAAACACTACTTCTGCTGATTTACAGTTTCTAGTTTCCATTTCCATTGTACATACCATTGCAGTTTTTATTTTCGAGAAAAGGAGAAAATGTTCCAAAAATAGGGGAAAAGGAGAGGTTCATACATGCTAAAAACTTGAACCTCTGAAGTGCAAAGTATTGGCTCTAATATGATCAAAATATGAGCCAAAAGAAAGAAAAGTAGCTGGTCTTAACATGCTCAAAATCTGGACGAGCAAGAAAGAAATAAAAATCAGCTATACCATGCCTAAAACCAGAACTGAAATGAAGAAAAGAAGTGACTCTAATATGCTCAAATCTTGAGTCACAAAAATAAAGAAGGATACTTCAAGTGTCAGATTTCATGCCTTCAAAGTTTTGTTCAGTTTTCTACAATGTTTTCTGTCCAAATGCAACTGTCTTTATGCCTTGGACCTACGGCAAACTAGACTGTTTAATCCTACTTTGATTGTTTTTAAATTTCCTGTTGTAGAATATAGAGAAGAGATCTGCTAGAAAGTTTAATCCTAGCAGATATTAGATTAGGTACAGAAGCATGTGAGACCAATAGTCTAATCTGGTCTCATGGAGTAATAAGGGTAGATTTAGAATAGGTTTATTTTCTGTTATAAAATAAATGATGTAGAGGGTCTTCTAGTTCAAATGCACCCCAGAAGAAAAAATGCTAGGATTGTAGAATGGGTAGGTAGATTGTTAGGATATTTTACTGATCTAACATATTTGTGGTAGCTGGAAATCGGAGAAGAAAGGTGGCTTAAGCAAGAGGCTTCTGGCCTTCACCAAAGATCAATTTCTGAATTCTTGACTCCTTCAAGAAGAAGCCATCCCCATGTGGAGCCACTGTTAGCCCCTTATGAATTCTTTGACAATGCAAGAAAGGGGCTAGATTGTTTTGTGAGCCTTCAAGGAATGCATTTCCCTTGAATACACATCATCCTTGAAGCCTTTCCTAGATTCCTTGCCTTTGACTGTTTCACCCCTGCTGTACTGATGTCCATGAGCCTTGCTAAATGATAAATTTTAATCAAAAATGCCTTTTTTTCCCCTTGTATCCCTTGCAGAATGCTTCATTTCACCCCTTTTTTCCCTTTTTTCAACGTCCCCTTTGTTCCCCCTAAATTCCCCCTTACCTCCTAAGTCTTCCCAAAATCCCCATGAAATCCCTCCCTTATCCTTTGTTTTCTCAAATCTCCCTTTGTCCTCCTATCGTTACCCTTCCCAACCTTAAATTCCATTGAAAGTGGGCTAAAACCCACTTTTAAACATTATAACAAGGCTTAGCCCCTTTTCCACCAGCCCCTTTCAACCACTTCCCACACATGCCCTTGTGGTAGGACCAAGCGCTTAAGTCCTAAGTGCTAATCGCAATCGTAATATTGGCAGAGGGCCGAAATCTTTTGTAACACAGAAAAGTTCCAATGCGATTTGCTTATCACGTTAAGTCTCACGGCTTGTTTTTTAACCGTTGATCTGTTATCGGGATTGGACGGCCTGTGCATATCGAAAACCTTTGCAATCGCAACACTTGTGTTTTATCCCCCGATCGGCCCATCGGAGATACTTGCGATGTGATTGATTGCAACTTCCCCCGATCGTTGTCCCCCTCGATCAATCGCAAGTCCTAACTCTCGATCCCCGATCGTGCCATCTCCTGATTTCATCCCGACCTTCCATCCTCCCCGCCGATCTGACGTTCATCGCTCCTCCCGCCCAATCGCAATCGCAATATTGTAATGAGGCATTCCTTTGGTCCCCCCGATTGCGATTGTTCCGATCACATCTCTACCGTCCTTTCCTCCACCAGATCCAACGGTCCTAAGCCCATCACCTCCCCTTTTCCTAATCGCAATCGGAAGCTCATAAGTGTGTCACCCCTGTTCCCTTTTGATTGCGATTCTCCAAGTTGATCCTGACCGTCCATTGGATCTAAGATCTAACGGTCAAGAGTTGATCGCCCACCACCTCCGCCGGGTCCCACCATGTACGATTTTTTCAGCGCATTTTCATAACAATTTCTCCCCTTTCTTTGTATTTGCATTTCTTGACCAAAGTCTCATGTTTTCATTAAGGTCTCGTGTTTCATTCTATTTCATATAGCCGTCCCTCTGGTTGATCTCTGCCATTGATCTTCGCTCCCGGACCATGATCTAACGGTCTACGCTACATTCAACCACCAAACCCTATTATTCATATTTTTTCCATTTCATTTCATTTTGTCACCATTATTTAGTGGAAAGACACCATTCCGCCACCGCCGCGCTAACATCGACCCTCCCATTGCATTGTTTTTCCTGGTCTAGATTGCGTGTTCCACAGGGTACAGAGGTGAAAACGCCACTATAAATACACAATATGGATACAGCGGCAAGGTTTTCACTGACAGAGGTGCAGAAATTAATATATGATGGGTTTTCCGCATTGGGAGAATTTTTTTCTCCATGGAAGGACGGGGTTTCCCATACTGTGTCTATTCTATGCCATGTTCCAAAGGAGATTTTTCGCTTTGAAGTACAGTCCCCAGCTGTCAAAGCATTTGTTTCACCAGTATGGTAGACCATTCCGCCATTTATTTACCAGTTTGTTTATTCACCAAGAGTACCACAGAGTACAACAAAAGAGAAACACATCAAAGACCTAAATGGAGTGAATGAAGCCTAACGAAGACCATTTTTTCCTCCAAAGTGCCATAGATTAATGCTCAGAGTTAAAACAGAATGGGCTTCGGCCCTCTTCATCTCCTGAGTGTTAATATTGCATTTAGTTCCTTACCTACCTCCTCTGCTTCTCTTCTACTATAAAACTCAGGAAAAAATTATTGTAAAGGTTGTTGATTGGATATCAGTAGATTGTAGACGGTTCTCTTGAGACAAGTTCTCTGTGTAAGACTGTAAGATAGGCTAAGGAAGGTTTTAGACAGAACATCAAGTTATTGGCTATGTTGTACTTGATCGGTTTTGTTCTTAATATAGCAAGCACATTTCTTTGGATCCTAATCTAAAGCTGAGGTGATGTTTTCTTGTCTATGTGTTTATTTCCATTTCATTTCATTTCCTCTGGCTTGCATCAGAAAACTGGCATGAGATTTTCCCTTGTTAGGCACCTCATGCTTCTGCTCTCCTTGCCTTAATTTTTTCTGCTTAATGTGTTGTTTGAGAATAGATTTCAAATGGTTTAACCAGTGTAGTGGACGATATTGCCTACTAGCTGATGTATGAATTATTGAATCTATTTCTTAGATGTTCTTGCTAGTGTTTAATTGAATGAATTGGTAGTGCTAGGAGTTTAGAACTCAATCTCTTCCTCTCTAGGATCCTTTCAGTCTCTTAAACCTATCTAATTTCCCTCAAGCTTCTTTTAACCACTTTTGAGAGTTGCCTATGAGTATGTCCAAGCAGGTCTGTAGTTAAATGACCTCTGACCTGATCTATAGATGGAAAATTGGTGTTTATCTCCCTTTCCACCTTTTCAACTTACTCTCCTTATTGTTCCATTCCACCAAATCATTTTAGGATCCAATGCTTTAGATGAATAGCCCAACTGAACGTTTTCATGTTGATAGCAAGTAAATCCTTTCCTGACTCCATTACCCAATGGCCTTGATGTTCTCTGATTTGCCTCTCCTTTGCCTAAAATCTCTCTTGTTCATCCTTGTTCTATATTGAACCCTTCCTTCCTTATTACCAATAACCAAATCAAACAAAAAACCTTTGTGCCTACAACTAGCCTAACATCTTAAACTTCGAGCTCAAAGACATATACCTTTGACATATCTTAGATAGATCCCTCTCTGGACCCAGGAGGTCTAGATCCTGAGGTCTGAAAGTGGTTTGATGTTGTCTCATCTTTTGTTCTTTCCAACCCGGCCAAAACATGGGAACCCCAACAGGTTCAAAGGCATTTCATCAGACTGTCTAGGGCGTCCTGCCCTTTGGAAACTATCACAGGCTTGTACAAAATTTTTAGCATCTTTAAAAATTGTAGGCCAGTAATAGCCTGTTTGTAAAACCTTGTGACCGGTCCTACAATCTACGAAATGTCTGCCAAATGGCCCATCGTGGCATGCTTTCAGGATGTCAAATATTTCATCTTCTCAGATGCATCTTCTGATGTGCATATATTCTCCAGTATAAAATAGGTAACCCCTAATCCAAGAGAATCGGGTACTGCGCTGTACTATCTGTTTTCATTCATCGGGTGTTACATGCTTAGGTAATTTACCTACTGCTAAATAATTTTCAACATCAGCATACCATGGGGTTTTGGCAGTAACAACAAACAAATATTCATCTGGGAACTGATCTTCGACTGCTGCTGCATCTGTTGGTTTTGGAATTCGTGAGAGAAAATCATCTACAAGATTCTCTTTTCCCAGTCGATCCTTTATTGTGATGTCAAATCCCTGCAATAGAATCAACCATCTTGTTACTCTATCATTTGTAACAGGTTTATTTGCTGAAAAAATTATGGCAGAGTGATATGCATATAAAACTATAGGATACCCAGTTATATAATGTCTAAATTTTTTTATAGCATGTATTACAGCTAAAAATTCTTTCTCAGTCATAATATAGTTTAATTCAGTAGGAGATAGATTCTTGCTAATATAATAAATTTCATATGGTTTTTTATCTTCTTCCTGCTCAAGGACTGCTCCAATAGCTGTGTTTGAGGCATCATATGAAATTTGGAATGGAAAATACCAATTTGGGCCCCTTAGCACTGGAGTTGTTGATAGAAGCTTTTTTAGATCCTTAAATGCATGGTCACATTTATTTGTCCAATTAAAATCAACATTCCATGTTAGTGCGTATAGAGGTGCAGCTATTTGAGAATAATGCTCTATGAATCTTCTATAATAACCATAAAATCCAAGAAAGCTACCTACCTCTGTTTGTGTGGTAGGAGTAGGTATTAACAAAAGTATCTAAATTTTACTTGGATCTACCTGTATTCCAGCTGCTGAGATATAATGACCTAAGATGAGTCCCTCGGTCATCATCATGTGGCACTTCTCATGGCTTAATTAGAGTCTGGTGTCAATACACCTTTGCATCACCTTTTCCAATGTTTCTATTGCTGGCTCAAAATCATCTCCATAAGGTGTGAAATCATCCATATATACTTTGAGCCCTTCATTTATTATATCTTAAAAGATGCTGAAAATGGCCCTATGAAATGTGGCAAGGCCGTTGCATAGACCAAAGGGTAAAATCCTGTAAGAAAATTTCCCCCAAGAATAGGTAAAAGTAGTCTTATCTTGGT
This sequence comes from Pinus albicaulis, assembly GCA_034641835.2. NCBI lineage: Eukaryota > Viridiplantae > Streptophyta > Pinopsida > Pinales > Pinaceae > Pinus > Pinus albicaulis. Next base: position 554,419,102 of record CM076571.1, read on the forward strand.
ATTCAGGGGCAATCTGAATCTAATTGTATCCACTAAAGCCATCTAAGAAAGAAAATAATTTCTTTCCTCTTAATGTATCTAATACTTGATCAATGAAAGGAAGGGAAAGTGGTCTTTCTGGGTTGCTTTGTTTAGTTCTCTATAGTCTACACATATATTGCACTTTCCATTCTTCGTTGGCACCAATACTAGTGGAGAGACCCACTTGCTATCAGATATTGGATAAATAAAGTTGGCATCCAAAAGTTTTTGTAATTCATATTTCACAATATCCTTAAGATGAGGGTTTAATCTTCGTTGGGGTTAGCGAATGGGTCTAGCATCTTTTTCTGTATAAATGTGGTGCATACATAACTGGGGATCAATTCCTTTCATGTCTGGATAATCCCATGCAAAAGCTCCCTTATATTTTTTTTTAGTAGTTGGACCAATTTTTCTTCTTGTTCAACAATCAGATTTTTGTTAATATCCAGAGTTTTCCCTGGCTCAATTTCTATAGATTTGCTATTGTAAACAGAAGTGGTAGGTATTGATTGTTCTTGAATGTATTTCAGGGGATCTTCTTCTTCTTCATTATCAAATGTTTCCTTGATCATCTGACATTGCAAATGGGATATGGTTTTTGGTTGGTTGATAAAATTGTTAATGATGTCATCCTTTGTTTGGTCTTTAAAGTCGAGGGCATATTCTATGGTTAATGGTGATCTAAAGTTTTTTATGAGGTACGATACAGGTTGTTTCTTTGTTTTTATTATTTTTAGGCTTGGATGGGCTAGAGGGTATAAGGCTAAATTCTTGACATAACTCCCTCTAGTTATAGTCATGCTTCCTTGCCGGCAGCCAATGTAGGCATCAGAAGTTGCCAGCCAAGGTCTACCTAAGATTAAATGGTGTCCATCTAGCCAGTTTTTGGGGTTAATAATCAGGAAGTTATCAGGTTATTCCCAGGAATCTACAGATACCATTACATCATGTAGTGTGCCTTCTAGCCTGACTACCGATCGGTCAGCCAATTCCAATAAGGTTGTTGTTTGATCTAATGATGTAATGCCAAGTTTTTGGCAACTGGTGGTTGTTAGGATATTAATTGCAGCTCCTAAATCAACTAAGGAATTTGGAAATTATTTTCCATTTATTTTCACTGTAACTATAGGATTTCCTGGGTCCTCATACTTTACAGGTGCTTCTCTTCCTGATAGTAAGTCAGATAGAGTGTCGACTACTTAGACAGTTGGGTTAGTTGTTGTTCTCCTCTTTTGATTTCTTATACATAGCTCTTTGATGGTCTTTGCATAAATGGGAATATCTTGGATAGCTTGGAGGAGTGGGATTTTTATACACAATTTTTTCAGTTCTTCGAGAAGATCAAAATCAAGATGTTCTATTGGACGAGGTACGATTAATTATTCTGGGAATCGTGGAGAAGAGGTGGTTGCTTGCTCATGAGTTTGTTGTATAACCACATTCTCCTTTTGCAGTGTTTGTTCTGAAGGTAACGAATTTTCAACTTGAAAATTTTTGTCTCTATCTGATTCTATTATTCACCCAAACCTTAGTTGAAGGTCGTTGCATTCCCTTAACTCAGTTTCTAGTTCTAGTGCTTTGATTATTTGAATAGATTGAACCAGTCTATTATTAGGGTTCAGGTTGGGTTGGGCTGGGAGTTGCGGTATTAAGTTGGTCTGGGGATTTTGTTGCAATGTATATGGTGTTGGCAGTGTAGGTGGAGGGAGAGGAATCGTTCCAGCTGGTTGATTCATAGATCTTTTCCAGTTCGACTGCCAGGTCTGACTCTGTGAGGTGGAGGGGGACCATTGTGTTGGATATGTATTATTTTTCTAAAATGGTGGATAGTAAGGAAAATTTGGCTAATTGGTTTGATTTGTTTGATTTGGCCATGGTGGTGTAGGAAATGGTTGTTGTGACCAACTAGGAAAGGGTGGCTAATTTTGCCACATTCCATTATATTGCTAAGCATTATACTAAGGAGATTGAAAAGAAGAGGATGGATCAATGGGCATACCTGTTTTTCGTGGCTGCCATTGACGGCGCTGATTGAGTAGGTATAATATTTTTGTTTCTTCTTCCGCTTCTTTGTAGACTACTTTCAATCCTAGGAGTGAGAGAGAACTTTCTATAGAGTGATATTTCGTGCAGATGGCATAGATTTGGACTGTATCCAACGGGAACTCTTTATGGAAATGTTTATTTCTGCATCCAGGGCAGAATATTGCCAAATTTTGTTCTGCTTCTAATTGCTTTTGTTTAGCTTGCATGATATCAAGTTGCATTGTCAGAGTCCCTAGAATATCAGTTTTGAAATCTTCTAGTAGATTGCCAATTTTTTTGCAGGTTGTACCTCCACCGGAGGTCTTTCTTACCCTTGTGATCATGTCATGTTCTTCTGGTTTTATTCTTGTGCTGCCTCTTGAACTCCTGATACATAAATTAATAATGTCAGCAAAAATTTCCAGATATATATCACCTTTGCCCATGGTGTTTAATGTTTCAACCCATTGTTCCTTCATTCATTTAATTAATGTACAACACATTATCAAGTAAGGGTAAAGATGCATAGGGTGATCTCTGGAGGTTGTATTGAAAGCGTTCTACATATTCCTCCAATGTTTCATTAGTTTTTGTTGTCATTTGAAATATTTCATCTTTTAATTCCCTAGACCTACAATAATCCTGATATTTCTTTAGAAAAGCAGCTTTCATCTGATCCCAGTCATTTATAACACCTCCACCTAACCCCATAAACCATTGTAGAGTTGCTCCTTTTAATGTGGAGGGGAATAATTTTAACTTTTGGGGATCAGTGGTATAGTCATACCCTCTGCATAATACATCGAATTCAAACAAAAATGCATCTAGATCTTCTGATGTTAATCCATGGAATGTAGGAATATGCTAGAGAGGAATGGCCTTCATCGGTGCATTAACTGAAGTGTCCACAATGGGATATTGCAGTGTGGAAGTTTGGGGTGGTTGCTGGTTGTGGGCCATTTGATCGAATATGTGCCAATATCCTTCTGGGATTTCTAGGGAATTATTCCTAGGCTGACTAGAAGGAGTAGGGATGACCTTAACAACACTTCCTTGGTCTGGGATAATGAGTGTCCCTTGCTGAATTATTATCCAAGGGGATTTTTGTCCTTCAGCTTTGTTTTGGATGATTTTGACAGCACTTCCCTTATCTGGGCTGCTCAGTGCTTGGAATACTTCAAGAGGGGATCCTGGTTTTTCTATTTCCCCTGTTTCTCCTTCCTCTTCACAGAGATTACTAGAGTTCCATTTTTGTAAAGAAATTGGGCGAGAATTTTCAATTTCTTGAGAATCTTGATCTTCTATTTGACTATGCACCTCAACAAAAGCTATAGATGGTGATTCTGTGGCCCGAAGGAAACTAGTAGGTTGTCTAGAAGCAATTTTTCTAGGGCCTACTGATGGCTGAGATTTGGCTTTCTTAATGATATTGTCAATAAAGGTTGTTCGCCCAAGGGTCACTGGTCCCTTAGGTTTTTTAGGTCTGGGAGGAATTTCGTTTTGTTTAAATTTTCCAGTCATTCAACAAAACGCAAGCATTCATTCCTACCTTAAATTTTCACTCAATTTTTCTGTGAAGCGGGCAGATGAACGAGCATGTTCCTCACTCAGTACGCAGGTTCTTACCTTTCGTTTTTAATACCCAGCTCTCCCCTAGTAGAGAAAATCAAATATACATCACTCTTTTCTAAATAGCTACACTCTCCCCAGAAACGACACCAAAATGTTGAGGTATAAAGGGTGTCTCTTTAACTCCTCTTTATCCTACATTAATTATCAATATAGGTACAAATTTTTATCTCAAGAGTGTACTCAGTCTGAGGCGGCAATTTAATCTAAGAGTAATGCTCTTAAATGTGCAGTACAGTGTCTTAAATACAAGAGTAAACGGATGCTTGAAAATGAAATCTAATTACAACAATATGAAACTCAATGTTCTAAAGTTCAACCATTCATTCAACAATCATCAGTCAAGGATGCAGTAGTAATAACTCTTTCCTTTGTCAACTGATGTAAATGAAATCAAATATGAACAAGGTAATCAATTTGAGAATGTAGGCAATAATAACCAATTTCCTTTACAGTTGATGATCTTACACTCCACACTAAAGTAATTAAATGGAAATGGTAACTATGTTAAATCACTAACGCTTCTAATGAAAATTGACTAAACACGATTTCTGTAATAACACTCCAAATAAAAACCAAACTGTTGCAAAAAGGAATAAACAGTAAAGCTAATTAACAGGAATAAACAACAAATCTATTTACTGGAAATAAACAAAAAACTCTTTCTAATGGCAATGAACAACAATCTTTGAATGAAAATGAATAGCAAACTATTTAATGAAAATAAACAACAAACCATTAATGGAAATGAATAGAAAAATATTAATGGAAATGAACAACAACCCTGAATAGTGAAGCTCTGTATCTACAAAGCATAACAATACAAATTATAAAAGAATAAATACTCTTGTTATGTGGAAAGGAACGACAACGCGATTCACTGATGCAACACACCAATTTCATAAATCATTAAAAAATAAGCTATAAACTAAGGTAACTATGAAGCAATGCGGTTTAAAGGAAATGAAAACTAATGCGAACCATCACACGACTGAAATTGGAAATTAAAGGCACAAATAGCAAGTGGATCCACCAGGGCTGGGCCCTTAGCTGCTAGTGAAGCACCGTCGAACTACTCCAGTATCAAATAATGGAATGGCAACCAAATTTATGTATTAATCATATGTAGTAGAGTTTACAAGAAATTGTACCATGTTTTAACTAACGAGAATCGATGAACAATCTTGAAATTACAAAAGGAAATTTGAATAATCATAAGATGTATAATTGCTATGATTTCTACAAGCATTGTTCTTTTATAACAACTAGCGGAGGAAACAAGAAGCACAGATAACTTTGAGCAGTGATCCCTCAGGATCGAGAGATCTTGAGGGATTCGCTCTATCTTCCTTCTCCGGCTATCGTTTTGTCTTCTTGTGCTAGTGCCACGTTGTTCCTTTCTTTACTTTGACTGTGTGCTCTGATCTTGATCTTCTTTTATGGCTACGGCCTTTTGTTGAAGGGACAAAAATTACACCTGCCTTATCTTTTCCTTTCGAATGGTGGCTTCCCATTTCATTTAGTTCCTATATAGAAGAAAAGACAATCTTTAGTTAATTTCGCAATAAGCACTAATCTCCTCAATTCTATTGTAATTCTTCAATATATTATCATTCTAGAATAGAAAGGAGTCATGATTAAAGGAAAAAGATAAAGAAATACATGGCAAATGCATACCTTTTCCAATGCTCAACATCAGGCACTGCAGAGAATAAAGCCAATTTGAAACACTTGAAACTCTCTTAATGTCCTTTGAGGTATGCATATACCTCGAGAAGCCATGGAGGGGACTTTTCCTTTATTTGGATTGTCTCTTTTTGTGTTTGCTTGGTAAATTTGGTTGGGAAGGATAAATTTTCCTCAACTTTGTAAATATTATTTTTAGAATTGAGTTGACTTTCCCACCCAAATATCAAACCCCAAAATTAATATCAAACCCTTCATTTGACCACAGGTTGTGTTGTTTGAGTAGATGCGCTACTAGCAGTACTATCCCTAATTTATTATCATCTGAAGAATGGAAAACCTCCTCCTGACGGGGTTGTTTCTAGACATTTGCTTGGGTGTGAGATGGGAAAGTTTCCTATATTCTCTTACTAAGCATTTTGCCTGTCTAAAAATTGCTTCCAAGAGGAGAATGAACTTGGGGTTGGAGGGTTCGAGTTGGTGTATATCGGTAAACTTTACGACGGATGAATTGTTGCCGTAAAGAGACTATATCAGGATAATTCTAGGAGGCTCGAGCTGTCATTCGACTTTATGGTTGCACCAGTGCAAACAGTCCAGAGCTACTATTTGTATACGAGTTTGTCCCAAATGGAACCCTCGTCGATCATCTTCATGGCGATGGAAAAAACCCCATGGGATCCCCACATATCAATAAGGAATGCATATCAACAGAGAGAGAGAAATATATTGGGACAACGAGGAAGGATGTGTTACAACAATACACATTGTTATTTGATGTGGCTCCATGGTATAGAGAGAGGGATTAGGCTATATTGCATAAGAATGTTATAAGTCACACGCCATTGTGCAAAGATGGAGGGAGGATGCATCGTAGCACGAAGGGAAGAATAGAAATGGGAGAAATTGTAGTAACAAAGTTTGTTTGGGTGCACCATTGCACAAGAAAAGGAAACTCATCTACCTATTAGAGAGGGAGTTTCACAAGTTGGAGCACAAGAGAAATCAGCAGAACCGGGCAACTCTTCCATCTTTTCCTGGCTTACCTGTAGCGGATTTCACAAGTTGTGGCACAAGAGAAATCGGCAGAACCGGGCAACAACATAAGTGGCTAGTGATATTAGAACTAAATATAGAAAATGGAAAACAATTTGAATTTAAAATTTAAATCCATTTCTTACGTACAAGATCCTTTGGCATTTCAGTGCAAAATGGAAACATTCTTCAACAGCTACTAATATTTGAAGCTTGCAATAACTTCAACTGCAAACTTGGAGAAAGTGTCTGCACATCAATGAAAACTCATTAAAACCTCACTCTAGAAATAATAAAAACATAAAATAAGTGTCCAAAATATTTGTGTTAAACATTTTACAGGGTCCACTATTACTATGATGAAAATGGTACTCTCCGAACAAACCTCACCATTCTCTTGAGCCAGAAACTCTGACATAGATCTAATTTTTAGTTTCGTAGTTTTAAGGGTTTCAGAATGAAAAATTTCTGAAACATATTTGGAAATGTCATATGATAAACATGAAGGTAAGGGCAATGCCACCATGATCTAGAGATCTGAGCAGAGTGATGGTGAATCAAGCATTTCCTTCTACAGATTGGGTATTCTCATCCAATAGCATTTTTGTGCTTTCTGCGGGAGAAGAAAGGAACTTATTCGTGAGGGGTTCGGTGCCATTTCGGTGGGTTCTCTTATTTCTTTGGCTGAGGGTCAGCAAATGCTCCTTCCTCTTGTATCCGCCATTGCTGACAGCTTGTTGTGGGTAAGCCTGAGGAGTTTTTCCATTGGCAGCAGAAGGCTATGAGCCATTGAATGAATGAAGAGGGTAGTTATGTGAAGGAGACTACAGATAGAGGGGTGGAAAAATTTTGGAGGAAAGTTGGCGCCAATTACAATTCAACAAATTAAGTTCCTCTACCAAACTTCAAATTGTCCCCCCAACTCCAAAAATTGAGAAACCGCTCACTTCCTGCTATTTATTTAAAATGGAATTAATGCAGCCATCACAATGTGGTGTCTCCTAATTATATGAGTTGTTTTTAAATTTCTTTTAAATTAGCCAAACATGTCTTTATAGAGTGGAAGAAAGTATGAAATGTTATATATTGTAAATTCTATATTAGAGTGAGTTATCAGTACACAAGCAACAAAGCATTTCAAGAATTTAATATTATATAGCCATGACACATGATATATTATTTAATTTGAAGTTAAACTGTATATAAAATATTTAGTGTTTTCTTCCAAGGTGTGTTTTTTTTTTGTTTTGTTTTTTTTTTTGGGTAATTTCCAAAAAAATTCTATTAGAAAGGCTATAAAGTATATTTTTTAAACCATTCATTTTGTAAATATAATTAAGATTATTGTTATTTAATAATCAGTATGGGTATCATGTCACACTTTATCATGATGTAAATATTCTTTCAAATGTATGTATTGTTGAAATTGAAGAGGGAAATCTATATGAATCTCGACATTTAGGAGAGAACTTCATTGAGGTAAAGTTGTGAGAGGATTGCGAAAATTTTCTATTTAACTAAATTAATTAATCAAGGGACAAACTTGAGGAATAAGGAAGGGGGAATAGAATAAATTTTGGGAAAAAATAGAGAGAAAGTGAAGATTAAAGAATAATGCAAAGGGAACAAGATGAGAACCATGGATAATTGTTTACCATAGAACCATTGTAACCTGTGAATTGGGTGCACAAAACCTTTCCACACTTGAGTGTAAGGAAGTGATGTGCAATGGAAGGAAATATGAAGCCTCTTGAGTTAGGGCCACTTAGTGTGGAGGTAAACACTGAAGTTAGTGGGGATTGGCAATTAATAAATATGAAGCCTCTTGAGTCTCAACAAGTTCGGGGACCTGAAATAATTCTAAAAATTTGTTTGACTAACGAACATAAGGCATAATTGGAGAAGGGAAGAACTAAATTTTGGGCTCCTTTTTTTGTTATGCAGGTTTTACATGGCCCTATTTCTTGTGTTGCGAGGCCCCGACTTAGCATTGAAGTGTAATTATTTAACCTTATCGAAGGAGAGTGGCCTTAACCATGAGTAGTGTAACAAACCCTCCTACTCCCTTGGGTTATTCTTGGGTAGTGGAAGGTGTTACTTTAAAATTAGCCGAATCTCCAAGGTATATTATGAAAATGGGGTCAAGAAAGTCATATTTTCCCAAACTCCTTGAAACTCAAAACCAATGCCACCATATTGTTCGATTAAACCAAATGATTAAACCAAATGTGGTGTAACTGTCTGTAATGGTGGTCGATTATACAAGGAGAGGATTTTACGAGGAGGCACTAGATTTTTAATGTGATATGAAAAAAGAAAGCACCAAACCTAACCTTTTCACACTCACCAATGTTCTATCTGCATGTGCTAATTTGGTAAATTTGGAACATGGAAAAAGGAGTCTTGTTTTGTGATCACCTCCCACGAGGATTCACCAACACCTCATCCAATTACACTAGTAATGTGCTAATTTGGTAAATTTGGAACATGGCAAAGGAGTCTTGTTTTTTGATCACCTCCCATGAGGATTCACCAACACCTCATCCAATTACGCTAGTATAAAGAGTCTCAGGCTCTCGATAGCGAAAAGGAACATAATGCATGCGCCCTCAATCTCTTCTACATACTTGTAGCTTTCCTCCTAAACCAAAGCCACTAGTGTTGTGTGTTCACTTTGCCCTGAATCTTGTGCAAACATCCTGAGGTAAGGAACTGTTGCACCAAGGTATGGACCCATTATGTGTCCTATCCACTGAAGGAGAACATGTTCGAAACAATAGGTAAATTCTCACAGCTATCCCTTTGTGGGATGTTGAGAACTCCAAAATGCCACATGCTCATTAATTAAATCTATTTTTTGAGAACTTTAATACAAAACTTGAAGTCATACTGAACTTGAACCAAAAGGCTCAGGATCTGGGTAGCGCAAAGGAACATCTACAATATGATTTGTACTATTCTCATCTAGATCATTTTGCATGAATATATTCTGGAGTTGAAATGCATATTCCAGGTTCCATATAACATCTCCCATGGAAGGCCTATCGAAGCCCATCTCTTCCAAGAAATTTTTAGTAGTCTCCCTAAACTTTTTCAGAGAACCAAGGTTGATGGTCCCAAGAAGGTGAGGGTCAATGATTTTTTCAAGCTTGCCCTTTTTCTGCCAGTGCATTTCCCTTGCACAAAAGAAGTCTAGTAACACTACTCCAAAATAATACACATCCTATTTCTCTGTTATTTTCCACCTTTTGAAGTATTCAGGGTCAAGGTACCCAAAGGCAAAAACTACCTTTGGATCTAGTCTTTGAATGTCCAAATTCTGCCACCTTTTCCCGTGATCCTATTATTTAGATAATAGCAGAGGATTCACGACAAGGGAATTAGATTACATTGACCATATATTGGAGCTTCATTGGTATCTTTCCAGTCAAAAAGTTTTCCAACAAGTTGAGGGAATCGAAATTGGTGCAGTTGAAAATGAAAGGAAAGGTTGTTCTTTCGAGGCCAAATCCCATGATGCTAAGCTTGAAAACCCTCTCATTATCGTAGGTCACGCCTTCAAGCTCCAAGATGGTGATGTTGCAGGGGTTTTGATCTTGTCTCTAATTCATGGTCACACCTTCAAGCTCTAAGATGGTGACATTGTAGGGGTTTTTATCTTACCTTTGGTCCACTACGTGAGCTTGGGTACATAAACCTGGCACCATGTCGGGTTAAGGGGCATTATGAGTATTTGATGAATAAATCTAGATAGAGAAATGGAATTCTTGAGACATTGGCTATCATACATATTTGGTTTCCTCTATCAATGTACCAAAGTCATCATTCCTCCAAAAGGAGCCTTCTTCCCATATGGCAGTGGGAGGTGTCTCTGTGCTTCCCTTTGGTGGTGGGAGACGACATTTGGCTCCTTCGCTGGTGGTGTTTGTTTTCTATAGTGGGGGGTCTGGTCTCTGGACTCTACACACAGCGATTTTCCTTAACTTTAGCAAATTATGAAGCCCTTGGTTTGGTGTGGGTGTTCTCCCTCCCTTGTCATCCATGGTCCTGTGGCGGTGGAAAACTCACAAAATTATCATGGTGGCTCCATGCCAAGGGGGAAAGAATATGGGGGTGTGCGTGACTTGCTAGTGTGGGTGCACATGGGGGCCATGGAGGAGGTAAGTGGGGGGATAGAAGAGGTGGGGGTTTGAGGGTTCAAAAGCAGAGTTTTTGGGGCAGAGGAGGCTATGGTGGTGAGGGGAATCATGGGTTTCATTGATTTGAGGTAAATGAGGGGCAAGTCAACCAACATTGTCGCCTAGAGAACTGTCGTGCACTTATCAATAGCCTGATTGAAAGAGTGGACACAACTGAGATATTTTGTCATGAGGAGCATGTAGAGTAGATGGAAACATTGCATGGAATGCACTATTTACAGTTCCAAGTCTCTTCGACTGTTATTGGTTTGGCGAGGCCAAAATCAACTCACTAAAAAAGTAAAAACGTTGGAGACTTGGTTGGCGCACTTTGAAGGGCGTGGTCAGTGTGACTTTTGTCCTCCACCGCATCTAGGAACATCCCCAGACAACCCTGCATCTGTCACGTTGGATGAATATTATGCTATTTGGTGTTCTTTATGTTTTATATGTGTTTTGGTGACTTTGGCCCATCCATTTATGGAAAATGTGCCTAGACCCTCTTTTGTATATTTTTTTGCATCTAGTGCAAATTTTTGTCAACAAACCAAGTCGAGGTGAGACCACCTGTTTTGTAACTGGCTATATGTAATCCTTTTTTCCTACATGAATATAACATTGACTTACAAAAAAAAAAAAATTTCATACGTCATTAAAAAATTAGTTAAGTTTCATACTTAAATTAATAAATTTTCATACCTATTTACTAAATAGGTCTATAAATATATATTTTAGGTTTATCTATTTAGTATTTATCAAATGTAAATATGACGATTTAATACTAGATTTAAATGAAATCACATGTTTAACATAAGAAATGTTATATTTATCTATTTATTGAATGTAAATATGAATATTTAACCTTAGATTTAAAAAAACTCACACTTTTAACATAAATCAATGAAGTTTAAAAATTAAACTTTATGGCCAGATATTAAATATAAATATAAATTTGGCTATCTAATTAATATTACCTTTACTAAAATTATAATGAAGGAATTAATTTAAAGTTGATAGATGATACATGCAATTATGTTAATTGTAGATGAATCCGTCTTCACTGTTAAACTTTAGAGACAAAAGTGTATTCATAATTTTAACACTGTAAATTCAGACACCTCATTGTCTCCAAATTTTAACACTGCAAATGTTTTCAAAGACGCCTATAGTGAAATGTAACACTTCAGTACCAAAAGTTAAATTCTTCATATATGGAGTGACGCAATTAAAAATTATTGACATAAATGACTAATTCATATACTTGTTGTACTTGTTATTTGGACGCCATATTTTTATTCTTGGACTATAATAGTCACTTACATTAATCATTATTAATTTTGTCACTTATTGCCTAGTCATATATTTTAATCCTATACTAAATTAGTCGTTTAAGTTAGTCGCTTTTACTTTAGTCACTTATTATCTAGTCATATATTGTATCCCTAGACTAAATTAGTCGTTTAAGTTAGTCACTTTTAGTTTTGTCACTTATTATCTAGTCATATATTTTATTCCAGGACTAAATTGGTCATTTAAGTTAGTCATTTTTAGTTCAGTCACTTAAAATTGCTCAAATTTAGTAGTAATTCACTTGAAATCATTGCGGTGACTAACATTTTTAGTCACCTAGTCATTAATTTCATCATTTTTTACTAGTGTATAGAAATTTTTTGAGAAAACACAATATTATAAGTAAAGTAGAATGTGGATGGTTATTTTCCTTATCATTTCATATAAAATTTTATGTGAATTATAATATATATGTACATTTGAGAGTAAAGTCTCATGACATAGATTAATATGGTTAGTGACTTTTATTAACAAGCTCCAAAGAACATATATTAAAATCTATTTTAATTTGTTTTGCATGTAAAGAAGCCATTCATTCTTACACTCGATTTCTTAAGAGGAGCAAATATATGTTTCCTCAACTCCACATAGCACTAGCATTTAGCCCTATTAACCTCTATGCTTTTAGAATCTAAATCCTTTTCTAAAGGGTTCATCTTAGTAATGGTAGTATTTAGGCTCACTTGAAGAACTTCAAGTTCTCTAAAGTAATGTCTTAAATTTTCATTGACCGCCCTTATCTCACCAATAACAGGTAATAACAAATCACAATTCTAAATTATCTTCCTAGAGTCAAGGAACATACATAAAACTACCCCCCTACCTATAAAATGATACATTGTCATGGAAACTCCTCTTTGAAATTTTGTCACTCATATTATCTTATATGGTTGTGAGGTTTCAATTTATTGAAAACTATATCATCAACTCTTTCAAACTAAAATAGAAAACACTAAGCCACTTAACTTATAGCCATTCAACAGTATAATAATTTATTATATTCTAATCAAAACTTTAATTATTTTACATTTTAAATTTACATGTGAATAAAATAAATTAAATTACAATTACAATTAATGAATATATAATCAATCAATATATTCTATTAAATTATAGTAAAATAATAAAAGTATTTTTCATTTCATAAATATATGATTGAAATTAACCAATCCTAATTAAAATCAATAAATACAATGTAGAGTAATTCCATATTTTAATTATTTTAATTTCATTTTCCATGAGGTCTTAGATAACAATGATTGGCTGTGTTGTTAAGGCACCCCTAGATTTTAAGTCAGTCATTTAATTCCCAAGGTTATTCAGATATTGTTCTTGGACATGAACATGATGTAGCCCCATTGTTTTCAAACTTACAAAGAATTTTTTTTATCTTAATTTAACTATATTTAAACTAAGTGGCAGGGAACACTAGCTATGCGGTCGTGTTAACTACAAAAGCAGGAATGTTATGATGCACATATGTTTAACTTCCATAATCATAACCTATGATCTAGCAATTTGAAACAATTTAATATAATACTTCAAGGTTATATTTAACATATGATACTACATCCATATAGGTAGGTTCTGATTGGATCCAAATATAATATTCCCATGGCTTACATAAATTTTAATCAAACTATTGCATATAGGTTATAATGAAATCTGCATTCAATGTTCTGAGACTCCTTGTATAAATTTTATGTGAAAATTTAATACTGTTTAATGGGTGAATTTAATATGGAATACAACCTACCCAACATCGAACCCCACCCCATGGTCATGCCACCCAGGTTAGGGCATTCTCTCGAAACCTTGACTCTGTCATGGCTCTACACTTGGCACAAAGCTTCGGATCAAAGTTTGATCCACAAATCTTGATGAATATCCTCAATCGATGGTGAGGAGAATACTTTGTTATGTTAGGTAACTACCACCTTACCCATTCTAGTTGAGGAATCATTTTCTCCTTACCTAGTAGGATTTCGTTTCTCCCCTTCTCAGGGTTCTATGATAGTTCTCTCAGAGTTTAACTAATCATAAATACAAATTTTCACAACCAAAACCTTTTCCAGGTACGACACATTTACAGTTAATTGTTTTATTTGATATATGATTAGTTTCAAAATTTTCTATTAATTTTGCAATCTCCTTTCTTGACAGGTTCCACAATGCCATTGATGCCTATCTTCCGGAAGGGTCTCTCTACATGTAAGATGCATAATGTTTGCATATGTCTTCTCACAAATTTATTACTATTCAAACGGATTGAAATTTTTCCTTAGCTGACAGGAAGCTTCTCCAGTCGAGGAAGAGGTATAGGGTTTTACAAGTACTGAGTTTACTCTTAGATTTCCATAGTTTTCTCTTCTTCTTACAGTGTCCCTTCTAATCGAACTTGTTTCCTCTTGTTGCGGGTAATTTGTTCTCCTCTATGACATGCTTATGTTAACAACACAGTTTCTGGGAACTTATTCTTTTTAGTTATTCTATTCCAGGATGGTACTCATCCAGTATTGATGCCTCTTATGTTAAGGTTGTATGGTTCATTTGAATGTACTTCCGAATTATGGTTTTATCCCATGAAGGTTTTACTATCTTAAGATATGGCTGATATTTTTAGAAGGATTGAATGGTTATTTATATTATGTTTGCTCGAGGGTTAATATTCTGAAGCAGAAATGGGTTCCCTTTCAAATTCTTGTCTCTGAAATGTACAATTTGGGTGTACTAAAAAAGTTAATGACTACACGGAACAATAATGCCTACTTGAACTTAGATAAATTATGTATGTAACAATTTATTTTTTGATATTGTTTAATTTAGGAGGGTGCATGGTGCATAAGGGAAGGTTGAAAGGCTAAGATTTGGTTCTTCAAGATGCACCAGTGCACTAAAGGAGTGAAGTCAAGGAAAAATTAGTGAATTAAGGGTATAGTTCAGAGCAGGGAAGGGGATTTGTGCTTCTGTAGTGTTCCAAACTCTGTGGGAGGGCGTAGGGCACAATTCTGAATAGTGAAGGATTTCCCATTAAAGCTTCGAAGTGCAGTCATGTATCTTGGCCTTTATGAGTTCATTTGAAACCCAAATTTTTCTAAGTCTAGATGATTGATCGAGGGGTAGCCAAGATGATTTACTGACACAAAAACATGTGTGGCACATACTAAATCATCAAGAAAAAGTATACAAACTTAACCAATGATGAATATTCATGAAAATTCCACTTTCTACACTTTCCACAACTATAAACAGTGAAGTGTGTGCGACTGTGACCCAAAAGTGTCGCTTTATAGCATGAAAGGTGTTGTGACCATGAAACACATATAAATATGTTCTAATTAATGTGATGACACTTTAGAAGAATCCAAAAAACTTAACACATATCAAGTAATATAAAACAACACTTAACGAAAAAGGTGGCACATGATGTGACTATGAATTAGGCTCTAAAATTTGGATGTAGTGAAATTTCGGAGGGTGTTTTTGGAGTGAAAAAACTTGGTGACACATTGGGAACACTTTAGCTTCTCTATCAGGGAATTAGCATCTGATTAAGGGTTAGACCTTCAGGAAGTATTGATTGCCCCAAGTTTTCCATTTCGGCCCAATTTCACACATAACATCTTCTCAATTCTCTACTTGGTTGAACTTACACAAAGATACATTATATCACAACTGATTCAATTTAGGAATGGGTAATGTGCATGAAAATTTTACGATATTCAGAGCATAGATTTCATCTCTAGTGTTGCTCCAGTGCTAGAAGGTGTGGATAGTACCCTAGTAGATTCACTTCAAGAGCACAAGCAAGCCTGGACAGTACCTTGGTGAAGTTGCTTCACCTCCCTGTGTAGGAAGAATTTCTCTTCTTCTACCCATATATTTATTTATTTTAGTAGAAATATGCATTGGTGCTTATTATTTTCAACAGGAAGAATAGGGATCCCTACTTATTGAGATCAGAGGAGGTTTACCCTTAAGAGAATTATTTTTAAGACCTATGATTTAGGTTTTCTCACTTTAGATTTCCCCTTATCTCTTCTCTACTAGATTGGATAAGCGTTGACACCTAAGTAGACACATACCAAGTTGAGAAGTTATGATGCTAGCATAAGCACATATATAGTAGGTTCCCATAAGGTTCCTTGAATGCTTGTTTCTACAATCACTCATGATGAGAAAATATCAGTCTGAAAAGCTCCTACTGTAGCATGTTTTATGCATATTTTATGGTTCACTCCTTTTCGTTGCGCTTCAAATGGTCAATGGAGCTTTAAGGTGCAAGGGCACACTCTAAAAGGATGAAAGATGATGGAGGAGGAGATTCGACACTTCGGGATGCACTCATGCACCCTAAGGAAGAAGAAAATCAAGGCATGGTGAATGTCATAAGTATGATGGATGAAGTGGAAGACTTCAAGCTTCCCAAGTGCAATATACACCCAAGGGAGAGAGGCAGGGCATCAGGCACACTCCCAAATGCTGAAGGTTGAGGCTTAAAGTCTTGAAGGTGTGCTCAATCAATTTACGAGAGTGCTTGATGCATGGGGGAAGACTAAAAGGAGAATCTTTAGGTCTTCAGAATGCACCATTGTGCCAAAGGAGGGCACACTTCTTTGAGTCAAAGGAATGCGCTCAAGGAATATTTGGTGAATTAAGGGAAAAATTCGTAGTAGGGAAGGGGATTCATTCTTTTGGTGTGCACCCAACTTTATGGGAGGGCACAGGGTGAACTTCTAAATAATGAAGTATCACCCATCAAGGCTTTAGAGTGCACTCATGTTCCCTTTTCCTTGATGAGATCATTTGAAATTGAAATTTTTCTAAGTCTAGATGATTAGTCTAGGGGTGGCCAAGATGAGTTTCAGACACAAAACCATGTGAGACACATACTAAATTATCAATAAAACTTAGAAAAACTTAAGAAACAATGAATATTCACAAAAATACCACTTTCTTCACATTCTCCAACTATAAACAGTGAAGTTTGTGCGACTGCGACCCAAAATTTTCACTTTACAACAAAAAAGGTGTTGTGAGCATGAAACACATGTAAAGATGTCCTGATTGATTCAAAGAAACTTGATAAGACTCAAGAATACTTAATACATATCAAGTAATAAAAAACGACACTTTATGACATAGGCGACACATGATGTGAGCATGAAGTAGGCTCCAAAATTTGGATGTAGTGAAATTTTGGAGGGTGTTGTGGTAGTGACAACACTTGGCGACACACTGGGAAAAATTTAGCTTCTTTGTCTGGGAATTAGATCTTGGTTAAGGGTAATACCTTTAGGAATTATTCATTGCCCCAAATTCCTATTTTTGACCCAGTTTCACACATATAATATTCTCAATTGTCTACTTGGTTGAACTCCCAGAAAGGTACATCGTATCACGATCGGCTCGGTTCAGGAAAGGGTAATGTGCATAGAAAGTTCATTAAGTTAAAGTGATGTGTGAAAATGAAATTATTTGAAATATAAAAATTTCATTAAATTAATTATTTGTATTTAAATTTAAAATTTATTTCTATTTTAAAAATTAATTTTACATAGCTTATGCAAAAAGTAAGTTGAAATGTATTTGTCACATCTTTTAATATATATGTTTTAGTTTAAAAATAAAATTTATATTTTATTAACATGTAATATTTTATTTTTTATTTGAAAATTTTCTTCGTCTGTCAGAGGAACTCTTCTCATCACCTGTCCTTGAAAAAATTTATTACGATGTGGCTTTGTCACACACACACACACACATATATATATGAAAAGTTTATCATCAACGTTGTGAAATAGGTTGCTTGTGTATCAGTGGTGTACCAATAATTGAAAAAAATAGTTGAAGATGGGATATGCATAATGTAATGTGATCAAATTACTTTCAAACATTAACATCATAAATGAGGAGAATATACACGGTAACTTTGACACGAAACAAATATTCATGAAAAGTAGCTATCTTAATGCTCAATTATATTAATAATAGAATAGAAAAACCTCACATATGTGATTACATCATGATGAAATCTATCATTAATAATGTAGTAATACAAACATGCAACATTATTTGTAATATTCCCACTTAGCCCAAGCTAAGGGGAGATATTCAATTTTGCTTCTTCTTTTTTTTTTCATGTTTATCAATAAATGACTAATGGAGGACATGTAAAACTCCTTAGATCAGTGAATAAATCAATGCTCAATGTAAACAAAGCTATAACTGAGCCATTTACTTAAAATCCACTTGCATGTGTGAAAGGGGTTAAGCTATGAGACTGGGTCAACCTTGACCAAATCTACAACACTGTCTAGATTCAGTGTATCTCATAAAGGGACAACGTAGTTCTAGAAGGAGGACCTCATGTGAAAGGGGTTCAGTGATTCAAGGTGGTTTACGGTTTTGCACATCCTCATCTTATAAAAGGAAGGATAAGGCTCAAGATAAATTTTGTTGAATGTATTATGATTTTGGAGAATTTTTCTGCTTAGAAAAATTCTAGTTCTCTGTGCTATTTAGAAAGAGACTAGTGAGGATCTCCTGTTGGGGGTTCTCCATCCTTCCATTGAGTAGCTCTTGGAGGGTTTTGTTCTTATTCTCCACTATCTGGCATATGGCAAAGCTCCATATCTCTTTCGCAGCATAAATCCAGTGAGGGTTTCATTGTCTAAGTGAGCTGTAGCAAGTGGAAGCTAGATCTATTCAGATCTAGGAAAATCTAGTGCCTCTTCTCAGTGAGTGTGTCTTTTAACCTCCTAGAAGAGAGTATTGGATCATTGATGCTACATTTTCAGATCTAGGCATCAGGCCTAATCATTACTGAAGCAAAAAACATAGTTTCTCTCCCTGATCTGTGTAATTTCTGAAGATCAGAGTTGCAGGTGTTTGCAGTTCTATTGGAGGAGAGCTCTCTAGTGGAAAGGATTCCTACCTTTCACTATGGTGATCCATGGATTGGCCAACCAATCCATGTAACCTTCAGATCTGATCTATTAATGCTGTATTTACTAAAAAAATTCTGAATACTACTGCATAATTGTGACTTATATCTCAGATCTACTCACTGTTGTCCATCATTTGCTGAGATCCCCAAGGGGAGTGTAAAAAAGAGCCCTTTTGGCTCCCATATCTGTTGTAGATCTCTGTTTTCATACAAGGATATGTTTTAGATCTTATTTATAATAAAATTAAGCTTCATCCCCCTAAAAATTACGCTGAACAGTTTTCTAGTTAATCTCATGTGTTGCAGCACCTCAAACTGAGGGTTTATTCATGGAAATCTCCTGTCTTTTTCGTATATTTTGCAAAAGCCATGAACCTAATCTCATTTACTGATTTTTAGACCATATTACACATTTCATCTTCAGAAATCCACACTGCATAAACTTCAAAAATTTCTGCATACATTAAGTCATGGGAAATCAGGGTTTTTAAGTCTAGTCGAGAATGGAGGAACTGTTTAATATAGCTAGGATCATTTTTTTGACTAAAATTTGATATGGGAGTCCGTCATTGCCTAAGCTAAAATAAAATCTCACCATTTTCCTCATTTTTATGCGGATTTATGTATACACTCATTTTAGGGGCAAAATCACTGCTTTTCTCCCATCCTTTGTAGGTAAAGTTAATATTATTCTTGTTGTTGTACATGAAATTTTTACTGAGATGTTTCTAAATACCTTTCAGATTTATTAGCTCACTGATACTCCATTATTTTGTTTTATACTGTTGTAGCCCTTCATTGGGCAACTTTCTGAAGACAAATAGGTGTGGGAGACATGTTTAACCCACATAGAGTGATTTCTTTTGAGCCTCCTATTGTATTTAGGTCTTAGATACTCTGATATAAGGGATCCAAGGGCTGGTCCTGGTTTCTAAAGCACACATCCCTAAAAAATGCATTTTTCAGACCTGTTTTGCTGAGTAGTCCAGATTGGGAACATTACAGTGGTATCAAAGCATAGTCTTGGCTCAACCTGTGAGTTTAAGCCCAAGATGTTAGAATGATGAAGAATATGAGATTGCTCTCATCATAATTTATATCCATATGGAACCTCTCCAAGGAGTTCAAGAAGACTGCAAGGAAGATGGAGGAGGAAGACGCACCAAAGGAGGAGACTTTGAGTGATTATCTTCAGGAGTATGAATCCAAATCTTGGGAAATCAAGGAGAACTTGAGCTTCCAAGAGTTTTTCCAGCTCAAGGAGGAGAGAAAAGCAATAAATAGAAGAATAAGAGGTAGATTCTTTCTACCAAACTTTGATGGATCCTCCACATGCACAACTAAAGAATGGATAGATCAGCTAGACTCATATCTGGATCTACATCAAGTTTTAGAAGAATAAGCCCTTAAGCTAGCAGCGCTGCATCTTAAAGGTAAAGCTTATGCTTGGTGGTTATTTGAAACTTTTTCTTTAAATAATGCAAATATTTCCACTTATGCTAAGTTCATTAGGAGAATGGCGAAGAAATTTGATGAAAGGCAAGCTAAAACGTCTATGAAAGAGCTAGTAAAGCACGAGCATGCAAAACCCTTGCATGAGTTGGAAAGACCTACTATGAAAACTCCACTTCAGATTTTTTTTGGAGGGGATGAAAACTTGTGTGATACCTTACCAAGGGCAAGATCCCCATTGCACGAAGAGATTTCTTCTCAAAAAGAAGTCATGGAGATTCCTCTTTCAAAAGAAGACCAAGATCCAAGGTCTCTTGTTGATAGTGAGATGTTCTCAAATATTGATGAGGAGGAAGAACATGGAGGCATTCCACCAGGGAGACCCCCTGATGAGAAGAATAATAAAGTGTTCTCTCAACTTTGTGCATCAATGATAGATTTTTCTAAGGAGGGAGCCTTGAGGGGAGCTACCACAACACTAAGATCTATTGTTAGATTTCAAGGAGAGCTGAACAATTTCCTGAAATTTGTTTTTCTATTTATCACTCATATATTTGCACTGATAAAGAAGAAGTCAGTGATCTATGATGAAATTAGCAGGATGTCAAAAGGCCACTCCATATATTTGGGGCAGAAAATGATATCCCTCCATACAAAAAAAAATTTTGAAGAAGGCAAGAGGGTACCAACACTCTTGTGTGCATGGGCTAAACTATGGAAATTTTGGAAGAGAGATATCTTTCCAAAGAAGATTGATCTTCCTATTCTTCAATTTTGTCTTGCACAAGATCAACATTATTAAAGATGTATGTATCACATGAAGATGGAGCAGCAATATAACTCTATGAAAGAGTTAGTTCAACCCTCTCTTTCTCCTCTTGAGGAAAGAGATAGATCTGTGCACCTCTCCACTTGTTGGAGGAGGACTATTGGTGAAGATCATACTTATGCAAATAATGTTATATTTTCTGATTGTATGCATTCTTTTACATTATATATGTAGGCCATGACTGCAAGGAGGAGTGTCATATCTTATAAACTTCATGGCCAACTTTGGGCCAAAACTATTTCTGAACATGGCCACTCCCTTGATGGACTAAGGGAGATTTTGTAGCATGATGTGTGCTTTCCTAAGGCACCAAATATATCTTCCACTTTCAGCCATGAAGATATGTTATGGGCAGCAAGTAAATTGTGGGGAAACCACTTACCACATCTAAATTTTATGCAAGTAGGAGATGTCCTATGCTGGTTGCTATTGGGTGAGTATGGGTACTACCCAAGGTTTGATATTTTCTTGTCTCATGCCTTGTATCTCAATGAGAGGATGCACAAGAAGAAGAAGGCATGGTTGCTTTGGTTGACAAGAATATAGTTTGGATATCCCATGTCAATTTTCATGCCCATTTATTTGCTTGTGATTGAGATGAGTCTCATGTATGTACATGTATTTCTTTTGGAATGTATCTCATGATCATGTATGTACTTGGGGTTGGGAGAAATTGTAACTCTCTCATGGGGTGGCATAAGAGAGCTTGTTTATATTATAATGATGATCATGCTCTAATCTTTGTTGAAAACATGAGAGGAAGGATTACACATTGGGTGAGTATGTCCTTTGGGAATGAAATCTACCATATTCATTCATGCTTCAAAAGGAGGGTAGAACAATGTATGGTTGCTACATTATATCATTTGTTTCCTTATGCAAGGAGCCATATGTTGGGCTTATGTCATTGGAAGGAGTCTCTCACTTGGGAGAATTTGCAGCAAGACATGTATTGCTTGAATCATATTCAGCCAACACCTATAATCCTCTACTATTTCCAAGCTTTGAAGAATCTTTTTTCAGCAAGAAGGTGGTGGGATGGCCACTTATTGTACTATTATTTGAGACAGCAAGATGAAAGAAAATGCTGGTCTCAAGGGAGGGACTATTGTCACCATCCAATATGTCATATGACACTTAGTCCATGTTTCTTTTGGAGCACACATGGTGAAGATCCTCTAGTCACTATATGCATGGAATATTGGGCAAGGAGGCTCACTAGAATCCATGAAGGGAATCATGAAGTTCCAAGTCTCTTTTGGCTTCATGAGGACTATATTAGTGCAGCCCAGGATCATCAGCTCCATATTTATCATAAATGGATGGAGAGACAACGTGATTTGAGCATTCTTATCTCTCATTTCCAGCCATGGAGCCCCAAAACATTGCATATGGTGGGGATTGGTGACTATTTCTTTGAGCTACCAAGGATGGCTCACTTTGTTTGGGTGATAGCATGGATATTGAAGTTTCTCATGAGGGTTGAAGCACCCACTATTCAAAATCTTCCATGCCTTGAGAAGACAAATGGACAACACATGATTCTTTCTACGTATCTCCCACTTTTTCATAGTGATAGCTATTTGGGTTATTCACCAAAAGCATACTTATATTCTTAGGAGGAGACAATTCCATTGGAGATTTTGCAAAATTCCTTGTGAGTTGCTTGAGGACAAGCAACATTTTGGAGGGGAGGACTGTAATATTCCCACTTAGCCCAAGCTAAGGGGAGATATTCAATTTTTATTTTATTTGTTTTGTTTTTCATGTTTATGAATGAATGACTAATGGAGGACATGTAAAACTCCTTAGATCAGTGAATAAATCAATGCTCAATGTAAACAAAGCTATATATGAGCCATTTACATAAAATCCACTTGCAGGTGTGAAAGGGGTTAAGATGTGAGATTGGGTCAACCTTGACCAAATCTACAGTGTTGTCTAGATTCAGTGTATCTCGTAAAGGGACAACGCAGTTCTAGAAGGAGGACCTCATGTGAAAGGGGTTAAGTGATTCAAGGTGGTTTAGGGTTTTGCACATCCTCATCTTATAAAAGGAAGGAGAAGGCTCAATATAATTTTTTTTGAATGTATTATGATTTTGGAGAATTTTTCTACTTAGAAAAATTCTATTTCTTTGGGCTATTTGGAAAGAGACTAGTGAGGATCTCCTATTGGGGGTTCTCCATCCTTCCATTGAGTAGCTCTTGGAGGGTTTTGTTATTCTTCTCCACTATCTAGAATATGGCCAAGCTCCATCTCTTTTTGGAAGCATAAATCCAGTGAGGGTTTCATTTTCTAAGTGATATGCAACAAGTGGAAGCTAGATCTATTCAGGTCTAGGCAAATCTAGTGCCTCTTCTCAGTGAGTGTGTATTTTAACCTCCTAGAAGAGTGTATTGGATCATTGGTGCCACATTTTCAGATCTAGGCATCAGGCCTATTCAGTACTGAATAAAATAGTGTAGTTTCCCTCCCTGATCTGCGTAATTTCTGAAGAGCATAGTTGCAGGTGTTTGGAGTTCTCCTGGAGGAGAGATCTCTAGTGGAAAGGATTCCTACCTTTCACTATGGTGATCCATGGATTGGCCAACCAGACCATGTAACCTTTAGATATGATCTATTAATACTCTATTTACTGCATAATTTCTGAATACTACTGCATAATTGTGACTTAGATCTCATATCTACTCACTATTGTCCATCATTTGCTGAGATCCCCAAGGGGAGTGTAATAAAGAGCCTCTTTGGCTTCCAGATCTATTTTATATCTCTATTTTCAAGCAAGGATATAATTTATATCTGATTTATAATGAAATGAAGCTTCATCCCCCTGAAAATTACGCTGAAGAGATTTCTAGTTAATCTCATGTGTTGTAGCACCTCAAACTGAGGGTTTATTCATGGAAATCTCCTATCTTTCTCATATATTTTGTAGAAGCCATGAAAATAAGCTGATTTACTGATTTTCAGACCATATTAGACATTTCATCTTCAAAAATCCATGCTACATAAGCTTCAGAAATTTCTGCATACATTAAGTCATGGGAAATTAGGGTTTTTAAGCCTAGTCGAGAATGGAGGAACTGTTTAATATAGCTAGGATCATTTTTTTGACCTAAAATGTGATATGGGAGTCCCTCATATCCTAAGATAAAATAAACTCTCACCATTTTCCTTATGTTTACATGGATATCTGTATACACTCATTTTAGGGCCAAAATCACTGCTTTTCCCCCATCCTTTGTCGATAGAGTTAATATTCTTCTTTATGCTATACATGAAATTTCTGCTGAGGTGTTTCTAAATACCTTTTAGAGTTATTATCTCACTGATACTCCATTATTGTGTTATATACTGCTATAGCCCTTCATTGGGCAACTTTCTGAAGACAACTAGGTGTGGGAGACCTGTTTAACCCACCTAGAGTGATTTATTTTGAGCCTCCTCTTGTATTTCGGTATTATATACTATTATATAGGGAATCCAAGGGATTCTCCTGGTTTCTGAAGCACACATTCCTGAAAAATGCATTTTTCAGGCCTGTTTTGCTAAGTAGTCCAGATTGGGAACATTACACTATGTGATGATAGATTAAGATGATTTTTATTGAGAATCACACTAAAGTACTATAGGAATAAATATTTTAAACATTTAGCACTTTATTTCTTCAATAAATCTAGTTACAGTGCCCTTCCTCCCCACAATTTTAGAGACAGAAAAACCAACTGCTTGGAGTAGTTCAGTCCATTGTTTTCGGGTCCTTTCGCCACCTCCCAGTAAAAAATTCAACATAAAAACATCCACGAAATTGGCAGATTCTATCATGTCATAGCCCTCCATTAAATCCAAGACAACCTCTGAGAATATTAACTTTCCTTTGTGTGGAACAGACTGGTAGCAGTTGTTTAGTAGTTTGATGTAGTCTTCGTTGTTCCAACTTGCAGAAATTTTTTTGATGGAAAAATCCAAGAGAAACTTAAAAATAAAGTATTTGTATTATATTTAATAGAAATATTATCAAATAAAATAATTATCATACAAATATAATCCACCACAATGGCCAGCAACAAAATAATTGGTTACCTTCATAAAAATGGCATCTGCAGAGGGTGCAGCAGTCTCAAACAGGCTTCTGCTAATGTGTTGTATGCCTGCGTGAATGAGAATAGGATTAAAAAATATATAAGGAACATTGTATATATCCTCATAATAAGAATTTTTATATACATATATATGTGGGAAAAAAGTGTATTTATAATTTAGAAAGGGGATTAGAAATATACAGGGGAGAGTTGACGCAGTAGTGATAACTTGAGGAAGATCATAGTTGATGTCGCGAATATGATGGTATGCATCAACTATGAGACCCAACGCTTCCCCATGCCCTCCTCCCACGTCCACCAAAGTGTTGACATCTTTGAAGCCATCATAAGAAACTAAGATATCTTCCATAGTGGCCTTTGTTATGGCCACCATGGCCGCGTTGAAGATGGCGTTGAACTCTGGATCGTTGCCTGTGAAACTCCAGAAGTATTTGCCATTTCCACTAGATTTCTTCCAATTATCACTACCATGAAACACATGTTGGTCAATATTGGCCCACGTGGTCACGTAAGTTGGGTGTGTCTACAAAAGAACTAAGGGAACCAGGCTTCACGGATTAATATCCTCGGAGGTGAAATAACTTTTGCTGAGATTGGTAAGCCTCTATTTCATGTTAAGTTCCTCCTCTACTTTTACTTCCCGGAATACTCCCATGGTGGAAAGGTAAGAAAGAATGCGGGGAAGGGCTCCCGGGTCAGGATCTTCAGAGGGGAGTTGGGTGGCGATTTGTTGGACGGAGAGAAAAACATCAGGGCTGGATTTCCAAATGATGTCAGGGACTTTAAGATGAAGGGCACATCTTAGGAGAATAGGGTTCTCTAGTGAAAATGCCATAATTATGGCCGAAGCCTGAAGCACCACTTCGTCCTTCACAGATTCCATATTCAATATATCCGAAAACCCACCCTTGTTCACAGCATCTTGGATATCCAATTTATAAACTCACCACTCACAGCTTTGATTGCAAATGAAATATATAATATTTGGTGGTTGTAGCCGCCTCGTGTGAATGTCCTTCAAATTCCAGGACTTTGATTTCAAACCATGGGCCAAACCACTGATAGTCATATTTTGCTGTCTATTTTCCAGTTACGGACACACAAGTTAAGAGTTTCAGATTGAAATCAACTTTTGAATATTTATATTATAAGATGCAATGTTATTTCAAGTTATGTTATATCTTCACCTCGGCCACACAAATTAAGAGCGACAGCTTGAAAGCGACTTTTGAAGATGCAATTTTATTTCAAGTTGTGCTCAAATATATATAATATTTTCACCATTCTACAGATGTTGTAGCTACTTTATATAAGAAAAACTAAACATTGTATCTACATATGTTGTAGCTACTTTATATAAGAAAAACTAAACACTCTACCCACTGAATATTTATTCATGCCTAAAACCATGAATTGATTTCAGGGTCGGTGTCAGATCCTCTAACTCCAAATTCACCACAGTTTATTAATGTAAAAAATAATATTCCTATGGCAGAATAGGATCTCACGTAAATATAATGTTTAACTGATTTGGTAAGTTATTAAATAAAATATTCTTGGGTAGAAAAATTCTCACGATCTCACGTAAAAATAAGGTTTCGCTGATTTTGTCACTCATGGAGTGTAGAGATCGATTGATAGTTGACCAAATATAAATAAAGTTCCCGTAAATTTTAATCAAATTTTAGCATTCAACTTTTTATTGCAAACATTGCCTAACCCAATGTCATTTTATGCATAGCTAAGGGTTCGAGGATGGGGTAAAGTTGTTTTAACCAAAGTTTTTTTATGTTTTTCTCAAACCAAAGTTTTTAAACCAAAGTGTAAATGGGAAATAAGTTTAGGTGGCAGTAGTGTGAGACACCTCTTGACATCTAGTTGATAACTCTCTCGACTTCAATGTCTTTACCCACTTTTCATGTCCTTACTCACTTGCCAATAAGCCTTCACCCCTTCAAAGCTCATCGCCTAAGTCGTTGTTTGTGAAGAGCTTTCAGCATGAGGCAACCATGCGATATGTAAAAAAATAGAGCTAATAGTAAAGTGAATTAGTCTCGATAACAAAGATGGCATCAATGGTTCCAATCAGAGCATTCAACAATGAAAATAGCATAGTGGGAGTGAACGACTGAATGAGCTAACCATAGAAACCCACATTTGAGACACAACTTCCATGACTCTCCTACAATATATGAACTGCAAGAAACCTTTCTCAGGTGCCCTTCAAGATCCTATAGCACCCATAGCTCCACTTCTTAGTCCTTTGAGAGAGCAAATGACTTCACACAGAAGTTATGACAAGGTAGAAACAAATTAAGGACAACATGAAAATGAAGAAGATTAGGATGAAAAAGCTTAGGAGATTCATCTATGACCACAATATAAGATTTAGCTACGACCACACAACACCATATTATGAAAACTTGAAGCAACCGAACAAGCAAGGGAGGGATCAATCAAAAAGTATAAAAGTGGCCAAAGATAGTTTCTTATCTCACTTACTTCGTTGATGAACTTTCTATTCATTTGTGATCTTCTTTCCTTTTTTTCGCTATGGCTCACTAATTTGGTTGACATGAAGAATTCACAGGACATTGAGGAGTTTTTTGTAAGGAGGAAAATCAATTGACTGAAAATCGACCATAGTTCATAAAACATCTCACCATTGGTCATGTGTGGGACGTCTCAATCACTTTAAGGAAATCCATTCCTTGCTAGGCTAAACACTCTGTAGTGACTATTAGACACTGAAATACAACATGAAATACCCCAAGAAGTAGTAAGAGGGTGACAGTTGATTCAGACGGACCCTGATTCTTCAATTTCTATTTCCACTTCTGCAGAACCAGTTTTCGCAGATATTTCTGATTTAGATATAGAGGGTACGATTTTAATCTTTTAGAGACCTTTAATTCTTTTGAGGTGCTACACACCGATTAAATTAATTAACGCACCCTATGCAAATCCATTTTTATCAGATTCGAGGACCACCTTATAAATATGCTAGAAGGTGCAAAATGAAGAAATACTAGAGTTGGAAATCCCAACAACATATTTTTTATTTGTACCTTGTCCGTTATTGTTGGCTTGTGTTGTGTCCATCGTTGCTAATGTTACACCAATTTTTGGTTATCTAACCTGTTACTATTAGATGGACCAAAGTACGCCATGTAAGACCAAAATTACCCTAGTAAAATTGCTTTCATTATGAAAAATAAATTAATAATCCATAATTTATTAAGTTGTTTATGGTCCAAACAGGAAATCACGTGAGGAATAATTGAATAAATCCTTATTTTTTTTATTTACCTCAAGGGATAATTAATTAAACCACATTTTAATTAATATTCCTTGTCATATTTAACCCAAAACACGAAAATTAATTAGACAAATCATTATTTTTCTTATTATTTTCTAGGAATAATTATTTAAAACATTATTTAAATAATATTCCTTGTTAAATTTGACTAAATCATTTATAAATAAGTGAATAAACCATTATTTATTTAATTGTTACTCAACCATATTGTTAAAATAATAAATAAATCATTTATTTATTTATTATTTACAAATAAAAGGATTTGACCAAATTCAAATTCTTTTTCCCTCCAACAAGAATAATAAAATATTCCATAAAATTTGGATCTACATTTGGTTAATTATATTTTAACTATACATCAATATCTAGACTAACTGAATATTTTGTTATAAATAGAAGGGTTTTTCCATTCATTCACTACCTTTTGTTGCCTAAAGATGAGTCTCGATCTATATTTTTGGTATGACTTTGATCCTCCATCATTGTCATATTTTCTTACTTTTTTTCTTGTGAGCTCCCTTTGAGTTGAATTTTTGTCTGGGTTTTCTACACCATCAAGAGAGAGAGATCTTATATCTGAAGCACTCAAAACATACAAGAACCCATCCCATTTAGGGGGACTGGTAACATCTTTCTATGTTCCCTTCCTTGGATTTGACATAAACCTGCTCAATACTCCCACTGCATGTGCAATGTCTGGTCTAGTACAAACCATTGCATACATCAGGCTACCCACTACACTTGCATATGGAACATGGGACATGTCCTCCTCTTCTTCTTGTGTCTTGGGGAATTTTTCAACAAACAACTTTACACCTACATGAATCAGAACATTCACTGGTTTACTAACCTGCATATTGAACCTCTGAAATATAGTCTCGACATACTTCCTGTGGTTTAACTAGAGCTTCCTCTTTTCCCGGTATCTCTTAATGTCTTCAAATCTTGGATAATTTCTTTGTCATTTCCAATCAACAACATATCATCCATAGAAAAAACCAAATAAATAGCATGGTCACCAATTAATTTAAAATAAACACAATTTATCCAAGTAGATATTGGTGGCCACCCACCTATTCCACTTGGGCCCCCACCATTGTCTCCTTCAGTTTTTCAGTTTCGATATAACTTACTATTTTTAGCCGTTTTTGAGGTCCTGAACTTCTGGAGCCGTTTTGAGGCCCTAAACGACATTTTTTGGGCATCGCGCCTCTACAAATATCATTCCATTTCAAAATGATATTCATGGCCAAAGTTGTAGTCCTCGGATAAAGCTTTCTAATGATGTATCATGTGCGTCAAACGGAGATAGTATGCCAAAATTACGTCCCTGGGAAGTTGAAAAACCAATTTACCCAAACGGGGCCCATAGTTTTGGCGCTTCATCTCCTAGGGTTAGGTTTTTGGATGTTTAGGGTTCTCCATTGTTTCTCAATAATAAATAGGCCCTCGAGCCTCATTGTAACTCAGTTTAAAGGCCTATAGCCGCCACATCTCTTCTCATAGATAGCTACTAGTGCCCTAGCTAGTTTTATTTCCATTCTGTGTGTAAGAAAATTTCAGTTCTTTGATATTAATGAAATGAAGTGTTATTTCCACTGCATCTCTGTATTTATGGCTATATGTTTATTCTTCCTGCATAAATCTAGATTAATGGTATCAGAGCGGTCTGCTTTTTCTCGATCCTTCTTTGCATGTCCCCAATGAGGTCGGGGTATAAGGACCTAGGGCTTGATCTGGTGGAACCTTTGCAAGATCAACCTCGCAAACCTCGACGGACGCCCATGGGGGATGAAAAGAAAGATGAGGGAGCAAGAGATCCTATCAAAATATTGCTCAAGGAGGCCCTAGAAAAAAAAGGAACGTGATGATGGATAACTTTGCTCAGATCCTTCAACGACTGCCCACCAGCGGCGCATCTGCATCCAGCAGCCACTCTGGAGGTGCGACTCCTTTTAAGGTACAAGTAAATTTTGACATTCCCATATTTTAAGGTCAAATAGACGCAGATGACGTAGATATATGGTTGAATCTATTAGAAGGATATTTCTCTGTTCATGACTTTTCAAACCAGGAGAAGATTATTTTTGCACTACTCAAAGCTACACCCCATGTTAAGGACTGGTGGGAAACCTACTGTGAGAACAAGGACCAGACACAACCCTCTATGTTCTCAGCTGTACCAACTTGGAATTCTTTCTGAGATGCTGTTAAGGAACAATACTATCCCGTAGGGAGCTATTAGGACAAGTACATACAATGGACCATGCTGTGACAACAAAGGGATCAAGATGTGCATGAGCTGACGAATCTGTTCCATACCCTGTGCACAAAGTTGGGTATTAAAGATTCAGAGAAACATTTGGTGCTAAAGTATCGCAGCTGTCTGCACAGATACATTCAGGAGGAAATGGAGTTCCTCGACATCTCCTCACTTGGTACGACATACTGGTATGCTGCCAAGATTAAGCAGAAATTCAAATAGAAGAAGAGAGACTTTGGACCTGTGAATCAAAAGTAAGGGAAAGGTGCTTCCAAACCACAAAAAAAAGGATAGAGCCAAGGCATGGCAGCTAAAGACAACCCGTCAAAGCCACAAGAAAAGAACAACATCGCAAAGCCAAAGAAGGACACGGGAAAGTGGTGTGAGTTCCATAAGAGCTCCACTCACAACACAAGTGAGTGTCGGGCCAAGTAGTTGCTAGTGGCCGAGATGAGGGCTTCCGAGTCAGATACATGCTCTGACTCCAAATAAAAACCTGAAAAGGGGAATGAAAAATGGAAATAGATTATTGATGCGGAGCCCAATGTCACTGTTGCTACTACAAAGATCCAGAAGGAGGAACCAGAAGATCCAGAGGAGGAGGAACGTCTCTTCCACTCCCAGATGTGGGTAAAGGGCTCCACTGTACAGTTCATTGTCGATAATGGGAGCCAAAAGAACGTCATTTTAGCAGATGCTGTGAAGTGGTTGGGCTTGCTGACCACAGCTCACCCACATCCATACACCATCGGGTGGCTTCACCAAGGATGAGATCTCCGCGTCAGCCAGCGGTGTCGCCATCCCTATAGCATCAAGCGCTTCACGGATGAGGTATTATGTGACGTTGCTCCTATTGATGTTTCTGATGTATTATTAGGAGAACCATACTTGTGGAAGCGTCATGCTGTGTATGAGTCTCGACCTCGTGTTGTTACTGTTACATTGGGAAATAAGTTGTACAGGATACCAGAGGTACCACCTCCTGCAGCTATCTCTTTGGTTACTACAAAACAATGCAATAAGCTCATTTCCAGAACTAGGAAATTTGTTTTCCTAATGATCTGCCCCCAGGGCAAGAAGAAGACTATGGCCACGACCTCCAGATAGGGCTCCTCTACACGACAACAACAAATGGATAAGGTTGTGGAGGAGTACGGGGACATCTTCACCTCACCTATAGGGATTCCTTTACACTGTCAGGTCAAACACCTGATTGATCTGACCCTAGGTGCGCCGCTACCCAATGGACCGATCTATCAGTGTTCTCGTCTGGAGAATGATGAAATCAAGAGGCAAATTCAGGAGCTGTTGCAGAAAGGTCACATTAGACCAAGTTCATCACCCTGTGGGAGCCTGATCGTGTTGGTACAGAAGAAGGCTGGGACGTGGAGACTCTGTATTGACTATCGGGCGCTGAACAAGATCACTGTCCGGAATAGGTAACCAATCCCACGGGTTGATGACCTTCTGGACCAACTCAAAGGTGCAAAATATTTCAGCAAGATCGACCTGAAGTCTGGGTATCACCAGGTACCAATTGAACCCTCTGATGTGTGGAATACTGCCTTCAAAGCCAAGGAAGGCCTTTTTGAATGGCTGGTCATGCCTTTTGGGTTGACGAATGCTCCCGCAACCTTTGTGAGGTTGATGGACGACATCTTGCGGCCATTCACCAACTCATTTGTAGTGGTGTACTTGGATGACATTCTGATCTTCAGGAAGACTTGGGAAGAGCACCTTCACCACATCCGACAAGTCCTCCAAACACTGCGGCAACACAATTTTTGTGCCAATTTGGAGAAGTGCATGTTTGGCATGACCCAAGTTCAATATCTGTGATACATTAATGATGAAAGGGCGGTGCATGTGGATCCAGCCAACATCCAAGTCATTCGGGATTGGCCAGCCCCAACCACTATAACAGAGCTTCACAGCTTTCTTGGTCTTGCTAATTTCTACCATAGATTCATGTTGGGATTCTCTCATATCACTTGACCCTTGAGTCAAGTCACCAAGGGATGAGCGAGAAAAAAATTATTTTGGTCGGAACCTCAACAGAAGGCATTCACAGAATTGAAAAATCGCCTCTGTTCTGCCCTAGTGCTCACATTACCAGACTTGCAACAGCCATTTGAGATCGAGACAGATGCCTTTGACTATGCTATTGGGGCAGTTCTTACTCAACAGGGACATCCAGTGGCATATCACAGTGAGATATTTTCTAAGATAGTTCACAAGTATCCCACCTATGACAAAGAAATGTATTCCATTGTGCAAGCCTATTGACAATGGAAGCATTACATTTTGGGGAAGGAAACAATCATCCACACAGACCACCAGCCCCTGCAGTTCATACAGACACAAGGGAAGTTGCAGAATTATCACCATCAGAAGTGGTCCACATATCTGCAATAGTTTCATTTAAACATCAAGTACAAGAAGGGTAGCACCAATAATGTGGCAGACTGCCTCAGCCGACCACCGATCATGGTGCTCACCACCATGCTCAAATCTTGTGGGCACGAGACTTCTGATTGGCTGCTTCTCTATGAGAGTGACCCAGAATTCGGCCACACTTACAAGGAACTCTTGGGGGGTATGAAAGTTCCAAATTTTCACCTCCAAGATGCACTTTTATGTCACCTAGAACACCTTTGTGTTCCTTCAAGCGAGCGTGCCAAGATGATATGGGAAGCACACAACAGTCGAGTCACTGGGAATTTCGGGTCGAGAAAACAATAGCAATACCACAGAAGTATTTCTATTGGCTGACCCTTTGAAAGGATGTCAAAAAGCACATCAGATCCTACACTGCTTGTGCCATTGCCAAACCAAGCATCAAGAAGCAAGGCCTATATACTCCACTACCTACCCCTAGTTGACCTTGGGAATCCATCTCCATGAATTACATGTTGGGCCTGCCTTATACTAAGAATGGAAATGACTGTGTTTTCGTGGTCATTGATAGATTCTCGAAGATGGCCATTATGGCAGCCTGTAAGAAGAATATCACAGCAGAAGCCACTGCTAAACTCTTCTTTGAACGAGTGTGGGTGCACTTTGGGATCCCAAAATCTATCATATCAGATCGAGATAGAAGGTTCCTCGGCACATTTTGGTCCAACCTCTGGTCAATTTTGGACACAAAGCTCACCAAGTCCACATCTTTCAATCCCCAAACAGATGGCCAGACAGAGGTCGTCAACAGAATGATTGTACACATTCTACGCATGTACAATTCAAAGCATCCACGCACATGGGATGAGAGCCTCCCCTATGTACAACATAGTTATAACCAGGCTCTCCACAGTTCAATTGGCCATAGCCCCTTTCAGGTGGGCTTGGGATTCTAGCCACTATGTCCCATTGACGTAGCCATGCCATTTGCAGCTACTTGGGCTGATTCAGCTCATGTCTAGTCTAAAGTTGACAAAGCAAGTAGCTTCATCGAGCGCATTCAACATGTTAGAGTCGGTCCTTACAGCCCTCTGTCAAAGATCATTTCGCTTTTTGCATATTCATTCTTACGTGTCTCGCTTGTTCCACTTCGTTGCATTTCGCTAGGAGCATGCCATTGACTGACGAGGGGGTCTGGTTGTCATGTGTTTCCTCATTCTTGTACCTGCAGGGCTATTTAAAAATTCCTCAAAAATCACTGAAAGTCATCGTCATTTCATTCGTAGTCATTAAAAATTGTTTTCAAATAGTCTTTAGTCCTAGAGTGTAGGGTTTTCGGGTCCTGTGCATACATGTCATAAAGCCCGCAGGCCATGAGGTTGGTTTCGCAAGTTTTGATTTCACATTTTTATCATCAAAAGAATTTGAAGACATTTCTAGTCCAAAACTCTGTTTTGGAACTAGAAATTGTCTAATTTTATGTTTGTAATAATTGTATTTATTTCACCATGAGAAGCTTCAGTGCAAGCCTCTGATCTTTTCCAAAGCCACAGTGCCACATCCCTGCGAAAGACAACAAGCATTTTCAGTCCAAAATTCAGAAAAGCCAAAGCAAAGAATTGTATTAATAGCCCAAATGTCAAAATGCCAAAAACATTATGAAGTGGGTTATCAAACAAATTTGAAAAACAATCTGATTTGATGAGATATTTACTTCATATATAAACATGGCAAACAATCTCATTTGCAAGAGATCCGCAAGGCAGAGGTCGAAGTCGAGTTCTTGAAGGCCGAAGACAAGTTTTCATAACCGTGGACAGCGTTTGGAGGTGTGCGCTACCCACTTGAGGTGCGCGCTACCCACTTGGTGCGCGCTACCCACTTGAGCGCCACGGCCAGTGTTAAATTGAACGGGTGCTACCCACTTGGTGCGCACTACCCATTGGGCAGGGGTGCTACCCACTTAGCAACAGAGCCCAGAAATTTGTGTTTTGCGCCTAGTTTTGATTCAAATCGACTCCAACAAATTGCAAACAGGTTTTTATCATTGCTCAGTAGATTTTAATCATGCTTGTGATGAATTTGATGTTGGGAAAGAGGCCATGTTTGGAGAAGAATATATAAACCCTACATTCACATGCAAAATAATTCCTCAAGGGTTTTTGGAAATATATGGACAGTTTTATGAAAAGTTTGAAAACTCTTGAATGGTAAAAATGCTCATGTCATAGCACGTTGTGTATAACATCCTCACACCCTCAGTTATCATTTTATCATTGCTGTCATACCCTTTCATGATTTTGCACAGTTTCATGTTGACTAGTATATACCCTCCATCACCATAATCTTATCACTGTTTCCATCACCATAACATTGCCACTGTCATGGCCATTTGTGTCACTATGGTTAAGGTCATGTTGTTCTTATTCTCATGTTGACAGTCCCATGCTTGTTCACCCTTTGACAAATTTTGGCCATCATTATAAAATTGTACCATGCATCTGCATTTGGTTTTCATTTGTCAAACTCACTTATGATCGGAACAGTGATAGTTTTTATGCCATTAAAACAGAGTCATCCTAATTATGATTTTGTTTTCCTGTGATAATTGGGTACATGGGTGATATCTATTGGCTTTTGAACATACATTAAAACTTTTCTTTCACTGCACCTATATCAGCATCCATATTACAAATATCTTGTTCAAAGCCATGTCAGAGACAGAGTCAGTTTATGAGCAGGAGTTGGATAGTGATTCCACAACAGAGGGTAATGTGCCACGGAGGCCTCACAGAGGTGGCAAAGGTGGTAAACATCTTAGGGAGGAGCCTACTTCTTTGGCTCAATTGCAGGCATGTCCGCTTGCAATGGATTGTTTTCGGGTTCAGTCATGTTTTCGATTCTGTGAAATGATTTCACAAACCCAGCTTCATCGTGAACTAGCTCGTCTGTTTGTTCTACATTTACGTAATGGCCGTGTAAATCTCACTGGAGTAGATTTCATTCTGTCACCAATGACTATTGCTCAGGCCACTGGCATACCAAATTTAGGAGAGGAATGGAACAAACGTCAGCAGTTAGAGAAATTCCACTATGAGCCATACATCAAACCTGGGTATATGAGGCACTTGGGCAGATTTTTTCCTTTCAGATTCCTGAGGGATGAGTTTGCACCACTGATGAAACTCATCATTCGGTATTTCAGTTGCGAGGGTAGATTCTCGCGTCTCTTTGCGTACCATGTCCGTTTGTTGATGCACTTCACAAGAGTACGTATGATGAACATTCCGTACTTCATGTATCGCAACATAGAGAGGATGATGATTTTTGTACAGAAGAAGAGCCCAGCACAGCAGCATAGAAGTATATATCATTACGCTTTGATCAAGATCATAGTGTTACATCAGTTGGCACAGCAGGGCATCGCTTGGGAGGATTTCATCTCCCGCGAATTTTTCACAGCGTCACAGCCGCCTCCCGAGGTAGTTCATGATGCGGGAGAGCTTTCACACCAGCCTAGAATTCCTGAGATTCAGCATATCAGCGCTCCATTGTTTATGACATATCAGCGAGGCCACAGGGCCTTATTTGCAGCTACACGGCGAGTATTATCTCCACCCAGGGTGGAAGGGGTCTTGCCGACTTCATCAACAGAGCGAGTATTAT
This sequence comes from Pinus albicaulis, assembly GCA_034641835.2. Classification (NCBI taxonomy): domain Eukaryota; kingdom Viridiplantae; phylum Streptophyta; class Pinopsida; order Pinales; family Pinaceae; genus Pinus; species Pinus albicaulis. The sequence goes on from CM076571.1 coordinate 554,456,010, forward strand.
CTCCACATGATGTGGAAGGGGTCTCACCTTCTTCTTCAGCACAGGTATAGATCCAGGACAGGGGCAAGAATCCCATGCATGATGAGGGCCCATCAGGATGCCGGGACATAGATTTCACAATCATTGATGTTGATGCGAGCTCTCCTAGCTCGAAACTGAGGGAGATCATCCAGGAGCAAAGGGCCGAGAATGACACGCTGAAAGATCAATTGCAGAAGGCTCAGTGGGTGATAAACTATCTGGAGCAGCGCAACAAACATCTAGAGGATGAGCACACACTTTATGAGCTGCGTCGAATCCGTGAGGATCTACAATTGGCCCAGAAGAGACCAGGTGATATGACACCAGTTGAGCGAGAGACTGAACTCACGCATGTTAACATTCATCTGGAGAATTTTTTGGCAAAGGCTAACAGAGAGAAAGACATGCTTCTTCACATGAAAGGCCATTATTGGGCTCGCATGCATGTCTGCAAAGCGAGAATGAAGATTCTGAAGAGGAGGTTGAGTGAAGCACTAAAACGGCGGAAAAGGCCTGATCCACTCCGGATTTTGGCCGAGGCTTCATTGGCTGGGCATGATACATGATTTAGGGTCTTCGCTCTGAATTTGAGAAAATTCGGAGAAATTTTTGTCATTTCGAAATATTTTGGTCTAAAAACAGGTTTTTCAGTTAAGCGGGTAGCACGCCCATATGCTCACTTTTTTTTGGGACACTTGCTGAAGGAAATTTTTGCATTTTTGGATTTTTCATGGTAAGTTATGCATCCTCAGGCATTGTCGAAGCATTTCATCAGATTCTGGATGGTCAAAAAGCTCAAAAACACCATGAAAACCACCTTGCTGCCACCTTTTGCACCAGCAGGAAGTACTTCTGGGAGAATGAAATTTTGGAGGGGAAAATGAGCTCAAAATTGAGAAATTCCACTTGGGTTGGATAGCCAACATCCAGAGCTTTCCAACGAGCTATCATGAGCTCAATTTGGATACCGGGAAGCGCCTCAAAATCAGGTTGAAAGGCGCACTACCCACTTAATTCAGGGGCACTACCCACTTAAATTTTTGGCTGAATTTTCAACTTCCAGCTCAGAATTTCGGCCAGTTGGGACCAGTTTTGCTTGTGGATGAAATTTTTGGGTTTTCATGATGTAAATTGATGGTTGACATGTAAATTTGGCTCATTTTTACCTATTCTATAAGATTCACTCTCAAAAAAGTGAAAATTATGTAAATGAATCAGTTTCCACTCTTTTAGAGGCAAGTTGTTAGCTGCCTAGATTTTAGCTCCTTGATTAGAATTTGTTGGAACTGCTCCTAGAAGGAGGATTTCGACCCCTAGAGGTGTGGGGAGGGGTTAGAGTGATCTATATATTGTAATTTGTGAGACATTCTACAGGTTGGACTCTTGGGAAACTTTGGCACACATTGTACATATTTTTCATATTTTGGCTAAGGAAAGATCAGAGGTTTTGCAGCACCTGTTGGGATTCTTGTGGCTTTCAGTTCTTAATGGTGTTTTCCCTCAGTTTATTGTAAGTTCATTCATGTTTAATGTATGCCATTTCTCACTTATGCTTCTTAAATTAAATGAATGAGTAGATGAGGTTGAATCCATTGTTCACAGTGCTCTGCCTTTGAATTCATTTAGTTTTTCATGTTTTCGCCTGTTTGAAAAGGATCCATGTTCATCCTTGCCCTTTTCAGCTCCTTTTCGTTCTGATCCATCCATATATCCAATCAAAATCATTAAGACTATTGCCTACCTCGCCCCAACTCGAAATCTGCAAAGATCTGACCTTATCCCCGGACCCAAAATTGTTTTTTCCCATTTCTCCAACGAAAACCCAAAAAATCAAAATCAAACTTACCTATCTCTTTACTAGCCTAAAATCAGTATTCATTGTTCATTATAAGTCATCTCATCCCCTTTGAAGATCTTTTGCCGAGATAGACCCGGAGAGAGCCCTCTCCTGTCCTCGTAGGGCTAGCTACGAGGCTGAGCGTGGTTTGATGTAGCCTTGAGTTTTACCTTATTTCAGCCTAAGGTAGATTTGAGCGCTAACATAGTGGCGACCATACTGGGGAATACAAAATCTCAATGGTTTGCTTGTTGATGTGTTTGTTTCATAAGTCTTAGACGGAGTCTGAAGTCACGCCAGGTAGCTTTTGAAACGCTTTTGCTATGCATCAGCGAAGTAGATAAACGTTGCTTCAGTCAATCTCCGGTAAGCTTGTGAATGTAGCACTTGATTTGCAAATTACCCCAGTATACTTGTTCGTTCTAGACCTTTGGATGATTGAGTCTAGAAGTTGAAAGGCTGAAGATAATTGATTGAGTTCTTTGAAATTTATCCCGAGAAGATTAATACACTGGCTTCAAGAAGGAATACTAGGTCAAATCCTGACCCAAATCCACCAACGATATTTGAAAATCCAAATCTGATTCCTAGGATCCTTAGAAGACAAGGAAGTCAAGAATGTTCTGAAAGAGAAAGTCAAGAGAGTTCTGGAAGTTCTAGATTGCTTTCTAGATCTGCATCCTGTCCTGTGAAAATTATATATGTTGATGAAATTCCTTTTGATGAACGATTTGAAACATCCTTATTTGTAGATTTTTATGAAACTTAATTATCAAGATTAGTTCCGGATCCATTGTTTTTTGAATATTTGCAATTTAGATTTGTTTCATATCACTTGGACCGACAATTGCAAGATTCCATTGTGGCTACCAACACTCCCGAATTCACTGAATCTGTTTCACAAACTCTTGGACCATCTGAATTTGCATCTAGTTCACGGATTCCCACTGAACCTTCCTTTATTCCTACCATTCCCGTTCAGCCTGAGATTTCTGATCAGCAATCAACAGTAGTTTCTCCTCCGTCTCCACCACATACACCTCGTTCACCTACTGCTCCCAGTCCTCCTGTTTCTCCGAGACAGCAGATTATAAATCCGCCAAGAGTCATGGCATCCAGATTTGCACCTCTTGCTTTGCCGGCCAATTTAGATCCTATGCCTGCTGATTACCAGAGCAAGATTCCCATATTTGATGGTACACCACAGAGTATATCAGCTCAGCAGCATATTGTCCGGATGACAGACTTTTTGGACCTGCATGAAATTGATGCAGAAAATGTTTCAATGAGATTGTTTGCCCAGACTTTTGGAGGAGAGGTTCGTAAATGGTTTAGAGCTTTACCGGCCAGAAGTATCAATACATTACAAGACCTTCAGACACAGTTTTTAGATCGATGGGAGATGAAAAAAGATCCACTACAGATCACTTCAGAGTACACAAACATCAAGCGTAATCCTGGTGAGTCCGTTCAGGATTATATCATCAGATTCAATACAGTGTACAATGCAATTCCAGATGACTTAAGACCGTCTAAAAAGTCAGCTCTTCTTAAATTCCCGGATGGTTTTGATCCGAAGATGGCTTATTCGCTACGTGACAGAGATCCGCCTACCTTAGAAGATATGCAGAAGATTGCCGTTAGTGTTGAGGCAAATCTGAACGATAAGAGAGCACGGTTGAAAGCAGAGAAAAGAGTGACTATAAAAGAAGAGCCTTCCACATCTACATCCGAACAACACTTGCTTCGTGAGATGGAAAAAATGTTCAAAATAATGACACTTGAAAAACCAGAAACGCAAATTCGGAATCCAAACTATCGTGGCCAGCAGCAGCCACAGTTCAGAATAAAGCAGCGTGAACAAAGACCACAAGAGCCGGCAGCCCAACAGCAGATCAAGACACCTCTTTTGCAGAATTTTGTGAGTCAAGATTCAGACGATGATGATGATGTAGTAGGTGAGCAAAATCATTTCTTCACTCCCGATGATTTGCCTATTTATATTACTGAGGATGAAGAATATGGAGAAAGTTCAGCTGCACAGAAAGATGAAGACTTCATTTTAGCAAATGATGCGGAGTTAGAGGAAGAGTCAGATGATTACCAAAGAGGATATTTGAATGCTTTGTCCGCTCAACAGAAGCAATACTCATTGAGAAACCGAGATGTGCCCATAAATCCAATTTAGAAACGAAAAGAAGCTTCAGCACCAAAGGCAGATTCACCGATACCACAGAAGAAAGGAAAAGAGACAATTGATCCCACAGCTAGTAAAGTATCATCAGCAGAAAAGGTAAATCAGCCAAGCATAGTGAAAGATAAGGCTGAAAAGAAGGAAGTTCCGGTCAAAGAGGTAGAGAAAGTTTCAGCATTTAGTTTGGAAAATGAAATTTCCAAATTAAAAATATCTATTCCCTTGACAGAGATCATGAAGAACAGCAGCTACCGCGGTCAAGTATCCAAAATTCTGAACTTTGCTCCAATGTTTGACACGGTAAATGTTCAGGATGATCAGCCAGAATTAATTTTCGGGCCTGCATTAGATGGTGAGTCCCCTGACAGTGATGTTCCTCCCTTTTATATCAATTTGAGGTTGCATGAATATGTTTTGCACAATGCCATGTTCGATTCGGGTGCTTCGCACAATTTGATGCCGAAGGCGATCATGGTAAAGTTGGGACTAGACATTACACGAAAATATCATGATTTGTATTCATTTGATTCCAGCCGTGTGAGGTGTATAGGACTCATCAAATATTTGGTTGTAAGCTTAGTTCAAATTCCATCAAAGAATGTCTTAATGGACGTGGTGGTGGCCGACATTCCTCCGCGATTTGGTATGCTCCTTTCAAGATCTTGGGGGGAAAAGTTGAAAGGTACACTTCAGTTAGATTTCTCTTATGCTACAATTCCAGTCTTCGGTCAAATGAGAAAGTTATATCGAGAGCAGAAGATGAAATACATGATAACTAGCAAGGAGAAGTCTATCAATCATCCTGTAAATTATGTACATACCGACTTAGAATCATTTGTTTTATTTGCTGATAGTTTTAATGATATAGATAGTCAATTAGTTCAGGCAGAAGGTATACTAGAAATCACTGAGAATTTTAGAGAAGTTCTACAAAAAGAAATAAGAGAAAAACAAGCTATTGTGGAGCAATCAGCTAAAGACAATGGGCAGCAAACAGAAAAAACAAAGCTGACGCAATTTCAGCATTTAGAGGATGATGAAGATGGTATTTGGACCATGGATTTTGATGGCGCAGTGGGCAGTGACGGTGCTGGAATTGGTGTTTGGATTCGTAGTCCATTTTCCGCTCCGGATAAGGTTCCAAGCAATGTGAGAGTGTGTTCTTACAAACTTGCATTTGACTGTTCTAATAATGAAGCGAAATATGAGGCTCTAATTGCTGGCCTTAAGATTCTTAAGAAGCTGAAAGCGAAAAGGATTGCAGTGTATGGTGATTCAGAATTGGTGATAAAGCAGGTTAAAGGTGAGTTTCAGGCAAAGAATCCTCACATGAGGGCTTACCGCAATGCAGTTTTAGACATTTTGAAATTATTTTCTGATCATACCTTGACATGTGTGCCTCACATACAAAATGGTGTTGCTGATGGTCTTGCTAAGGCAGCAAGAAATTTAAAAATTCCAATGAATTCCAGCAACAAGTTCGAGATTCATGTGAAACACCGCCCCACCGTTCCAGACAATCAGCGATGTTGGCAAGTCTTTCAGGATGATGAGGAGATTAGTGAATTTCTGCAGAATAAGGGTAAGTTTAAAGACACCTCCATAGATACAGAACATGATGATGGTAATGATGACATACAGATAAATCAAATGGATTTGCTGCAACTCAAAGATAACATCATTCCTAAGGGATTGATTCCTTTGGAAGAACTGTTTGACCAAGATGATGTAGCTCGCAAACCAACATTGAGGACAACCGAGAAAGGGGTAGAAGAGGTAAATATTGGGACAGCTGAGAATCCCAAGATGGTTAAGTTATTAAAGTCATTGTCACCAAAGGTAAAGGCAGAGTATGTGAAATTGTTGTCTTCATTTTCTGATGCTTTTGCGTGGGATTACTCAGATCTAAAAACATATGATACTAACATCATTCAACATACTATCCCCATTAGACCAAATCAGAAGCCTTTCCGTCAAAAGTTGAGGAGAATCAATCCAAAGCTGCTACCATCGATTGAAAAAGAGGTAAACAGGTTGTATACGTCAGGAATCATTGTGCCTATCCGATTTTCAGATTGGATATCAAATTTGGTGCCCGTGAGAAAGAAAACAGGTGAGATCCGTTTATGTATTGATTTCAGAAATTTGAACAAAGTATCATTAAAAGACAATTATCCGCTGCCAAAAATGGACCATATATTGTAGCGAGTAGTTGGAGCATCAAGGATGTCACTACTCGACGGATACTCAGGTTATAATCAGATTTTAGTGCATGAAGATGATCGTGATAAGACTGCGTTCACCACTCCTTGGGGAACGTTTCATTATGCAAAAATGTCGTTTGGTTTGAAGAATGCAGGCGCCACCTTTCAGCATGCAATGGACATGGATTTTGCCAATGAGAAAGATGTGTTTTTGGTTGTTTACCTTGATGATTTAACAATGTTTTCAAATTCTGATGAGGAACATTTATATCATTTGAAAATTGTTTTCCAGAAGTGCAGAAAATATGGCATTTCGCTGAATCCGAAAAAGAGTCTTTTTGCCATGGATGAAGGCAAGCTCCTTGGCCACATCATATCAAAAGATGGCATTCGAGTTGACCCTGCACGTGTTGAAGCCATACAGCAGATTGAACAGCCCCGGAACAAGAAATAAATACAGTCATTTAATGGTAAAATGAATTTTCTGCATCGTTTCATTCCAAATCTTGCAGAGCATCTTAGAGAAATCACGAACATGCTGAAAAAGGACAGTCAGGTAAAGTGGACAGAAGAAGCGGTGAAATCATTCAATTTGGTAAAGTTAGCTCTTTCCTCAGCCCCTATTTTAATCAGCCCGGACTACACACAGGACTTCATTTTGTTTTCCTTTGCTTCTGAGCACACATTGGCAGTTGTTTTAATGCAAAAAAGGGATGGAGTTGAAAAGCCCATTGCTTTTTTCAGTCGGATTATAAGGGATGGAGCATTGAAATACAACATTATTGAGAAACAAGCACTTGCACTTGTAAAGGCCTTGAAATATTTCCACGTGTATATACTGCATTCCCACATTATAGCATACGTTCCTAACGCAGCAGTTAAAGATGTTTTGGTACAGGCAGATCCGGAGGGAAGACGGGGTAAGTGAATCGCTGCGTTGTTAGAATACGATGTGGAGATTAAACCAACCAAGCTGATTAAAGGACAAAGACTCGCCAAGCTCATGGCTGAAACAAATCTGCATGCTCTAGATATAAATTTGATCGCTGCCATGTCTGATGAAGATGAGGAAAGTACGTCAGTTCAGGTATCCGATATTTTTGTTTCTTCCCCTTGGTATGCTGACATTTTATACGTGCTTCAGAATTTGTCTCCACCTCCCGGGATGCCTAGAAATAAGAGTAGAACATTGAAGTTGAGAGCTGCAAAATTTTGTATATTGAATTCTGCATTGTATTGGAAAGACCCTGGGGGAGTGTTGTTGAATTGTTTGGTAGAGGAGGAAGCTCAAAGAGTTCTGGAGGACTTTCACAAAGGTGACTGCGGAGGCCATTTGTTTTGGAAGACCACAACGAATAAGATTTTAAGGGCAGGGTATTATTGGCCTTCTTTGTTTTCTGATGTATTTAAGGCTGTTAAGAATTGTCATGAGTGTCAAATTTTCAAAGGGAAGCAGAAATTAAAGCCTTTGCCTCTCAAACCAATCGAAGTTAGTGCACCATTCCAGCAGTGGGGATTGGATTTTATCGGGGAAATCCACCCAGCATCTTCCGGACAGCATAGATGGATATTGACAGCTACGGACTACTTCACAAAATGGATCGAGGCGATTCCCACTCGACAGGCCATGGATGCGGTAATTATTTCTTTTCTTGAAAACAATATTCTATCACGTTTTGGGTGTCCTAGTAAAATAATCACAGATAATGCAGCAGCCTTCAAGTCTAAAAGGATGGTTGAATTTTGCTATAAGTAAAATATCATTTTGGGACATTCGACCGCCTACCATCCATAAGGGAATGGCTTGGCGGAATCTTCAAATAAATCCTTGGTGAATATCATTAAGAAATTGTTGGAAATTAACAAAAAGGGCTGGCACAAGAAGTTAGTGAATGCACTGTGGGCTGATAGGGTAAGTCAGAAAAAGTCTATTGGCATGTCTCCTTTTGAGCTGGTGTATGGAATAGACACGGTTTTTCCTACTTCACTTGCTGTCCCGGTGGTCAAATTGCTTCAGGAAGCTGGTAGTGAGGAAGATCCCATGCAGCGGAGGATTAATCAGATGATTCATTTACAACAGACACGGGAGGAGGTATTTCAAAATACTTTCAAGTTGCAGGAGCGCATAAAGAAGATCTACGACAGAAAGGCAAAAGCAGATAAGTTTCAGTTGGATGAGGTGGTTTTGAAATGGGATGCTCGGAATGAAGATAAGGGAAAGCATGGTAAATTTGAAAACCTATGGAAGGGTCCTTTTAAGATTGCAGCGTATCGTGGTCAAAATGCCTTTCTTCTCAAGGAAATGAATGGAGATGATTATCCTGGAGGACCGATCAATGGTCGGTTGCTGAAGCGATATCACTTCTGAGTATTTTCTGTTGATTTCATCATCATTGTATATATCGTTTTACTTCTGTTTTATTTCAAGTGTGTACTGATCTCTCATCTTCAGTTTGGGGCCCGGAGCGAAGGCTATAATTCTGGAGATGGAGGTTGCTTCGTTTGAAGTTTGTCAAGTCAGTTTTATCAGTCTTTTCAGTTTTAGAATAGAGTCAGTTTTGGTCAAGTTTCAGTCGCTTTTCAGTCAAGTTTGCAGTCAATAAATGTTTCGAAAGTTTTGTTTTATTTGTTGAAATAATGACTTCATCGCCCAATGGATGAAGGCACTGTCTGACTCCCCCAGAGATCTGCCGTTCTTGGCATCTCCATGGAGCCACCATCCCCATTGGAGTCAATGTTAGAGTCGGTCCTTACAGCCCTCCGTCAGAGATCATTTCGGTTTTTGCATATTCATTCTTAGGTGTCTCGCTTGTTCCACTTCGTTGCATTTCGCTAGGAGCATGCCATTGACTGACGAGGGGGTCTAGTTGTCATGTGTTTCCTCATGCTTGTACCTGTAGGGCTATTTAAAAATTCCTCAAAAATCACTGAAAGTCATCGTCATTTCATTCGTAGTCATTAACGATTGTTTTCAAAGAGTCTTTAGTCCTAGAGTCTAGGGTTTTCGGGTCCTGTGCATACATGTCATAAAGCCCGTAGGCCATGAGGTTGGTTTCGCAAGTTTTGATTTCACATTTTTATCATCAAAAGCATTTGAAGACATTTCTAGTCCAAAACTCTGTTTTGGAACTAGAAATTGTCTAATTTTATGTTTTTAATAATTGTATTTATTTCACCATGAGAAGCTTCAGTGCAAGCCTCTGATCTTTTCCAAAGCCACAGTGCCGCATCCCTGCGAAAGACAACAAGCATTTTCAGTCCAAAATTCAGAAAATCCAAAGCAAAGCATTGTATTAATAGACCAAATGACAAAATGTCAAAAACATTATGAAGTGGGTTATCAAACAAATTTGAAAAATAAATCTGATTTGATGAGATATTTACTTCATATATAAACATGGCAAAAAATCTCATTTGCAAGAGATCCGCAAGGCAGAGGTCGAAGTCGAGTTCTTGAAGGCAAAAAGACAAGTTTTCATAACCGTGGACAGCGTTTGGAGGTGCGCGCTACCCACTTGAGGTGCGCGCTACCCACTTGGTGCGCGCTACCCACTTGAACGCCACAGCCAGTGCAAAATAAGACGGGCGCTACCCACTTGGTGCATGCTACCCATTGGGCAGGGGCGCTACCCACTTAGCAATAGAGCCCAGAAATTTTTGTTTTGCGCCCAGTTTTGATTCAAATCGACTCCAGCAAATTGCAAACAGGTTTTTATCATTGCTCAGTAGATTTTTATCATGCTTGTGATGATTTTGATGTTGGGAAAGAGGCCATGTTTGGAGAAGAATATATAAACCCTACATTCACATGCAAAATAATTCCTCAAGGGTTTTTGGAAATATATGGAAAGTTTTATGAAAAGTTTGAAAACTCTTGAATGGTAAAAATGCTCATGTCATAGCACGTTGTGTATAACATCCTCACACCCTCAGTTATCATTTTATCACTGCTGTCATACCCTTTCATGATTTTTCACAGTTTCATGTTGACTAGTATATACCATCCATCACCATAATCTTATCACTGTTTCCATCACCATAACATTGCCACTGTCATGGCATTTTGTGTCACTATGGTTAAGGTCATGTTGTTCTTATTCTCATGTTGACAGTCCCATGCTTGTTGACCCTTTGACAAATTTTGGCCATCATTATAAAATTGTACCATGCATCTGCATTTGGTTTTCATTTGTCAAACTCACTTATGATCGGAACAGTGATAGTTTTTATGCCATTAAAATAGAGTCATCCTCATTATGATTTTGTTTTCCTGTGATACTTGGGTACATGGGTGATATCTATTGGGTTTTGAACATACATTAAAACTTTGCTTTCACTGCACCTATATCAGCATCCATATTACAAATATCTTGTTCAAAGCCATGTCAGAGACAGAGTCAGTTTATGAGCAGGAGTCAGATAGTGATTCCACAGCAGAGGGTAATGTGCCACGGAGGCCTCACAGAGGTGGCAAAGGTGGTAAACATCTCAGGGAGGAGCCTACTTCTTTGGCTCAATTGCAGGCATGTCTGCTTGCAATGGATTGTTTTCGGGTTCAGTCATGTTTTCGATTCTGTGAAATGATTTCACAAACCCAGCTTCATCGTGAACTAGCTCGTTTGTTTGTTCTACATTTACGTAATGGCCGTGTAAATATCGCTGGAGTAGATTTCATTCTGTCACCAATGACTATTGCTCAGGCCACTGGCATACCAAATCTAGGAGAGGAATGGAACAAACGTCAGCATTTAGAGAAATTCCACTATGATCCATACATCAAACCTGGGTATATGAGGCACTTGGGCAGAGTTTTTCCTTTCAGATTCCTGAGGGATGAGTTTGCACCACTGATGAAACTCATCATTCGGTATTTCAGTTGCGAGGGCAGATTCTCGCGTCTCTTTGCGTACCATGTTCGTTTGTTGATGCACTTCACAAGGGTACGTATGATGAACATTCCGTATTTCATGTATCGCAACATAGAGAGGATGATGATTTTTGTACAGAAGAAGAGCCCAGCACAGCAGCATAGAAGTATATATCATTACGCTTTGATCAAGATCATAGTGTTACATCAGTTGGCACAGTAGGGCATCGCTTGGGAGGATTTCATCTCCCGCGACTTTTTCACAGCGTCATAGCCACCTCCCGAGGTAGATCATGATGCGGGAGAGATTTCACACCAGCCTGGCATTCCTGATATTGAGCATATCAGTGCTCCATTGTTTATGACACATCAGCAAGGCCACAGGGCCTTATTTGCAGCTACACGGCGAGTATTATCTCTACCCAGGGTGGAAGGGGTCTTGCCGACTTCATCAGCAGAGCGAGCATTATCTCCACATGATGTGGAAGGGGTCTCGCCTTCTTCTTAAGCACATGTATAGATCCAGGACAGGGGCAAGAATCCCATGCATGATGAGGGCCCATCAGGAGGCTGGGACACAGATTTCACAATCATTGATGTTGATGCGAGCTCTCCTAGCTCGAAACTGAGGGAGATCATCCAGGAGCAAAGGGCCGAGAATGACACGCTAAAAGATCAATTGCAGAAGGCTCAGTGAGTGATAAACTATCTGGAGCAGCGCAAAAAATAGCTAGAGGATGAGCACACACTTTATGAGCTGCGTTGAATCCGTGAGGATCGACAATTGGCCCGGAAGAGACCCGACGACATGACACCAGTTGAGCGAGAGACTGAACTCACGCATGTTAACATTCATCTGGAGAAGTTTTTGGCAAAGGAAAATAGAGAGAAATACATGCTTCGTCACATGAAAGGCCATTACTGGGCTCTCATGCATGTTTGCAAAGCGAGAATGAAGATTCTGAAGAGGAGATTGAGCGAAGCACTAAAACGGCGGAAAAGGCCTGATCCACTCTGGATTTTGGCCGAGGCTTCATTTTCTGGGCATGATACATGATGGAGGGTCTTCGCTCCGAATTTGAGCAAATTCGGAGAAATTTTTGTCATTTCGAAATATTTTGGTCTAAAAACAGGTTTTTCAGTTAAGCGGGTAGTGCGCCCATATGCTCACTTTTTTTCGGGACACTTGCTGAAGGAAATATTTGTATTTTTGGATTTTTCATGGTAATTTATGCATCCTCAAGCATTTCCGAAGCATTTCATCAGATTCTGGATGGTCAAAAAGCTCAAAAACACCATGAAAACCACCTTGCTGCCACCTTTTGCACCAGCAGGAAGTACTTCTGGGAGAATGAAGTTTTGGAGTGGCAAATGAGCTCCAAATTGAGAAATTACACTTGGGTTGGATAGCCAAAATCCCTTGCTTTCCAACGAGCTATCATGAGCTCAATTTGGATACCAGGAAGTGCCTCAAAATCAGGTTGAAAGGCGCGCTACCCACTCAATTCAGGCGCGCTACCCACTTAAATTTTTGGCTGAATTTTCAACTTCCAGCTCAGAATTTCGGCCAGTTGGGACCAGTTTTGCTTGTGGATGAAATTTTTGGGTTTTCATGATGTAAATTGATGGTTGACATGTAACTTTGGCTCATTTTTACCTATTCTAGAAGATTCACTTTCAAAAAAGTGAAAATCATGTAAATGAATCAGTTTCCACTCTTTTAGAGGCAAGTTGTTAGCTGCCTAGATTTTAGCTCCTTGATTAGAATTTGTTGGAACTGCTCCTAGAAGGAGGATTTCGACCCCTAGAGGTGTGGGGAGGGGTTAGATTGATCTATATATTGTAATTTCTGAGACATTCTATAGTTTGGACTCTTGGGAAACTTTGGCACACATTGTACATATTTTTCATATTTTGGCTAAGGAAAGATCAGAGGTTTTGCAGCACCTGTTGGGATTCTTGTGGCTTTCAGTTCTTAATGGTGTTTTCTCTCAGTTTATTGTAAGTTCCTTCATGTTTAATGTATTCCATTTCTCACTTATGCTTCTTAAATTAAATGAATGAGTAGATGAGGTTGAATCCATTGTTCACAGTGCTCTGCCTTTGAATTCATTTAGTTTTTCATGTTTTCACCTGTTTGAAAAGGATCCATGTTCATCCTTGCCCTTTTCAGCTCCTTTTTGTTCTGATCCATCCATATATCCAAATCAAAAGCATTAAGACTATTGCCTACCTCGCCCCAACTCGAATTCTGCAAAGATCTGGCCTTATCCCCGGACCCAAAATTATTTTTTCCCATTTCTCCAACAAAAAACCCAAAAAAAATCAAAATCAAACATTCCTATCTCTTTACTAGCCTAAAATAAGTATTCATTGTTCATTATAAGTCATCTCAGCCCCTTTGAAGATCCTTTGCCGAGATAGACCCGGAGAGAGCCCTCTCCTGTCCTCGTAGGGCTAGCTACGAGGCTGAGCGTGGTTTGATGTAGCCTTGAGTTTTACCTTATTTCAGCCTAAGGTAGATTTGAGTGCTAACAAAACACACCTGCCAATAGGTTCATGATATATTGGACAGAGCCAATGCGAAGTACAAGCAGTGCCATGATCAACACCGGGTGCCACATAACTTCCAGGTGGGTGACAAAGTATGGCTACATTTGCAGAAGGAGCACCTCACTGGACCCCACTACAAGCTTTTCCTACTCCGATACGGGCCATACACTGTCACCAAGGCTGTAGGGAACAATGCCTTCGAGCTTAGTATTCCACCATTCCTTGGTCTGCACCCAGTCTTCAATGTGGATCGCCTTTGTCCTTACTTCCCACCTCTACTGGGCACCTCGGACATTGCAGAACAACTCACACCAACAGAGTTAAACCCAGACTGCATGGAACAAGCCAACACAGATTGTATCATGGACATGAAAATCAAGAACACTCACCAACAGAAGATCCAACTGTATCGGATTGTCAAAGCTGGCCAACTCCTGCACCAAGGAAAGTGGTTCACCAGGGACCAAGTTCAGCAGAAATTTCCTCATCTCATGGAGGAACTTAACGCAATGGGGACCATTGCTTCCTAAGGGGGGAGGAATGATCCTGGTGGATATTGGTGGCCACCTGCCTATTCCACTTGGGCCCCCACCATTGTCTCTTTCAGTTTTTCAGTTTTGGCATAACTTACTATTTTTAGCAGTTTTTCGGGTCCTGAACTTCCGGAGCCGTTTTGAGGCCCTAAACGACGTTTTTTTGGGCATCGCGCCTCCAACAAATATCATTCCATTCTAGAATGATATTCATGGCGAAATTTGTAGTCCTTGGACAGAGCTTTCTAATGATGTATAATGAGCGTCAAACAGAGATAGTATGCCAAAGTTACGTCCCTGGGACGTTGAAACACCAATTTACCCAAACGGGGCCCATAGTTTCATGTGTTTATCTCCTAGGGTTAGGTTTTTGGATGTTTAGGGTTCTTGCATTAATTCTCAATAATAAATAGGCCCTGAGCCTCATTGTAACCGCCCCGTAGGCCCGTAGCCACCACACTTTCCCGAGATATTTGTCAGCCGCCCTAGCGTTAGTTTTATTTCCATTCTATCTCATAAATTTCAGTTCTTTGATATTAATGAAATGAAGTGTTATTTCCGCTGCATCTCTATATTTATGGTTATATGTTTATTCTTCCTGCATAAATCTGGATCAACAATGATCCTCCTTGCTTCTGGTGAAGCCAAGTCCCCATATATAGGTATCAAATTTCTGATGCCACATCCTTGGTGACTGTTTTAACCAATACAGATACTTCTTTAACCTACATACCAGTTATTTCTTCCCCTTCACCATAAAGCCTTGACATTGTTTCATGTATATCTCCTCTTCCAGATCCCCATGAAGAAATTTTGTCTTCACATCCATCTACTCTACCTCAAAATCAAATGCAACAACAACAGATAAAAGTAATATAATAGAAGTGACTTTGGCAACAGGAGAAAAAATATCACCAAAATCAATTCCCGACACTTGGGAATAACCTTTTGCTACCAACCAATATTTGTATTTCTCAACCTTGCCTTCTACATTCATCTTCTTCTTAAACACCCATTTTCTCCCGATGGGCCTCCTTCTAGCCGGCAACTCCACCAGATCCCATGCCTCATTTTTATGCAAGGATGTCATTTCATCAACTATGACCTCCTTCCAGAGTTTTCCATCATCTGAATCTACTACCTCCCTGATGGTTCTGGGATCATTATCAGTTATAGTTAAAGAAAAATTTGAACATAAATCATATGGACTATACCTTTCTGGTTGACTTCTTTCCTGAACTGATCTTCTCACAGCTCGAGTTTGTGGCTCTTCCTCTTCCGAGTCTTCTTCTGTTGTAGAGTCTGATTCATCCTCATTTAGCTCAAAATCTATCTTCTCATATTCCTTTGGTAAGAATTCATCTTTAACAACATATTTCACCTCTCTAAACACCACATCTCGGCAGTACACAACCTTCCTTGTTTCCAGGTTCCAAAGTTTGTAACCCTTTAAACCATTTTTATACCCAATAAATATGCACCTTTCAAATTTATTATCCAACTTGGTCCTTTTCTCCTTTGGAACATGTACATATGCATCACATCCAAATACACTTAGATGTGAAAGAGAGGGCTTCTTACCATTCCATACCTCATTTGGAGTCTTATCCTCCAATGCTAATGAAGGTGATTTGTTAACCAAGTAACATGCAGTCTCCACTGCCTCTGCCTAGAATTATTGTCCTAACTCGGTACCACTAAGCATGCTTCTTGCCTTTTCCATCAGCGTTCTGTTCATTCTTTCTGAAACTCCATTTTGCTGAGGTGTATATGGAGTAGTCTTCTGCCATGATATACCACACTTCTTATAGAACTCTTCAAATTCCTTCTTGCAGAACTCCCCACACCATTATCTGTCCTCAGCACCTTTATCTTCTTCTCTGTCTGGTTTTCCACCAGAGCCTTAAATTCTTTAAATTTGTCAAATAATTTAGATTTCTTCCTCAAGAAATATATCCATCTATTCCTTGAGAAGTCATCTATGAATGAGACATAGACACAGACTTACCTAGTGACAGAACCGACACATGTCCAAACACATCACTGTGAAAAAGCTCTAATATCTTGTTCCCCTCTTAGCACTAGAAGGAAAACTCACCTGATTCTACTTCCCATATACACAATGTTCATAGAAATTGAAATACAGAGAGATATTAGACATACCTTCTACCATACCATTTCCATGCAGTATCTGAAGTCCCTTCTCTCCAATATGTCCAAGCCTTTGATGCCATAGCATGGTCTTTTCTCCAAGGACCACTAGGCTTTCTGCTCCACTTTCGGGAACCACAAAACTTTTGCAACCCATCATTAACAGTTCTACCCTGAAGCTTGTACAAATTTCCAATCCAAATTCCCCACATTAATACCAGTGCTTCCTGAACCATCTTACAAGTATCTTTCTCGAACACTGTTTTTACACATGCATCATCCATCTTACTTACAGAAATGAAATTTCTGGCCAATGAAGGAATGTGAAGAACACCAGGAAGTGTTATAATCCTTCCACCTTGCAGCTTCAGCTTGACTTTTCCATGTCCAACGATTATAGCCTTCCTATCATCACCTAAGAAGACATCACCACCATCATGTTTCTCATACTCGCAGAACCACTCGCTATGGGGAGTGAAGTGAAAGGATGCACCCAAGTCAATCAACCATGACCCATGATATACATGTGTATATGAAGAAGAAGCCAAATACACATCCCCACCTTCATCCGAGGTGGTTTTTTCCTCTGCATAAGGAGCATCATCAGATCCCTTTCCTTTCTCATGGGCTTTAGATCTGTGGTCCTTTTTGTAGTGCTCTTCCTTTCCGCATTTCCAGCACACCTTAACAAACATTCCAAGAGATTTAGATCTCCCTCTAGATTTAGATTTCCCACTCAAAACCTTATTCTTGTTTCTGTTCTGGGACCTTCCTCGTACAGATAAGGCATCTCCTTTCTGGCCCTCCATATTTCTCCATCTCATTTCCTCCGACAACAAGGCTGAGACAATGTCATAAAAATTCAAGGTAGTCGTATTGCTACCTGTTGCAATAACCAGACTGTCCCATGATTCTGGTAGAGAACATAAAAAACTAATGCACTTATCTTCAACTGAGATTTTAATATCAATAGATGACAATTGACTTACCACAGTATTGAAGGTGTTCAAATGCTCTGTCACTGAGTCTCCATTCTTCATCCTTAGGTTATACAACGTTTTCCACAGGAACAATTTATTCACCAGAGACTTAGATTGGTACAAAGTCCCAAGTTTTTCCCATAAATTCTTCATCGTAGCTCCCCCAGATACATTCAACAATACCAATCTGAGACACACAACCGTATTGTGCTCTTCGCCTTCCGATCCAAATTTTTCCAGTCTTCATCTAACATTGTCATTGGTTTAGTACCTAGATCTACTGTGATCCACTCAACTTTATCCACCAGAAGATCCTCCATCTTGAGCTTCCACAACTCAAAACTTCGACCATTAAATTTCTCAATATCTATCTTTCCACTGCTCGCCATCTTCTTTCACCGCAAGAATCGATCCCACAGATCTCCCACTGAATAGGGTCTACCACAGGCCCGAGCAAAAAAACCCTCAGCAGCAAAGACATCCCCTTGAAGCCGAAACTGCTTTGATACCAAATTTAGGTTTTAACCCTATACAGAAATTAACTGAAAACGAATCTTAAAAACCAAAAATAAACAATAGCGAGAGCATAAAACATAAAACAGATATACACAAAGATTTTCCCCTGGATCCAAAATCGGGACGACCAGCTTGATTTTTCATTATATTCTTTTTAGTGTTATAACACATATATATACATGCCGAAGCATACATAAACCCCAATCCATTAACCTTGGATTAGAACATAATCGTAGTTCTCTTGACCGGATCTACAAAATACCAGGGGCTAAAAACCATCATGCCCCAATACCATGTGCAAATTCATGCACAAAACCATGGACAGGTCCGCCCATCGAACAATAGGGTCCAAATTTTTTTTTCCCCAGGCCGCTGCCCTAGACCCCAAACAAGGGGGGTTTCCGCACCCCCTATGACCCCCCTGTTGTTTGCAGCAGCTTCAGGGGAGACCGTACCCCCCCAGCCCCAGCGTGACTAGTCGTGGAAATAATATAACACATACCCAACAAAAATAGTTGGTTAAAATACTGTGATCTATCTTCAACACAAATCTATTTCCCAATAAGTAGTGCCTCCACACTCTGAGTGCATGCACTACTTATGTCAGCTCTAAATCATAAGATAAATACAGTTGTTCATTCTAATTTAACTTTATTGACTCATAGACAACAACCCTCCCCTCTAGGGATAGAATTTATCCTACTCCTTCCTTACAGGAATTGATGCATACTTCAAATTCCTTGTTAGGGTCAGCTACCCTCAATACCAGTTCAGTAGTCAACAAGTGTTTTAACAATTCAAAACTAGTCTGACATTCACTAGTCCATCTGAACACTTTTCCCTTCCTCTGCAAGGATGTGATAGGAAAATAAATTTTTGAGAATCCTTCTATGAAACGTCTATAATATCCATCCAATCCCATAAAAGAATGGATATCTACTATGTTCTAGGGTACTCGCCATTCCATCATAGTTTTGATTTTATCAGGATCCACTGTTATACCTTCAACAAAAATAACATGGCCTAAGTATTGTATTTGTTCTTTGAAAAAAATCACATTTTCCGAACTTGGCATACAGTTGATGTCTCCTAAACATATCCATCACTAGCCTTAAGTGATCCTTTTGTTCTTCCATATTTCTTGAATAAATCAAAATTTTGTCAATAAATATAAGAATAAAATTTTCCAGAAAAGGGTGAAATATGCCATGCATCAGACTAATGAAGGTTGTTGGTGCATTGGTTAAACCATGGTAATACCACAAACTCATAATTCCCCTATCGGGTGTGAAACTATTTCTTGTAAATATCCTTATATTTGATTTGGATCTGGTGATATCCATATCTTAAGTCTATTTTTGAAAATGCAGCCGCTCCCTTCACCTGATCGAATAGATCATCTATACATGGCAGCAGATATTTATTTTTTACTGTCAATTTATTGAGCTTCCTGTAATCCGTGCACATTAGCATGGTTCCATCCTTCTTCTTTACGAACATCACCGGTGCTCCCCAAGGGGACACTTGGTTGGATATACCCCTTATCCAATAGTTCTTGTAGTTTGATTTTCATTTCTATTAAATTGAGTACACTCATCCAGTATGGCGGTCTTGAAACTGGTATTGTACCCGGCATTATTTCAATAGTGAAATAAATGTCTCTCTTTGGGGGTAAACTTGGTACATTTTCTGGAAATACATCGATGAAATCTTGTACCATGGGTATATTCTCCAGCATAGGGGTATTTTCCTTAGAGTTAGGAAATCCCACTTCAATGGCATAAATCTGGCATCCTTTTCTTATGCACTTACTCAACTAACATGCTGTGATGGGACGTAATTGTAAAGGTTTCTTAATTCCTTGTAATTATTTGTGTGTACCATCATCCACTCTGAAATATATAATATTTTCCTTACAATCCACCATGACCAGTACCTTTCTAACCAGTCCATGCCCAATAGTATTGCATGGGATCCCAAAGGTAGAATATTCAATTCTACATTTAAGTTTTGTTCTCCAATTTCCAAAGAACAGTTTTAAACCTCGACACAAACTCTTCTCCTTGCACTAGTAGCTAGTTGTACTAGCCAAGGGTTTTTGAATTTCTGACTTTGTAAATTACAATTTTCTACTATTCGGGGGTTCAGATAACTTAAACTGGAACCTGGGTCAACCAAAATAGAAACAGATTGTGAGAATAACTTACCTTATAATTCTATCATTGTTGGATGGTAGTCTTCTTGTCAGTATTCTAAAGCTACATTAATTCTGATTATGTTTCGAGCCACATCCCCCACCCTAGAAGCTTCTTGTAGGTTGGTTTTTGTTTCATTTCTTCCCCGCTAAGGGTAGTTCTTGTAATAGTGGGCCTCGCCACACCCCCATTATTGTAGGGGAGGTTTCTGAGTTTGTCCATGTTCTGGCTTACTAGAAGCCTCTGTGGGTCGTTCTTCTGTAAGCCATTTTGTTCTCTGATGATTTCTTCCAAATTTCTTACTTACTGAATTTCTTGTAGAATTCTTAAAGATACTTGACCTGGTATTTTTATAATTTGAATTATTTTTTTGTCCTTTCTTTGGTGGCCAATTTCTGCCTAATTCTCCTTTCACCTTGGACTATTGGTAGCACATCCATGATTTTCGAATTTCCTCATCCATTGTCCTTTGATTCACAAATTCGATTCGTTCCTTCATGTGAGTAGGTAGACTACTCAAAAATCATTGAACTTTAGCTTTCTCATATTTTAGGTAAGGCATGTATCTTAATAATGACGTGAACTTGGTTATGAATTCATCCATTTTCATATGTCCCAGTCTTAAATCATGAAATTCCTAAGACTTTTCATCATAGAAATGTTTTGTTAAATATTTATCCTTGAAATATTGCTGGAATTCATCCCATGTCATGTTCTGGTCTTTGACACCTCGTACATTTTTAACTTCCTCGCACCACAGGTTAGCTTTCTCCCTCAACTGATAAATGGCCAAATGAGCTTTGAGGTGACAAATATATTCATAAACCTGAAATTACTTGTTCATATTAATTAACCAAGCCTCAGCCACTTCTTCAGCTTCCCCATCAAAATTAGGTGGTTTGATTTTGCGAAACTCACCCTGTAGTTCCAATTTTTGTTTCTTTATTTCTTGTTGATTGGACGCATTACCAGATTCAGATTCATAATAATTTTTGTTCTTATTGTTTCGTTTGGAATGACTCCCTTCTAGTATGTCATCATTTTTGTCATTAGTTTGTCATTGTATTTCATTTTATCCCTGAGTGTCCCTCTCAGGACTAGGTTGTACCATTCCTTGATTCTGCTTGTCGGAAAGGCTTTTGAGCATCCTCTCTTGTTCTTGCATCAATATTTCATTGTCACTCCTTACCCTAACCATCTCTTCATGTATATTTTGCACTATGCTCAACAATATACTTGTTTGATGTTGTTGTTCCTCCAACAGTCTACTAGACTGCTAATGCTTGTCTATACTCAACTGTATCCACATTTCCATATTCATTTATGGATTGGTTTGGGCTGTAGGTTCCCCTATATTCTAGGGTTATTGATGCGTCAACCCCCTTCTCATTTTCTACTTTCTATGCAGAATTTTACATAACACGATTATTATTTAGGAAACCCATTTGGGTCCTAGCATATGAATGCTACTTTGATACCACTTGTAACATCATTATACATAACAGTAAAAAAATATTATTTTATTTACCTTAACTGTAATATATTAATACCTTCTCACACTAATACATGTTAAGATAAACAAATATAATACAATCATGACTATTATTTACATTTATTTACGCAATATAATTCGAAGGTTTAAAGTGATTAGGCTTTACCGATGTCTATGCCTTATAAATTCAAATGATTATAAAAATAACTATGAATATGCTTTGTTCCTATTCATGAGGACCATATGAAGCTTCATCATTTAACTTATAGTTTGAATAACTTAAACTATGATCTTAATCCATTTCACAATCCAATGGGTTATGGGTCTGACAGCTTTGATCTGTTGGGTTTATAAGTTGAGCTCTTTACTGTAAAAACGTTATAAGTTAATTGAATATATGCGTCCTACCTCTGACAGGTATTAAAAGGCTTAATATTGGGAATTATACCGTGTACTATGGGAATCTACTCTGCATGGACTTCATTACACTCCTCTGACACTTGTCAACCCCTCACCCCTTTGATCTATAGTGTGAAATCCAGGCTGGGATTGTTGGACAACGGGTGAGGGTATCGACCACCCTTCCAACCCTAACTTCTTTTTTCATTTTTCTCTCGCAAGGCAGGAGGTGCCTACTTTGCAACCTCCCCGCCACCATTGCTACAGCTGCCTGGTTTCCCATAGCAAACTTGTATTACAGGTGCCCTACTACCAAGTATAATGTCCATTCTCCACTTGGGGTTTGAGGTGAGGTGACAGAACTGTTTATTCTTCATTTAGTTCTGAAATTTTAGGTTCCATTAATTATTGTTTGTTTACTTCTCAATATTTTCGCCATGTTCACTAGTAGCAATTCAAGGATGACTTTCGGTATTTTCTTTGCTTTTGGCAGTTCAACGATTGTCAGAAGTCTATAATGCAACTTCCAACATTTTTTTTTTCTGAAGTCTACTTCTACCTCCTCAACTTAAAAATATCCAGGTAATTTTAACATCAATTCCCACTGCATATGTTAGGATTATTGGGTTTTCACTCTGTCATTACTGTGTTTTATGATTGTAACTGACCTTTGGGTTTTTTCCACAAAGTGTTGCATTGCGGGTTCTGCTCAGGCTTCATGGAGAAGCTAACATACATAACGAGCCATTATCCCACTATTAATCTTTATGGGTTTCTTCCTTGGTTCGAGGTTTGGCTATTATTTATATTCTAACACAGTTCTCATGCTCATGCAGGTATGGCCTTAGATTCTTGCCATAACAATTCTTTGCAAAATTGTTTTCCATACCGACAATGTAATGCTGGCTTGCTATGTAGTCACAGGTACATGGACTCTTGATCTCGGCGGTTGAACTTGTTTGCAAGATCTCTCCCATATTTCTCTCTAGAAATTTGTTCCGAGCTCTCATAGCATCTACCTTATTTTATTTATATATTTTAGCTTGGTTCTCAGATTTATCTTGGAAGTTTATATACAATGGACCTTGCCCTAGTTTAAATGGTTGAGCTATTATTTAAATTCCGCTCATTTCCGACTCTTAATCTTGGCTATAAGCATAGACTTCTTGGGTCCATCCCGTGAATGGATTTTCTTGACCCAACAGGGTTCTTAATTGTATATATTGTTGTTCTTTTGTGAAGAGACTCAGACTGTCACCTTATTTTCGACAAAAATCCTATTTGTTTTTAATGTAAATTCTCTCCTTTTGTCATATACAACTACGTACTTTGAATCTCTGAATTTATGTTAGGTATCTATAGCATTTTTTGGTTTATGTAAGTACATTACAGAGTTTGATTATTGTTGGTTTCCAGCATTTTATTCATCTTCCTGCATGGTGTGGTTTTACTGTTTCTTAAATAACATAAATTATGTATATCTTCTCAGTCTTCCTAGGAATTGTACTCTTGAACATATGAACTGTTTACATATGTCTTTGGTAATATATTTATAGAAATATATATTTACCCCTCAGATGGAATTTAACATAAAAATTAAGAGGGATTTGTTGTGGTTTACCTTATTCTACTTTTATGTTAGTGTATTTCCTATGCTCCAGTTAAATAATGTGTACAGATTTCTGGACCATCTTGCCTTCTGAGTTACGTCGGTAACTCTTGTCCATGTATAACATAGATTAGTGACATGGAAACGACTTGTTCAGTCCAGGGTTTATACTTTGGACTAAACTAACAGTTTTTTACCTTATTACAGGTTTCTATTTTATATTATTTTGGTGTGTTTTCGAGTTATATTCTATAACCTTCTTTCCCTCATACTATAGAGAGGACCCTTCTCCGAGGATAAAATATAAATATAATCTTTACCAACAGGTTATTAATCATTCCGTAATCATAAAAATGTAAATCAACAGATATAAATTTCCTGCTATTTAACTGTAAGATAGCCCCGGAAGACCAGGACAAGACAACTTTAACATGCCTGT
The DNA here is from genome assembly GCA_034641835.2 of Pinus albicaulis. Taxonomy (NCBI): domain Eukaryota; kingdom Viridiplantae; phylum Streptophyta; class Pinopsida; order Pinales; family Pinaceae; genus Pinus; species Pinus albicaulis. The sequence goes on from CM076571.1 coordinate 554,480,000, forward strand.
GGGGAACCTTTGCATATAGGGTCCTTCCATTCGGCTTGTGTAATGCTCCTGCTACCTTCCAGAGGAAAATTTTGGGGATTTTTTCTGATTTGGTCGATGACAGTGTCGAAATCTATATGGATCATTTTACTCCATATGGGAACTCATTTGAGGAAGGATTGGAAAATTTGGAGAAGGTACTCAAAAGATGTAAATAGACCCATGTATAGTTGAGTATAGTCAAATGCCATATGATGAGGGATGAAGGAGTAGTATTGGGACATTTTCTCTCAACCGTTGGAATTCAAGTTGATCCAGAAAAAGTAGAGGTAATATTACATTTCTCGGTACCCAAAACACCCACACAGGTACGTAGCTTTATTGGTTATGCTGGTTATTACAGGCACTTTATAGAAATTTTTTCTAAAATAGCACATCCACTATTTCAATTGCTAACAAAAGATGCAGAGTTTTTGTGGATTGAATATTGTGAGACAACCTTCACGAAAATTAAGGGGCTGGTGTGCATGACTCCAATCCTCTGAGGACCTGATTGGGAATTACCATTTCACATACATACTGATGCTTCTCAGATAGTAGTAGGGGTTGTTTTAGGACAGCAGGTAGAAAAAACACCGTATGCAATTTATTACTTCAACAAGAATTTAATTCTCGCTGAATTAAACTATACAGTGAAAGAAAAAGAATTATTAGTTTTCATTTACGCTATCAATAAGTTTCAACACTACATCACAGGGTACTCTACTATTTTCCATACTGATCACGCAGCAAAAAGGTATTCGATGAACAAACCTATTACTCCTGGCCGTATTACAAGATGGTTACTATTGCTTCAAGAATTTGATATTACAATAGTAGATAAGCCAGGAAAAGATAATGTAGTAGTTGATTTCCTATCTATAATAGATAACAATGATGAATGCACACCAATAGAAGACAATTTTCTTGATGAACATATTTTTTCAGTTTCTACTAAACCTCCGTGGTATGCAGATATTGCTAACTATCTTGCTATAGGGAAAGTGCCTCCTCATTTTTCGTATAGGGAACAACGAAATATTATTCATCATAGTGCCAGATATTATTGGATGGCAGGGTACCTTTTTCATACAGGAGCAGATCAGCAGATCCGATGCTGTGTGTCTGAAGATGATATTTATGAAGTATTGAAAGATGCCCATGATTGCCCTTGTGGAGGGTATTTTGTGGAAAAAAGAATAGGCCACAAGGTGCTACAAATGGGATATTACTGGCCTTCCATTTTTCGTGATGCTCAGAATTATGTTAGGAGGTGTGATAGTTGCCAACATATGGGGCAGCCCGGTAGAGCTGATGAAATTCCTTTGTAAGCACAGCTAGTCCTCGAGCCTTTCGAGAAATGGGCTATTGACTTCGTTGGACCCTTTAACCCACCCTACCAGTAGAAAGTCCACATCTTGGTCTGTACTGATTACGTGACTAAGTGGGTGGAAGCCAAAGCTATTGCAAAAGCAACACAATAGGTAGTCTAAAATTTTATATTTGAAGAAATTTTTGCTTGATACGGTACTCCAAGAGAGGTTGTTTCAGATGGAGGAGCACAATTCACATCACACAAGCTAGCAAAGCTCATGAAAAAATATGGGGTCAAGCACAGAGTGACATCTCCATACCATCCCAGGCGAATGGACAAGTGGAAAGCACAAATAATACATTAGAAAATATTTTGACAAAAACTGTGGCATACCATCATCAGGATTGGGCTCAGAAACTTCCAAAGGCTCTATGGGCGTGCAAAATAGCATGCTGGAATACAACCAGGTTTTCACCATTCGATTTGGTTTATGGGAAATCCCCATTGTTTCCAATAGAAATTGAAATAAGCACACTAAGAACAGCTTTGGAAGTTGGTTTAGATATATCAGACACCCAGAAACACTGATTGGTTGAGCTTAATGAACTTGATGAAATACGTTCAATGGTTGTACAACGAACTACTGCTATCCAGCAGCAAAGAACGAAATGGCACGATAAGTTTATTAAAAATAAGGTGTTTCAAAATGGAGATTGGGCACTACTTTATGACTCTCGTTTTAAGGATTTCAAGGGAAAGCTTCGCACTCGTTGGATGGGACCTTATGAGGTGGACGATGTATTTGATAATGGAATAGTCAGGCTAGTCACAATTGACAATACACGTACTACCTTTATATTCAATGGACATCGCCTGATACTATACCGCAAACCAACCTCTAAGGATGCTTTTATCAAATAACTCTTTGAGAAATCTGGTTTGAAGGTTATCAATGTAGAGAATCCTTCCTCTGCATCCTAGTTGTATATATATATATATATAAAAATAATTCTGTTCTATTTTATTGTCTTTTTGCAGGAGCTACGACTAAGGAGTGGAAATCAAGAAATTTTCTTGATGCTTCTACACCGAATGCTATTACTCATGTTGTTGTTACTCGATTGCTGCTACTCATGATGTTGTTACTCGGGTGTTGCTACTCATGTTGCTGTTACTCGACTGCTTCTACTCCGATGCTGTTACACCGGATGTTGTACTATGATGTTGTTACAATGTTGTTGTTACTCGGTTGCTGCTACTCAAGTTGTTGTTACTCGGTTGCTGCTACTCATGTTGTTGTTACTTGGTGGCTGCTACTCATGTTCTTGTTACTCGGTTGCTACTACTCATGTTTTTGTTACTCTTTTTCTGCTAATCCGATGTTGTTACACCAAATGTTGTACTCTGATGCTATTACATTTTTGCTATTACTCAGTTGCTGCTAGTCAGGTTGTTGTTAATCGGTTGCCGCTACTCGTATTGTTGTTACTCAGTTGATGCTACTCTGATGTTATTGCACTGGATGCTGTTACTCCGATGCTGTTAGTCCACTGTTGTTACACCAATGCTATTACTTCGATGTTGTTACACTGATGTTGTTACACTGATGCTATTACATTGATGTTGTTACACCGATGTTGTTGCATCGATGTTGTTACACTGATGTTGTTACACCAGATCTTGTTACTATGATGTTGTTACTCAACTGCTATTACACTGGATGCTGTTACACCGATGTTGTTACATCAATGCTGTTATACCGATGTTGTTACACCATACACATCATTACTGCGTTGTCATCCTACCAACCATCACATCATCCAGGTAGGCCATCAGGTACGCCTCCACGTGACTTTTACTGATTTAATTAAATATCCCATGTGAAGATTTTAATACTGTAAATGAAAAAAATTTGAGTTGGGGGGGCGGGTGTCGTCATGCCAAGGACGGTGTAATAATTTCCTCATAAGTTAAGTGTGACATTCTGCTCATACGATTCCCATCAATATGTGGTATCATCATTAAATCATATTGGGATTCGTAATATGTCTCATCCACCCTGTACGAACAATTATTATTTTTATTTTACCACACTTACCGTATTATTTCATTATTTTTCTCAATTTTTGAGAGTTACCAACCGTATTTACCGTTACCACCTTTCCATTTTCACTATGTTGTTCCTCCAAATTTGGTACCCACCACCTTGCCCAATGGTCTGCTGCTATAGAAAGTACTGCTATAAGTCTCCACAGTATGGGTGGGATGGTTGTGCGGCATGAGCCTTAAAACACAGTTTCAGTTTGCAACAATCTAGAGGTTTGGCAAGTTTTTGTCGACGCAGGATGGGATATCTACTTTAACAGAATGCAAGGATTTGACGGAGGTATCACAATGGAATTCCCACTCAATTTAGAGGAGAATCATTCGCGGGTTAGAGGTCTAGAAGTTCGTGACATAGAGGAAGTAATTGCAGAGGTTAGCGAGCTGAGACAGCAAGGGTAGCAATGGTTTGCTCGAAAAATTTCTCTCCCAGAATTTCCAAAATTGTTCCTATAGGCAGGAGAAATCTTTGTTCAATTGGGGGAGAGGATACGAGCACAAAACTATGTCGTATCCTTGGAATGAAGTTGTAGGTTTCGTAATAAAATAAATTACCTATGAGGGTCGAGCCTCAACTCTGTTCAAGTATCACTTTAAAATTATAGCACACCTCTGATTTACACAAAATCAGGTGCATGCCCTAAATATGCCATTTTTCCTATTGAACCAACTGCAACATATGGCACATTCTTCTCGGTGCTCTTGCCGAATGATGGAAATACTTTCTAACCATGGATTGGTGCGATTATTGGTCATGTGTGCATTAGGTAGGTTGTGGGTTTCTCGGGTGGAACTTTGCAGATCCTCAGGAGAAACGGTAGCAGCTATGATTGCTGCTAGAGAAGAAGAACCAGCCTCTCCGATTGGTCAGGTGGAAGAAGAACCTTCAGAGGAAATTGATCAAGAGGAACTCGAGGAAATGGAAACAAAAATTAACCAAGAGGAACCCGAGGAAATGGAAATGGAAATTAATCAGGAAGAACCAGAGGAAGAAGAGATGAATATGGAGGAAGTAGTCGACGACATAGACAAGGCTTCCACATAAGAACCAGCCTCGCTTGAAGAACCTACAGAGGAAGGAATTATGGACATTGTGCAGGAAATCAATATTTTTATACAGTCGTCAACCTTCGTCAATGAAGAGCAAAGGATTGGAATTGTGGATAGAGGAATGGAAAGTGATGCTCCTTCGCAAGAAACAACATCACCTGCCCAGACAGATATGGAGGTTGATACAGGCGGGGGTTTTACACAAGAACCACCCCAATTCAGCTAGAACAGGAGGATTCAACCCGCGAAATCGATGCTGGACCTCAAGAATTGGTACCAACTGTGAAAAAAAAGGTGATTCCCGAGTGAAAGGAGGCTAAAGAAGGAATGAGTCGGGCGGTCGATACTGTTCCACAAGAATGAGTATCGACCCATGAAGAAAAAGTGGTAAGAAAAGGGCAAGAGGAAAGAAGGGAATTGAGCCACGGAATCGATGCTGCTCCACAAGAACTAGCATCAAATCCGGTTGAGGTAATAATGCATGAAGTCCCAGTCCAAACCAAAAATGATGATGATGGGTCTGTTCCCTGTTCTCCGTTCCAATCCCTGATGCCCAAAGGGGCGAGGGGATTTCACTCGCCCAAACGGTTAATGGAATAAGTGGATGTTCCCCCGGTACTAAAATTTGTTTTCACAGCCAATATTGGCCCAAAGATTACTGAAATGGAACAATTGAAGGTTCACCAGGAAGAGAGAGTTCCTGTAGAAACATAAGCACGTAGAGGGGTCAATGAAATTGCCAACCAAACAGAAGGAGTTTCCAGAAGAAATGTAGGAGAAGAAGGCCCTGTGGATAGGGGGGCCGACCAGGAGGGCTTGACAAAAGAATCTGTAGAGGGTGCCGATAGCATTCCGCCACCTTCTGAGCCTGTCATAGGTCCAGAACATGAATTCACCGTTAAACAAGAATGGCTTGAACAGTGTGAGAAAAGAAGGTTACCTCTCAAAAAGAGGTATCAACTGCAGTTTAGTGAAACCATGAGACTGAAAAGAGAGATTTAGGATTTGAAGAAGCAAGTTTCACGTTTAAAAAGGAAGGTAAAAGTCTACAAATGGAGGGAAATAAAGCCAAATATTTAAGTCTCCACTGCAGCTACCTAGACCAGCCCAATGGAAGAGTTGTTTGAAGGTCGAGAATTTTTATTGGCCGCTGAAATTCAAAAGTGGCAGTCTGCGGTGAGCGACCACAAGAAAGAAATAGCTAGTGTTCGAGAACATGCTGCTGGAGTCATTACAGGGTACATAGATCATTTATACAAGGCATGGATGAAGCAGGCGAAACAGAAGGCTAGGATAGAAGAGCTGGAAAAACAAGTTTAGTTGCTAAAGGTAGATAAGGAGAAGATGTTCTCCCTAGCATAGCAGGTAATGGTATGCAGAACTCCTGCACATAGCTATGCCTTATTCCTTCATGAAAAATTTCTTTTCTTTTGTTTTGAAATTATATATAAGGATATTTGGTACAAAATTGAGGACCCCATTCAATTTCTCCGTATTTTAAAAATTCATGATGTTATAGGACAACACTTAATGTGCAAGATCTACATGCATGGGTATTATTTAAAGCATGATCAATCCTTTAACCCCATACATTCATGGGGGACATCCACTTAAGGGATTTCACCTCCTATACCATCAATCATATTAAATGGGGAAAGGCCTGGGATACATTTGAAGAAAATCAAGCCGGGAAGCAATTAATGGTGAGAAGAGAGCATGGTCAGTCCTCGAACATTTATAACAAGCATTATACCTTTCTACATATTGAGGGCCATAAATAACACATGTCGGCAACTTATAAATGGTGTGCTGACTTGTGTGTCAGCCAGATTATGACATTTCACAAGGAAGCACTGGAAAATTGTTAGAAAATATCGATTTTGTCTTCTTTAGCCGTCAGGGAAAGAGAACTAATTGGGGCACCTAAATTTGCACGTGCCTTAGAGAGAATGTCGTGTTATGTGGCATGCATTCATACCTGTGGGGTTAGATGGATGGGATCGAGATTTCAATTTCCCCTTTTATAGCTACCAGCTGCGCAGTATACTCCTGCTTATAACGTTGAACCTGACTGGTGGAAAGACGTTGTCTTGAAAGAAGGATATAAGCCACCAAGAGAAGAAATTGCTGCAGAATATGACCTCACACAGCTTCATGTCGATCACAATCATTCCAATCTGGATTTGAGGAGATGACGAGATGCATGAGGACATGAAGATAGACAAGTTGGGGGGAGATGTTGGGTACCAGATTTGTATACTTTCCTCTCCCATTTTTACCCTATATTTCTATCTCTTTGTGCCATTATTTATCTTAAAAGCATCAGTTAAAACCCTTCTTCCTATATTTTATGAGATATTTGATTAATGATTTATTTGTCATGGAGGTTTTACCTTTTCACATATTAACTTTGATATTTCTTCAGATTTGGCTACAATGGGAGTGTTGCGGCCGCAAGTCAAGGCACAACCCATCATTTCCAGCAGCTTCCTTATTTGCTGCTATAGTGTGATAGCCATGGGTGTGTCAGCACTATCTTAGGCTTTCTTACAGTTTCTTGCTAGGAATTGGGGGTTTCAGGACTATTGTATAAAGAGGCCTACAAGCTGTGAATCAGGGGACCCTTTTTGGATACACAGACTGTAATTAATATTTTTATCATTAATTGAATATACAACAACTCATTTTTTCTCCTATAATATTTGAGTTTTCGTAGCCCTGATCCAAGATTTGGGCCCAAACTTGTGATCAAGTGCTACCTTCTTCTTTCTTTTCGTTGCAGTGTTGAGTTTGGTGTGATTCTTTAATTGTTGTGGATGCCTTTTATTTCTACAGTTCATTTCATTGTCATTATAGTGATAATTATGTTATAGACTAGACCTGTGATCTATAGCAGACCATGTGCTTGTATCTGCATATACTTTGTCGTTAGTCTTGAAATAACTAAAGCCCCTGGGTTGATGATTTATGTGGAAAAAGGGTTGAATTCTGTTCATATCCCAACACCAACAATAATTTCTTCATTTTCATATCCATAAACCACTACCACTCTAAGGCAAACCTTATACATGTGTAATTTCTCCCTTCTCCCATAAAATTTTAGGCAAAATTTAAGGCATGTGTCATTTCTATTTCATTTCTCCCACAAACTCATAAAGGTGTGACTTTTGACATAACTAGTTGTTTTAGCAGGTGCATAAAATTCAATTCTCCCACAAACTAAAGGCTTCCTCCCATTAATTCTAGATGTGAATTCTACCATAAAATTTTTAAGTCAAACTTTAAGACAAACCATGCACATTTCATTTATCTCATGCACATGTGTCATTTCTCCATACATTTTCAATAAATGTCAATTTAATATATATTTTTATTGAATTCTTTTTTTCAGGGATAAAAAAACCACTAAATATGGTTGAAAAATGGAAATTATGCATAGATGTTTCTTGCTATCCCATTCCAGGGAAAGCAGTGATTACATATGTGCTTTCCAATATTGCGACTAGCAAAGTCGTCCAAAGGAAAATGAATATACTGGGAAGAAAAACAAACAACGAGGCATATTATATTGGATTGATAGAATGTTTGGGAACAACTATGGAATATGGATCAAATGGAATTGTAGTTTTCAAAAATTCTAAACTTGTATGCAACCAGATGAATGCCGTGTACCAAATTCAGAAAGAGAGGCTAAAAGAACTGCATGGAATAGCAAACAATATTGTTAGCCAATTTCAATTTTTTAGTATAAAGACATTGTACAAATGTGAACAAGATGTCTACTGATCTATTGCGTGGGAAAATTCCAATTCAGGATTGATCTATCAAAGAATTAATAGATAAATTAGAATTATACGGGGCAATGCCAGTGCAAGATTGATCTTTCAAAGATGAATTAGTTTTGAGATGTTTTTCTTCAAAAATTCAAGATTTATCTCTCAAAGATGAATTAGTTTTGAGACGCTCTTCTTAAAAAATTCAAGATTCATCTCTCAAAGATGAATTAGTGTTGAGATGCTCTCCTTTAAAATTTATTGATCGAAAATGTAACATATCTTGGATATGTGTGTGTTTTGTACTTATAAATGCGTATTTTTTAATGACCATGTGCTTTTTTCAATTTTATACCAAGTGTGCTCCCACCACACCATGTAAAGCGCAACTTGGTGAACTTCACATTTGCAACAGGTGGTGAACTTCACATTTTTATAAAATTAAAATGTGGGCACTTCAACAAATGTTTGTTTAAATGGAGTTTCACTTATTTTTTAATGACAATGTGTTTTTTTCAATTTTATATCAAGTGTGCTCCCACAATGTAAAGCGCAATTTGGTGAACTTAACCTTTTTATAATTTTTTTTGCTCAAATTGAGTTTCACACATTAATTAGTGCTTTGAAAGTTGTTTTTTACATAATTTGTGCACACTAAATTACATTAATTTTATGAAATTTATTTTAAATTAGTCATTTAAAAAAATAACTATAAATTTCCACCGTAGATATATATATCATGGAGGATGAACGAAAAATATCAACAGAATCCCATATCTGTATGAGAGAAGGGGATCAGGGATCGAGGGATGTTCATGGTATTTAAATATAATATTAAATCTCCATACATATACATACATGTGTGTACATATGGAATTGATTTTTTATCAACTTTGTGAGTTAAATTAGTTGTTAATAAGTTTCATTTTTTATTTTTTAGGAGCTAAGAGGAGAAGGGTCTCTACTCCATCAATGGAGCATGCCCATGGTTCACCCAATCGTGGTATGGTTCATGTAATTTAATCAATGAATATGTACATGCATTTATATGTATGAATGTATTTTTCAATTGATTATAAATTAATATTTGTTTATGAAGCTTCTCTCTCATCTCGAGAGGTTGGTGGTGGCTCAAATCCCCTTAGAGGGCCATCAATAAGTGCTAGCAGGTTGCGTGAAGGTGGTGATATTTATTCCCCCATAGGCAAATCAACAGATGGTCATGTTGGTTCTCAGTAGGGTCGTTTTGGTTCTCAACAGTCTCAGGGTGGGCAAGATGCTAGCCAACCACATCGAGGTGGCCATCAATTTGAATATTTTTTCATTCAATTTGTACAAATTTGTTTACATGTGTTTTTTCTAATATACAAAATTTTATATATTGATGCAGAAGATGAAAATGCTCCAAATGTTGGTAAAAAAAGACGTAGGGAAAAATGATTCATTTAAGAAGAAGGTTATCCACCCACCACGACTTATCCGACTGACATTTCCAATATACCTTGGGAAAGAAACACACGGCAATGCACCTTAGAAAGGTGTCAACATCTTCATGCAAAGTTGCAGAGAGATCTCGTGGCTTTGACTCTACTTGCTGAGAGACAAAGCTTGGAAATAGTTACACACTCTTTAGGCGAACTAGTATATGTGTATCGAAAGCTTGGGCTAACCATTGATACTTTTGTAGAAGTCATGAGAAAAATAAAGGAAACAGTGATGGGTCCCGATAAATGGGAGATTGTTAAAGAAAGAGTTACAACGACAATGGAAAAGTCTATGTTTAATTTCAAAGAAGGGCCAAAAAGAAAGATGCTGAAGGTGCAATATTTCAAGCACCCTGATATAGCTCACTATTTGTATGATAGACACCTTTCAGCCTATGGAAGACTCCCATGGAACGACGAGGTTCTGCTTTTTTTTTTTCAAAATTATTATGCAGAATTCTTTTTGCAAATGAAACCCAATTATAATGACCTTCCCTCTGAATATTTTGGTCTTGGGAAAGGTCGATTGTGTGACCGTAGAGGCGCTAGGCATGATGCTGAGTTGCCTCATCCTGAGCCACCATTGGTTAGTCAACCTTTTCATGTCGAACTTTGCGGTCAGATATGGAAGCCACTTCTCAAATTAGTTGAGAAGTAAGGGATGCCATCATCGACAATGTTCATAGTGGATTGGGTGGAGTCGATGTTTGTCTGAATCGATAAAGAGCACATGAGAATGCACGCGCTAATTTTGTGTATTATACAGATGAAGAGATTGATAACATGAGTGTTGAAGATCTCAAAACATATGCAAAGAATTGTCGCAATGGTTGGCATGACCTAATTGTTCATGAGGAAGAGGGCATGGGAACAGTATGTGTTAATGGTTAGGGTTCAATTATTTTAACACATGTACAATTTGTAATAAATACATATATACTTACATTTATTTGTATACATTAATCTAACAAAAATGTATCATTATATGTTAACACCATTTGCAGTTGTCACGCTTGATGAATGAAGAAAATGTTAATATCATGTTCGGAGCCTCTGGTTCAAACAATCAAGATGGGTCTCACCATCAAGATATGTTGGCAAATGTTAGTGTTTTTTAAGTGATATTTTTAAAATAAATAATTGTGCACACATGTACATGTACATATATATAATAAAATGTTTTAAAATATTTTGATTTCATCCGATGTTTTTGGGGGGGTGGTACCTTCTTCTTCCTTGGGAGATGTACCTTCTACTTCCTTAGGAGATGTGCCAGATCCACAACAATAAGTATGGAAAATGTTTCACTTTTAAAATTTATGTTTTTAAGTTATATATTCCACCTCAAAAAGTTCCATTAAAAAATGAGATATATCTATATCTTGAGTTATTTAAAAAATTTTGAATTTTAGGTTTTTGGAGATTTTCTTTCTGAACCACTCTTAGGAGATGTGCCAAATCCAACAGCACAAGTATTCAATTTTTCACTTAAATAAATAAATAAATATAGATATATATGTTTTTAAGTTATAAGTTATAAATTGAAGCTTAAATTTTTTATATTATAAATTAAGATCTAGAGATTTTGAGTTATTTTAAATTTTTTGAATTTTAGGTTTCTGGAGATTTTCTTTTGGAGCCTCTCTTAGGAGATGTGCCAAATCCACCAGTAGAAGTATTCAATTTTTCACTTAAATATATATGTTTTTAGTTATAATTTATAAATTGAAGTTTAAAAGTTTTATTATAAATTGAGATCTTGATCTTGAGTTATTTTATACTTTTAAATTTTTTGAATTTTAGGTTTCTATAGAGGATTTTTTTTCTCCACAAACTCTAGCGATGGAGATAGGAACATCAACACCATTTCAACCATTTGAACAAGTTGTCTAACATTTTTTTTAATAGTATTGAAAATAGGTTTATATATATGCCTTTTCATTTGAAATATATATATATATATATATATATATATATATAGTACAGTTTACTGTTGGAGATGTTTTCCCGTGGGAGAAGTTGTAGCAGACGAGCAACAAATGGAGAGGGAACCTCATGAGGTATTACATGATTTTATTTTTATTTTTTTTTACATGAAGTTCTATATATTCTCACTCAATTTTAAAACATCAAATTTTAATGTTTGTACACATTGTGTACAGGTTCCCCATGCTTTGCAGGATAGCTCGAGGATTGAGAATTTTCTAGGAAAGACAATACATCCATCTGTATTTGATGGATGATGCACATGCACACGTGCAACATTATATTTTCAATAGATATAGTCTTAAATTTACCTTTTTATATATAGTCTTATCTAGATGCAGTCATATATAACTTGATACTTGATACTTGTGAGATCTACAAATTTTGGGCATATTTTATGTGAACTACATTTGGTACATGTGAATGTGATATATAATGTTTTTAAAACTTAAGTTTTGGATGGTTGAACTACATTTGGCATGTGAAGTAATGTTGTGTTATAATTTGTTTTGTTTTTAAAACTTAAGTTTTGGATGGTCAAGAATTAAATTTGGCATGTGAATTAATGTTCTGATCTATATTAATTTTTTTCTTTTGAAAAATCAAGTTTTGGATGGTTGAACTACATTTGGCATGTGAAGTAATTTTTTGTTATAATTTTTTTTTGTTTTTAAAAATTAAGTTTTGGATTGTTGAACTACATTTGGCATGTGAAGAAATGTTGTGTTATAATTTGTTTTGATTTTAAAACTTAAGTTTTGGATGGTTGAACTAAATTTGGCATGTGAAGTAATTTGTTGTGATCTATATTAATGTTTTGATTTTCAACTACATTTGGCATGTGAAGTAATGTTGTGTTATAATTTGTTTGTTTCTATAACTTAAGTTTTGGATGGTTGAACTACATTTGGCATGTGAAGTAATGTTGTGATCTATAATTTTTTGTTAAATTAAAACTTAATTTTTGGATGGTTGATCTACATTTGGCATGTGATATAATGTTAAATGTTTTTATTGGATAATTGAACTAAAATTGGCATGGCATGTGAAGTAATGTTGTGATGTAATCAAAAAGTTTTTAAAACTCAAGTTCTAGATGGTTGAACTACATTTGGCATGTGATTATGATATTATGTTTGGTTTTTAAAATTCAAGTTGTCATTTTCCAAACAAAAAAAAAATTCACACGAATATATGTACATGTAAAAATGATTTTACACATGTTTGAATATATATGTTAAAGAAATTGAAGTAAAATATATATATATATATATATATCTATATATATATATATATATATATATATATATAAACAATCATAAGATTCTAGGTCTTGTTAGATGTGTTGAAAACAATCATAAAATTTTAAAAATGCAATATATAATATATATATATCTAGTACATGCAACATTTTTCATTAATGAATGTATAGAAAAGCTATTTTGAGTTAATTCCATTCTAGAACATATATATCAAGTACTTGCAACACTTTTCAGCAATGCACATAGAAAAGCTATTTGAATAGCTAATTGCTTTCTGGAACATATATATCCAATACTTCAACATTTTTCATCAATGCCAATAGAATTTAGCTACTTTCAGTTAATTGCACTCTGTAACATATATATTCAGTACGTGAAACATTTTTCATCAATGCACATGGGAAAACTACTTGAACAATTAATTTCATTCTAGAACATATATATATCCAATATATGCAACATTTTTCATCAATGCACATAGAAAAGGTACTTTTAGTTAATTGGTTAGAACATATCCGACCATTGGACAGACAAATTTTGTACTATATTCTATCAGGAATAGAGATGTGGGTCAAATCCCACCAAAAGTCGGAGAAGTGCTACGAGTCTCTTGTCTAAAAGGAATCTCCGTACAAAACAATACTGTGGATTATTTATTTACATTGTGGATGCTTTTTACCAGAAAATCTCATGAGAAAAACTATTCACATTCAATCCGTGTACATATCCAGTACATGCAACATTTCTCATCGATGCACATATAAAAACTACTTCCAGTTAATTGAATTCTAGAACTTATATATTTAGTACGTGAAACATTTTTCATCAATGCACATAGTAGAACTACTTGAACAGTTAATTGCATTCTAGAACATATATGTATCCAATAAATGCAACATTTTTCATTAATGCATGTATAGAAAAGCTACTTTCAGCTAATACTAGTGTGCATGTAACAAAACAATTTGTACGTGTGAAAACACTTGCATAGATAACATAAAAAGGTAGCTTAATTTTTAATTGAGTTCTGGAAGTTCTAAAACATGAATCCAAAGAGAATAAATTGTCGGGCAGTTCAATCAAAAAAATTCCAATGGAATTCCATCTTCAATGATCCATTCATGATCGGATTTTAACATTGTCCATTTCTTAATTTTCATTTTTTTCTTTGATTGAACCTCTATCAACTTTATGCGTGCTACAAAAACCAAGTGACTATATTGACAAATTATGACATCAGGTTCATAGTCTTCAAAGTAAACAAAATCCCCACTTTGATTAGTTTGTCTGAAAAAATAACCTTACAGTATAATAGATCCTCTTTCATATGGAAACCTGTGATCATTATAGTTTTCTAATAATTTAATTTTTCATTCAATGCAACGCATAAAATAATACTTGACATTTTCATCGTTGTCAGTAGGTGCAATTACGACAAAAACATCTCCTACACAATAAAACAAACATATGTATTTAAATTTATTTCTAGATTTTTATTATTTGAAAGCAATTCAAATGTGAGCTTCTCTAACAAGATCAGAAACTCGATCACCATCGGATGATATTGTAGTCGCCTCTGATTGCATTTCTTCAAACACTGCAACGGACATTTCGCCCTTTGTATTTAGCTCTGTATGTTTCCAATCTTTTACATACATTTTATTTTCACAAACGTCATTGGATTCTGTGTTGTCTATGCAAACATGACAAAAACAAGAATATTTTCTTTTATCTAATGCAAACACATTTCTAGACAACTTTGTTTTAATTGAATGCAATTTTTTAGTCCCTTTTATTATTTCAACGTCATTTCCAATTGATATATCTACATCTTCGATCCCAATATGCCAAAAAAACCTTTATATGGAAAATTCAAAAAAGAATGTAAATATGATATCAAAATACCATCAAAGATAATCATTGTGATAAACGTACATTGTTTAAAATTAGATATCTAATAAAAAATAAATTGAATGTACCTTCACACTTCCCTTGATTGGTTAGTCTCATGGCTTAGAGCAGCGATGCACCATTGAACAAATTCTTTAGCGTCCACAAGTCAGCTTGCAGAGGGGTTCATTTGATGTCTTTGAAGTGCTCATTTTATGTATGCCCCTACATTGTCATGTTCTCCTTTTCCATGGTCAGTCTCAAAAAAATTCCAAAAATGTTTAATGCAGGTTTTATTATGAAGATAAGACAACCAAAAGAATGATCGTACAAATTTGAATTGAACTATGCATCCATCTAACCATATCCAATGTTCATTGAATGTTGTTCCATGACTTTTCAAGGAGACATAATATTTCCAAAACAATGTTGTACAAAATATGTATCATGTGTACAATCTTTACTGATATAAAAGTGATATTCTTTAATAACATGTTGATTTTATCTGTTTCTTTCTATATTATTGATGTTTAGTTCAACATGTCTATATAGAATATGGACGAGCATAAAGACTTGGTCAAAATGATAGTATTCACTCTGAATTTCTTTTTGTGGAACAAATGTGTATTTTTCTGCAAAATCAATTACTGACAAAATAGTCCCTGCTGGAAAAACTTCACGGGGTTTTTTGAATTGCAAGTCTTGCCATTTAACTCTATGGGAATGCTTGGTGTATTTATAAATTTATGCCTCAAACTTTCTCAACAAGTCTATCACAAAAATTTCTTCTTCTCGTAATTCAATTCTTTTAGCACTATTTGCACCTTGAATCGATGTATGGTTATATTCATATCTCTTCCATTTCAATTTCATGTTGGGCAATGATTGATCATTTATACCAATATGATATTTGTTTTGAAATTTAGTCAAATTTCCACAATCATCGCATTTTTTACCACCAATGCATTTATTTTCGTAAAATAGTTCATCGCTTTGTCTTTCACATAGAATTTGAGATATGAAATCACGGATAGTGGAAGAGTGGTTTCCAAGAAATTTTTTTCATGTTCTACATACTGATTTCATGTTATTCTTCTTTGCATCACATGCTTTGCAGTTGGAAAAACACAGAAAGTTTTCTTCCAATATTCATATATTATTTTTTTTAAATTTTTTCCAAGTCTATATTTGTATGGTTACCTAAAAATAGCCCTCCAACAAGCAAGTTCATCATTTACATCTATTTGCAACTGAAATTTTCGATGTTTGTGCAAAGTTTTTCGTGAGGTTCCTAATGCTCGTGCCATAGATTTTACCAAGCGATTCTCTTTAGTACTTGATGAAACCACTACCATATGTATTGCTCTATGTACAGCTGAAATATTTTTCTGTCTAGATCTTCTAATTGAATTTATAGCACTATTTATATTTTGTATCACATTTTCCTTCATTTTTTTTTTTTTTATCTTTGGTTGATTTTTGAATACCCAATAAAGTCGTAGCTTCTTTTATTTTCCTTAATGATAGAAGACCTTTCAACATTTGGGCTTGAAATGCCACATTTTTCTTTATGAAGTACGTATCAAAAATGCAGTTAACACGATATCGTATAGCATGGTCAACTCTTTTATCTCCATATGAGTGAGTGTCAACATTTTCTAACATCTCATCATTGACATTGATTTCATCTTTACATATTCAAATGAATAGAACATAATAAGTCTACATATTCAATAAATAACTAAATTAATAAATATGTATAATTTCAATAATACGTGCATGTGTTCAACATATATATATATATACCTTGTGATTCAATTTCTTCACTTGAATTTCTCTCAACATTTTCACCATCTTCAATCATTGGTTCAATATCTCTTTCACTCTCTCTTTCAAAATTTTGTATCTCATCATCAATATTTGGAGGAATATCTCTCTCTATTTACATTGCAAAATATTTTACAAATTAGTTCATGAAATAAAAATTAAGCTTCACATTTTACACTAGGAAAATTTTAAATATACCAAATTCATAATATTTACATTTACATACCTGCTTCAACTTCTAGTTGAGGTTGATTTTCCCCTTCAATATTTGAGAGTGCTTCTCTCTTTCTTTTGCGAGTTTCTCTCGTCTCTTCTCTACGTTCCTCAGAGTCTCTTTTTCAATTATATTTTCTCGTACAATTCCTTCGATTTCCCATGATAATAGAGTATGAAGTTCACAAAACTTCCTTCAAAATTTAGACAAAAACTCAATTAAAAAAAACATCACAAAATATTTAATTTAAAAAAAAAAACTCATTTTAAAAATTTTGTAAAAATTACATACTTCAATCCAAAACACTTACTTTAAGAAATCCGAGAAAAAAATGTCTTATGAAAATGAAATGAAGCTCAAAATATTTCCTTCCAAGTCCTACAAAAAAAATTCATTTAAAAATTTAGACAAATACTCATTTTAAAAAATCATCATAAAATATTTGCTTCAACCCAAAACACGTACTTTGAAAAAATGTGACTTCAAAAAACACCTCCAAAAAATTTCCTTTGAAAATTAATTCCAACTTCTTAAAAAATGCCACTTTAAAAAATACTTCAAAAAAACATCTAAAAAAAATATCACTTTAAAAAATACTTCCAAAAAATGTCCTTTGAATATTAAGCCTAAAAAGAGTCCTTTCGAAACTAAGCCTAAAAATTTTCCTTTGAAAATTAAGCCCAAAACCTCTAAAAACAATGAAAATTAAGCCCAAATCGATACCTTCAAAAAAAATGAAAATTAAGCCCAAACCCATAACTTAAAAAAAAATGAATCCCAAAAAACATCCAAAAAAATGTATCACATACCTCCAAGAAATATCCTTTAAATCTACCTCCAAGAAAACTCCTTAAACCCAAAATAATCCTTTGCAAAAATGTCCTTTGAATGTACCTCGAAGAAAAATCCTTAAACCCAAAACAATTATTTGCAAAATCAAACCAAGACCTTTGTAAAATCAGACCAAATGTGCGAAAATTTGTGAAAATAATGAATGCTTTCGTGGAAATTTATATTGCCGCGAAAAAAATTTTTCGAGGGGCTTCATGGTATTTTCTGGTTGATGGAAATTCAAGTAAAATTTCGGTGAACTTTTATAAAAAAAACTACCGAACTTTTATGTCGTTAGACTTGACGAGCCGTCAGCGCAAAAAACAATTCGGCCAAAATTTTTTTAAGAGTTCGGCCGAACTAACACGTCAATAATTACGCAGAGCCAAGCTCTGAATACATATCTTTAACTTTGGATTGATTAACCTCCATGAAACATTTTTAATTAATTGTCGAAACCAAGACAAGCATTTTCAAAATTCAATCTACTTTCAGGAAATATATTCCTTTATGAAATACGTATCAAAAATGCAGCTAACACGATATCGTATAGCATGTTCAACTCTTTTATCTCGATATGAGTGAGTGTCAACATTTTCTAACATCTCATCATTGACAATGATTTCATCTTTACATATTCGAATGAATAGAACATAATAAGTTTACATATTCAATAAATAACTAAATTAATAAATATGTATAATTTCAATAATACGTGCATGTGTTCAACATATATATATACCTTGTGATTCAATTTCTTCACTTGAATTTCTCTCAACATTTTCACCATCTTCAATCATTAGTTCAATATCTCTTTCACTCTCTCTTTCAAAATTTTGTATCTCATCATCAATGTTTGGAGGAATATCTCTCTCTATTTACATTGCAAAGTATTTTACAAATTAGTTCATGAAATAAAAATTAAGCTTCACATTTTACACTAGGAAAATTTTAAATATATCAAATTCATAATATTTACATTTACATACCTGCTTCAACCTCTAGTTGAGGTTGATTTTCCCCTTCAATATTTGAGAGTGCTTCTCTCTTTCTTTTGCGAGATTCTCTCGTCTCTTCTCTACGTTCCTCAGAGTCTCTTTTTCAATTATATTTTCTCATACAATTCCTTCGATTTCCCATGATAATAGAGTATGAAGTTCACAAAACTTCCTTCAAAATTTAGACAAAAACTCAATTAAAAAAAAACATCACAAAATATTTAATTTAAAAAAAAAACTCATTTTAAAAATTTTGTAAAAATTACATACTTCAATCCATAACACTTACTTTAAGAAATCCGAGAAAAAAATGTCTTATGAAAATGAAACGAAGCTCAAAATATTTCCTTCCAAGTCCTACAAAAAAAATTCATTTAAAAAGTTAGACAAAAACTCATTTTAAAAAATCATCATAAAAGATTTACTTCAACCCAAAAAACGTACTCTAAAAAAGTGTGACTTAAAAAAATACCTCCAAAAAATGTCCTTTGAAAATTAATCCCAACTTCTTAAAAAATGCCACTTTAAAAATTACTTCAAAAAAACCTCTAAGAAATTATCACTTTAAGAAATACTTCCAAAAAATGTCCTTTGAATATTAAGCCTAAAAAGAGTCCTTTCGAAATTAAGCCTAAAAAGTTTCCTTTGAAAATTAAGCCCAAAACCTCTAAAAACAATGAAAATTAAGCCCAAATCCATACCTTCAAAAAAAATGAAGCCCAAAAAACATCCAAAAAAATGTATCACATACCTCCAAGAAATATCCTTTAAATGTACCTCCAAGAAAACTCCTTATACCCAAAATAATCCTTTGCAAAAATGTCATTTGAATGTACCTCCAAGAAAATTCCTTAAACTCAAAACAATTCTTTGCAAAATCAAACCAAGACCTTTGTAAAATCAGACCAAATGTGTAAAAATATGCAAAAATAATGAATGCTTTTGTGGCAATTTATATTGCCGCAAAATGTTGTTTTCAAGGAACTTCGTGGTATTTTCTGGCTGATGGAAAGTCAGGTAAAAGTTCACTGAACTTTTATAAAAAAATCTGTCGAACTTTTATGTCATTAGACTTGACAGGCCGTCAGTGCAAAAAACAATTCGGCCGAACTTTTTTTAAGAGTTTGGCCGAACTAACACGTCAGCAATTACACAGAGCCAAGCTCTGAATACATATCTTTAACTTTGGACTGATTAACCTCCATGAAACATTTTGAATTAACTGTCAGAACCAAGACAAGCATTTTCAAAATTCAATGTACTTTCAGGAAATATAAATTTTATGGAATTTCATAAATATTTACTAATTTTAATTAATTTTGTAATAAAACTAGTGCAAACAATTTCTGAAGGTCATTATGATTCAGTGAAATCATAATTCTGTATCTTTCAAAATACACTGTAAAAAAAAAATTGAAAAATTTATGGTGCATTACATTGGTTCGTCATTTGTAATAGGTAGTTTTTAGATTTTTTAGTTTATAACTTATATGTTAAGAAATTTCTTGCATCAGGAAACATATTCAAAATATGCAATTTTTTCATATTAGACCAGTTCAAAAAATTTGAGTAATTATGATATGCATCCATTGGCTTTGTAAATATGACGAAACCGAAGTAGACGTTGTCTAGATTGTTGTAACACATTTTGTTTCTCAAAAACACAAAGTTTCAAAGAATACAACAGTGCACATTAACATGACTTCTTTTGAATCATTTTATTATTAAAAAACACACACTCAAAGAAACGCTAAGTTGACATATCAAATGTGTATAAACAAATTCCAAAAAATAGGTAATAGAAAGCTAATAAAATTTCTAGCAACTTTTATTTTTATCGCAATATGAAATTCTAAACAGAAAATTTGTGTTGGCTTGCAAAAACCTGAAGAAAAGAAAAAAATGAAAGTTTTTTCAAAAAAGGGAAAATAAAATGTAAAATTTTATTAAGATCTAATATTTATTTTCTATATTTTTATTATTTTTTGGAAAATTTCCCTTAAATTTAAATATAAATTATTTTATTTAAAAGTTATATAAATAAAATAATTCGATCATTGGCTGTTTATTAAAAATGCATATCTATTATTTTAAAAATAACAATAATTATAAAAAAAATTATAGCAGTAAATAATCATTATTATTCATCTAAAAATTTTTAAATTATTAAAATAGATATAACCCTTCAAACCCATATAACCCTACAGGTCAGAGGAGCTCTTCTCATCACTAGCCCTGGAAAATAGTTATTACCACGTGGCTTTTTACCAAGCTAGAAAAATTTATCATCAACGTTGTGAAATAGAAATATGTTGTTTGTGTATCAGTGGTGTACCAATAATTGAAAATAGTTGAAGATGGTGTGTGCAAAATGCGATCAAATTACTTTCAACCATCAACATCAATGACCATAAAATACACTGTAACATTGACACAAAACAAATATTCATGAAAAGTAGCTTAATGTTCAATTATATTAATAATAGAATAAAAAACTTCAAATATGCGATTACATCATGATGAACTCTTTCAGTAAGGAAGTAAACTAAACATGAAAAAATATGTGATGACAGTCGATTAAGATGCTTTCAGTTGCGAAGCACACTAAAGTACTATAGGAATACATATTGTAAACATTTAGCAATCGATTTCTTAAATAAATTTAGTTAAAGTGCCCTTCCTCCCTAGGATTTTAGAGACAGAAAAACTGATTAACCTCACTAACAGAGCACGTGGTAACCTGAGCTCTCTATACCTTATATGGATGGACTCTTATCATGCTGGATATAACACAAACTACTCTAACTGTTGTTATGACTGGCAGCTGCTCTATATGACATAGTAATGGAATTATCTGGTTATGCACTTGAGACTGGATTTCATTGGAAATGCCAGTAAACTGAGTTTCAACCCCATTGGAAGGAAGGGAAGGAGGAGGTGGTGATACCATTTCTTCAATTACAATGAACTTCTCTTTATTACTTGTGATCAACCAGCTAACCAACCGATTTTATGAGGGGCTAACCAACCGATGTTCTGAGGATCAGGGCATCCCTCATAAATACTACACTAGCCACTCTTCATGAAATCAGAGACATTAGGACCCTCATATCTTATCATTAATGATACAAGAAGAATAGAACAACTAAAGCAAGAGATATACCAATCACAGGGGCATAAAGTTTGAAGGGAAATTCCTTCAACCACAACCAACTCTTCTTCAAACCTAAGTGATTTATTATTATTGAACAAGGTTATAGCAATAAAAACACCAACAACAATATGTGAAGAAATCCTTGCCTGGAGGGATGGAGTCAACCGAATCTGCTTGGGCAGCTCAATGCATTCGACAAGAATTCAACATTCACACATAGAGCACTAACACTGTTAGACTCAACACACGCCTGCACTTTGAAGCATTCACTTGTGAAATTACCCAAGGGGATTGGCTAATTTATAAAAAATAAATAAAAAAATAAAAAAATAAAAAACTTGAGTAGCCATCATCATCCGGCGTCCGCCTTGTTACCCTCATCATCGGTGGAAATCTCTTGAGTCCATGTTTAATCAAAGCGTGGAAAATCGGCTTTCCTACCAAAATTGCTTAGCTATTAAATCTGCTAAAATGAGACTTCTAATTAGTGCCTCTCTGTAGTGTGATAATGGTTGCATAAACTATAATGACTAGTAGTTAAGTTCAATCTATGTTCATAAGCTATAGTTAAAGTTGTAGTAAATGACTATGGGTAAGCTTTAATTCATTCGCTAGGATAGATCGCGGAGCCCTGCTGAAAGGTCTTTATTTGTCAAATAGGTAAGGAAGCTCGGTAAGTATCTGAGCATGGAAAGGGATAATTTGAAACCTACTAACCCTTCATAGTAGTTATCCTCGAAATAAAGAGATTGACTGATAGGGAAACTCATTCGTGAAAAGAAGGCATTTCTAGCTCTTCCATCTGTAGTCCGGGGGTTGCAACTATTGCTTTGGTGTTCTAGTCTAGATTCTCTGTGCTTTTCCATTCCAATCACCTCCAAGTTGATGAGTCAATGAATGACCCAACTCAAATACCATCAATAAAGAATCGTCAGCCTCCTTGCACATAAGGAAGGAATCTCGTCATGAATTCATCCAAACTTAGTGTTGCCATTCCAATCACCTCCAAACCCAAAACTCAGCGTTGCAATTCAAATCACCCCCAAGCACCAAGCCAGTGAAAACTATGGGGCGAATTTCATTGGAATCTCCCTCCGAACCAGTAAATTAGGCCGAACGCAACTCAAAAGCACTCTAAACCTGAAAATCGGGAGGCTAATCCGCCCTTATTTTTTTGCCTAAAACATAATAATTAATTATTTTTAAAGTAATTTTAGAGATAACTATACAAAAAGAGTTTTATATAAAAAATTAATCCCTCCAAGTTCTAAAACCCTTTAAAATTTTCCCTTACTCTAAAATTGGCCCCTAAACGTTTCCCGGGGACCAATAGTTAACTGATATGCTCGGAACCTTTTGGTTGTTTAATGATTCAGTCACTTTGCAATCTATGTATAAAAATTTCCATTAAATTTGCAACTTAGCTTTTACTGATAAATTTATCTATAAATCAGACAAATTAATCTTGACTATAATGATCCTCATCCGTTGTATCTTAAATCTTGCCTCTCAAATCAAAATGACCTAATCTATTTAATTTTGTTTATTTATAAAATTGAAAAAAGGTAAAGTTTATTTATAATCTTTTTAATCCTATAATAAATTTCGATTTTCCGTAAAATCAAAAAGATTGAACTTATTGTAATGTAGAGCAAATTTGGATACAACGTTGGTGTCATAGATTTAGAAGAATTGCTTAATCTAGAATGCCATAAACTAATTCAAGGAGTTGAAGCGACGGGTCATTGAATGGGGATCTCCTCACAGAGGTGGAGGTCCATCGAGGGGAAAACATTGGCAGAGAAGCTAATTTGGGCATGGATTTAGTGCCTGCCCTGCCCACTGTGAGAATTGGCCACTGGATTTCTCTGTTTCATTTTTTGACGATTTGAACCTTTGATCTGAAAATAAAATTTTTGAGCACCTGGTGACCTTGGTTAACGAAGAAAGACTAGGAGCTGCAGGCTTGGATTGCTCATCGTGATCCTGGAGGCAGTTAAATAGTACAATGATTTTTGACAATAATATTCAAATTATAATTAGGCTTATTTTTTAGTTTTCTGATGCTCAATCTCTTTTTGTTTAACTAATAATTTTCTTCCTTTCTTGGACTCTGTAAATTCAATCAAATATTTATAAAATATGGAAATATAATTACTTATTTTATTAATGATGAGATGACATAATATCACATTATTTTTTATATAAAATTGGAAACTAAATCTAAATAAGAATTATTATTTAACTTCTTAATAACATAATTTTAATATTTTTAAAAAATTATTGAAAAATAGAAAAATATAAAGTAAAGAAAACTTACGTATAAAATAATAACAATGTATACAAATTCATTTTTACAAAATTCTTCCTTCTTATAGACACATAAAACAAGAGTGGTGACATGTATGTGACTACTTATTTTCATATATGAATTCAGTACATTTAGTTTATTAGATTGAAATGATATGTGCGAAGATAAAATTATTTGAAATATAAAAGATCCATTAAAAATTTATGTATTTAAATTTAAATTATATTTTTATTTTTAAAATGTCTATAGAATTTAAATAATGGATTTTACATATCTTATACAAAATCCAGGTTGAAATGTATTTTTCACATCTTTCAGTATATCATTTTATTTAAAAAATAAAATAAAATATTTTATTTTCTATTTTCTTATTATTTTTTGAAAATTCTCTTTTAATTTAAATGTTAAATTATTCTATTTAAAATGTATACAAACAAAAAAAATATATCCTTAATTTATTTTTTTAAATATATATCTTTTATTTAAAAACAAGAATAATAATAAAAAATATTATAACAGTAAATAGTCCTTATTATTCATCTCTTTCTTTCTTTTTAAATTAATATATATATATATATATATATATATATATATATATATATATTAAAAGAGATATAACCCTTCAAACCCATATAACCCTACATTTCCTCAGTTAGAGGAGATCTTGTCATCACTAGCCCTTAAAAACAGTTACTACCACGTGGCTTTATTTTAGATCTTCTCATCGGCGTTGTGAAATAGGTTGTTTGTGTATCAGTGTTTTACCATAATTGAAAAAGGTTGAGGATGGATGTGCATCATGTGATCAAATTAACATCATAAAGGAGGAGAAGATACACCGTGACGTATACACCGTGACGTTGACACAAATCAAATATTCATGAAAGCTCACTTAATGCTCAATTATATTAATTATATTCATGAAAAGTAGCTAACTCAATATGCGATTACATCATGATGAATTCTATCGGTGTATCAGTGTTTTACCATAATTTTGAAGATGGAATGTGCGTCATGAGATCAAATTAACATCTGAAACGAGGAGAAGATACACCGTGATGTTGACACAAAGCAAATATTCATGAAAGGTCAATAATATTAATAATATAATAGAAAAACCTCACATATGCAATTACATCATGAGGAACTCTATCAGAAAGGAAGTAAAATAAACATGCAGAAATATTAAGATTCTTTCGGTTGAGAAGCACACTAAATTATTGTAGGAATACATATTGTAAACATGATTTAGCACTTGATTGCTTCAATAAATTTAGTATATTTTCAAACAATGACCAAAATATACACCATAACATTGACACAAAACAAATATTCATGAAAATTCAATTATATTAATAATAGAATAGAAAAACCTCACATATGCGATTACATCATGATGAACTCTATCAGTAACGAAGTAAACTAAACATGCAGAAATATGTGATGATAGTCGATTAAGATGCTTTTAGTTGCGAAGCACACTAAAGTACTGTAGGAATACATATTGTAAGGAGTGCCCGTCTTCCCCACGATTTTAGAGACAAAAAAACTAATTAACCTGTCACAAATTACGAGTGATAGCTTGAAATCAACTTTTTTAACATTTATAATATAAGATGCAATGTTATTAAAATTTTTGCTCAAACATATATAATATCTCACCTTTCCTTCTAGATATGTTGTAACTACTTTATATAAGAAAAACTAAACACTCTACCCACTGAATATTTATTCGAGCCGAAAGCGATGACTTGATTTCAGGGTCGGTGTCACATCTGCTAACTCCAAATTCACCACATTTTATTAATGTAAAAAAAATATTCCTCAGCAGAACAGGATCTCACATAAATATAATGTTTAACTGATTTGGTCACTTATTAAATAAAATATTCTTGGGTAGAAAAAATCTCATGATCTCACATAAAGGTAAGGTTCGCCCGATTTTTTCACTCATGGAATATAGCGATTGATTGATAGTTGACCAAATATAAATAAATTTCACCTAAATTTTAATCAAATTCTAGCATTAGCCATTTTATAGTGAACGTCGCCTAACCCGATGTTATTTTAGGCATAGTGAAGGGTTGGAGGATGGGTAAAGTTGTTTTAACCAAAGTTTTTTATGTTTTCTCAAACCAAAGTTTTTAAACCAGAGTGTAAAATACATGGAAAGAAGTTTAGGTGGCAGTGGTGTGAGACACCTCTTGACATCTAGTTGTTGATATATTTCTCTTGACATCTAGTTGATATCTCTCTCGGCTTCAGTGTCTTTACCCAATTGTTATGTCTTTACCCACCTGTCAGTAAGCCTTCACCCCTTCAAAGCTCACCACCTAAGTCACCTAAGTCGTTGTTTGTGAAGAGCTTTCACTATGAGGCAGCCATGGAAACTGTAAAAAAATAGAGTTAATAGTAAAGTGACTCAGTCTAGATAACAGAGATGGCAATAATGGTTCCAATCAGAGCATTCAACAATGCAAATAGCATGCTGGGAGTGAACGAGCTTACCATAGCAACACACATTTTAGTCACAACTTCCATGACTCTCCTGCAATATATGAACTACAAGAAACCTTTCTCGGGTGGGCTTCAAGATCCCATAGCCCCCATAACTCCACTTATGAGTCCTCTAAGAGAGAAAACAACTTCACACAGAAGTTATGACAAGGTAGAAACAAATTAAGAACAACGTGGGAATGAAAAATATTAGGATGAACAAGCTTAGGAGATTCAGCTATGAGCACAATACAAGATTCAGCTAACAATAATTGAAAGCTAAAAAGAAATTGAGGAGAGGATTTCTCTTCTCAAGATTACGAATGATTTAAATAAGATTACATTGGAAAAATCAGTAATAAATAACTCTAGTGTAACTCGACTAAAATAGACTAACTCAAACTAAACTAGGACACTTGGACTTACGATTTTGACACCTAGCAGGTTGTTGGAATTAGATTCTCCAACACTCCTCCTTAATTACAACCACATAAAAATTTAATTAAGATACTTGTTGGCCTATGTCTCAGCGGGGCTTACAATTTTAAAAAAAAAATTGACTTCAATTGGATGTGTTTTTCTTCTTCTCTTCTTCAAGATTCTATAGCCTCTAAATTGTTTCAAATTTTTCTCTTTATTGTATCCCTAAGAACTCTGTTTCTTTATTTGATGGTGCGGGTCTTCTATTGTTCCAGACTGTCTAAGCATGTCCTAGAATTCTTCAAGAAATCACTTGTATGTGGGTTGTTGCCACATATTTTCTTCTATAATGCACTTTTCCTCATCAATCTGTTGCAACATAAGATGAGAATAATATTTTATTTCTTCAAAACTCCAATACCTAAAAATTTCATTGATGTCTTCATCACGCATGCTGTCTTTAATATTCATATCTACAACTTCTATGTAGACCTAATATATTCATGGTGTTTCAATCCATGTTTCAAGAAAATTCAACTCTTTTTCATAGTCATTTTCTGTACCTGCACATTGAACATCAATGGGAAGTGTAAAAAATTCTTCAAAACCACATTGGTTTTGTTCATTTACTCTGCAATGAGAGTTGTCTCCTGTTGCACTTTCTTCTCATCTTATGCCTCTATCTTTGGTTTTGCTTTCCCTTTGTAGACTTCTTTCTTTGCATTTGTGCTCATCTCTGTTTCTGTCTCTGTCTTTATCTTTGTCTTTTCATCACTAACATGTGTTGCTGCAAACAGGTTGTCTTCCACTGACTCAAGTGGGGTTATCACACCAAATAGCATCATGTTAATATTATGAAAACCTGAAGCAACCGAAAAAGCAAGAGAGGAATCAATCAAAAGGTATAGAAGTGGCCAAAGACAGTGTGTTATCTTGCTTAGTGTTTGTTGACGAACTTTCTATTCATTTGCGATCTTCTTTCCCTGTTTTTTTGCTATGGCTCATTGATTTGGCTGAAAATGTAGAATTCATAGGACGTTGATGATCTGTTTGTAAGGAGTAAGTTCAATTGATGGAAAATCAACCACAATTCATAAAATTCTCACCATTTTTCATCTGTGGGACATCTCAATCGCTTTAAGTAACTATATTCCTTGCCAGGCTAAACACTATGTGGTGACTAGTAGAGAGTGAAATAGAACATGAAATCCCCCAAGCAGTAGTAAGAGGGTGAAATTTGATTCATATGGACCCTGATTCTTCAATTTTTGTTTCCACTTCTTCAAAACCAGTTTTTGTAGATATTTCCAATAACAATTTCAATCTTTTATAGACCTTTATCACTTCTAAGGCGCTATGCACAGATAAATTAATCAATGCACCCTATGCAAATCCATACTTATAGGATTCAAGGACCACCTTCTAAATATGATGGAAGGTGCAAAATGAAGAAATACTAGAGTTGGAAATCCCAAGAACACATTTTTTAATTGTACCTTGTCTGTTGTTGTTGGATTATGTTCTATCCATCATCGCTAATGTTGCTCCCACACCTCAAACTGAATCTACGACCAGAAGCATCATGTGTCATACATGCAGAAAGGTCACACATATGGCACACTACACAGAAAAATGGGGCCACATAGAATTTTAGATATTGGAAAAGACCCGCTTGGTTTCATATTATTTCCATGGAAAATTTCAGGGGCTAATATTCGTAGGTGGGCTAGTTTTGTATACTTTTTCCAAAAAAATTGTTCACAAATTTCAGTTTTTTCGAAAAATAATTCACCCAAGTTTTATAGTATGAAATTATTTTACATTAAAAATTGCCAATATATTTTATAGAATATTATAATATAATTAGTAATTTAGATATTTTTACAAAAATATCATCAAATGTTTTACAATTTTTCTATTAGATATTACTAAGATTCGCCAAGGTTTTTAAACTTTCAAATAAATATCCATCCTTAAAATTTTCCATGATTATTTCTCCCTTTCTTACTTTGGAGATAAAATCGACCCTCCTTAGCCTATCTCTCAACACCCTCCTCCTATGATTCTATATCGAAGGTAGATTATTAAGTGCATAGTTCCTAGATTCTGAATTTATGGGAGATGATATCCCATGTTAAAAGGGAATATCACACACAAGAGACTATCGAACACAAACATTTATACAGTCATTCATTTGGCATATCCTTAAGATTATATACATTCATTGAGATGCAACTACTTTAATGGATGAAACTCCTTGAACAGATGAAACACATTCATTTATTCATTGAATGAATATATGCAATAACCTACACAAGATGGATGAGATGAGATATTAACACCCGAATGAGAAGGATTGCCGCTATCCTTTCATACTCTAGTTTGCATTTTTTTATAGGGTGACAATTTTGAAGTGCCAACGTCCTTACCGACCAACCCTAATGAACATATTTCTGCTATGACTTCACCAATTTCTATGTTCGAAAGGTCTACCAAGCTAAATGAGAAACTAGGAAGTTGTTGCTTCCTCTGTTATCTTTGGATCTACATCCTTTATTTTTTCCATGCACGAAGGGAGATTCTTAAGGTGGTTACACCCTCCCAGTCTCCCTTTTATACATAGGTCCTAGCTAGGATGACAACAGTAGTGATCTTAGATCTGTTTCCATCTAATTATTCCAATGGGGTATCAATTTGATTTGGTATGTAGGAGAGATAGTGGTATGAATCTCGTCCCCCAACTAATAAAAATTTTCAATTTGATACATATACTATAGATATCTACCCCTCAATAAACAATGCAACGTTGAGTGGCGTTGTTCAGGGCTTACACATGATGTTATGGAGACAATGCTATGAAGCACAGTGAGGCACATAACCCTCGTGCGAGGGCCCACATGCTTCATCGACTGTTAAATGTTTACCTCCTTTTTTTTCCATGCATTATGTTTAAAAATCACTTTAATTACTTTGTGTATGACCATATTATGTTTAAAAGTCACTTTAATAGATTTCTGGACGATCACCTACATTTCTCCTTCTCCAAAATCTATGAGAACTTTCGACATAATTTGAGGCAAATTCCACCTAGGCATGAGATTTTAAATAAATAACATGATGATCTTAATTAATTTAAACACAGAGTTGCAATTCTAAACAATTCCTGTGATCAATATAAAGTACATTTTTCCAATGCAATAAAAAATCAAACAACTCGTCCTAATAATGGTTGCACCAGAACGGTTTGTTGTGTCAAGGAAAAAGGCAGAAGATAAATGAAGTTGTTTTGGTTTTAGGATATATAAGATTTCCTTTGGCCTAGTTAAGTGGTAATGAGTTTGGATTGTCATTTTTTATTTTTTTGTATGGCTGGATGTTTTTTAAAGCTACATAGAACAACAACTCGATATTAGTTAATGGTTGAAGTTTCATAATAAAAATGGATGGTTTTCATCAGTTAGTGGTTGACACTTTATAATCGGTGATAGATATGGAAAACCTTTTGTTGACTAGAGCTTTAAAATATAAAGAGAAAGCCTACATTTTGGTCTTCTGATGTTAGGAAATAAGAGTTTTCTTTTCTCATGATAGTCATAGGCTTCTATGGAAGTTCATTGTCATTAATGCTGAAAGCACATATTAAATATTTCTAGGAAGTTTTCATCATGTTATATTTTAGTCGTTGTGTTAGTGATAGCTTTGGAATAGTTACTAAGTTAGTCACATGTAAGCACCCACAAGCTTGGGGCTAATGGTGGGGAGCGAGGTTCCATTCCCATGGGCTCTTCTGTCAACTTGAGGTAGACCGTAGCCATGGCGACACCAAATAGTTGATTCAACTATTAAGGTAATGGTATTTCCACTTAAATAAAATTAACAAAAGGTTTTCGTACTTAGAGAAGGAGCATGAGGCTGAATATGAGCTCCACCCAAAATTCCTACGATGTTTGTATAGAACACATTCGGACAACCATAGTGAGGGAGAAGTAAATACTAGTGGGAATGGTGGGGACAAAGTGATCATTCTGACCAACTCAAAGTAATATGGTGGACACCAAGTCTCCAGAGGAGCATACGTTCAAAAGGTTTGTAAATGGTGATATTGTATTGTTTCTATTTTAAAACAAATTTATATCAATATAATCATATTTTGTATTAACAAATTCCATTTCAATGATGCAAAAATAATGGAATGGAAAAATGGGGAGAGTGACAATCAGAGAATACAATAGCTAAGAACCACCAAACATGGGTACTAGCATTCTCCATGTTAATAGCATGAAAACTTTCAAAAATTTTAAGATAATAGAATTGATACAGAGAATGCATCTTTTAGAAATTGAACATTGGGTAATAGAATTAAATAACATTTTACACAACACAGATGTAGCTTTGTTGACGCCAAATATTGTGGAGTTCCACGTAATTTGAATTAATTCCATATGTGATATAATAATTGCATTCAAAGATGAGAGTGGATATAATCTCAAGCAAAGGCTACTAATTTTAAGTAGCACATTATTACTAGCCGACAGTGCAGACCTTCCAAGCCAACAATACCAAAATCAATGGATACACCAACATTAAAATAACTAGTAGCTAGGGCATCAACATCAACATCAAAGCCCACGAAGGTTTGATCAATACCACTGATTCCACATTAGTCTTTCATTGGAGGTAGGAAGTAAGGAGGTGACATTTCTTTAATTTGTAATTGTCTTGGAATCTGACTATGATGAAGAATTTTTTACCGTCAATGGAGGTAAGCCCAAGATTTATATGGAAAAATGTTTCATTTCACTTGTTTATATATTAAAATATGAAAGAATGCTAATGAAGTGAATTATTTTTATTTAAATTAAAATTTTCTATATATTAAGATATCATAGAAATCTAACCATGGTAATATTTTCTAAAATAAAACATATATTTATATAATATTGACATAGTAAAATAAAATCAATTAAATTAAATTAAAATAAATTATATTAAAATAATTTAAAATAATTATTTATTTATTTCATAAACTATTGGTTTCTTCTTTGATGGCTAATTCTTTTCTTCTCTTGCCCCCGCATTTATATTTATAACTCTCCTTCTTTGTTTCTCTTCCTCAACCTTTGTCTTGACAATGGGTCTTGTTGTAGACTCAAAACATTGGCATTCAAACATGTCTACTGTGGAGAAATTTCTCATCACGCAATCATGAGAATATTTAATTTACCTTATGTTAGGTTCCTATAATACTAGTGTAGCCCCCTTATTTTTATTGTTAGTGTAGCCACTTATTGTTATTGTTGTGCCCCATAGAAACCCAATATTTTCATTGTTGTTCCCTTACATTATTATTGTTATGTATGCTATGATTATATTGTGACCCCTTAGACTCCTATATATACAAATGAGGTCGTGTAATTTGTATCATCCAAGAATTCTTCATTTATGTAATTTTAAGTAGCTTTCCCACTCGAGGAGACTAATTTTTAAGTCATTGATCTATCTTTTCTTCTACTTTGTGAGTTGGTTTCATAACATTTGGTATCAGATCTTTGGATTCTAGGGTTTTGCTTCTTCAAATAGACCATCTTGGAATATTTACTATAGTTGTTTTTCACCAATCCTTCAGAATATAAAATTGCAACCATGTGCAGCTGAAATATTGGTTAATCTTGTGAACGAATTTCAGACCTTCGTTTGCTATATTTTTGGAAACATGATCCGAGTAAGTAAGGGTTTTTGTTGGCTCTATAATTTCATCTCAAATAGGTTACCTAGGGAAAATCATCATAACTTTTGTTTCAGGAATCATATTTGAATTTTGTAAAAAGTGACGAAATTGCAGGGACTGTAGTTTTTCCTATATAAATTTCGGGGCCAAAGGTTGAAACTGTGACACATGGCATCATGTAAAAATTTTCCCTACTGAACCAATCCATAATTAATTCATTGTGGGATATTTTTCATAAATCTATATTGAAGAATCCAATATTGGTCTGACTTGTGGCATTGGAAAGAGGATTTAGAGGGATACAACATGACCAAACTTCATACCTTGGAGATATGAAATTACAGAGTTACAACAATTGCAAGATCAAGCTTCTAAAAGAAACAAAAATATGTGTATCTTTTTAAAATTCCATAACTTTTGTTTGAAAAATAAGTTTGAAGTGATTCTAAGGGAATATTGAAGCAATCAGTATTGGGTTCTAAAATGCCTTTAAAAAAATAATTCCACACCCATTAAGCCCTTAGAAAGCTATACTATGATGCATGAAGAGGAACGATTGCACCATGATATATCAAAATTACGAGACGAAGTGCAACAAAATTCTCTCTCACAAAGAGAAACCAAAGATGAACTAAAAGGTGATATGGATGGTTTAAATGGTGACATGGAAGGTTTGAAGGAAGTTTTAACAAAGTTTATACAAGAAAAGCTTCCTAATGGTGAAAATTTATTCCATGAAACTCACGATGAGAATAAAAACAATATCAATCATGATTTTAGAGACTCCAATGTTGGGTTTAAGACCCACCACATTCCAAATATCAATATGATGAAGTTTGATGGCAAGGATATGATAACATGGATATTATATATGGAGCAATATTTTAAACTCCATGATGTGCAACACACAGAAAAGGTACACATTGCAACTTTATATTTAGAACCCAATTATTTTGTATGTTATCGATGGATTTTCTCTCATAAAACACTTGTCACTTGGTCAATTTTTATGAAGGAAATGATAGAACATTATAATTATACAAAGAGCAATGCCTTCTTTAGCCAATTGATAAATCTCAAACAAAAGGTTTCAATTGTGGAGCACATTGAGGACTTCAAAAAATTAAATATCATGGTAACTGATATTCTAGAGGAGCATAGGATTGTTGTCTTCATAAGGACTTTAAAGGATAACATCAAACATGAGGTTCACCTTTGGGAACCTGATTCATTGGAGAAGGCATTTAGGACAGCAAGAAAATTTGAAAGAAAAATTATGGAAGCAATGAAGTCTACCACTCACAAATATAAATATGGAAGTGTTGTAGCTCCTAGCCTTCCGCAACCTACATGGTTGACACCACAACAATTGGAGTAAAAAATAGAAAAAGGGCTTTATTATAGTTGTGATAGAAAATGCACTAAAGGTCATAAGTGCACTGAGAAGAAATTATTTTACTTAGATTGTGAAGAAGAGGAAGAAAATGAAAAAGAAACATCAAAATAGGATAATATACACTAGGAACTAACCCCATAGAAAGAAGAAATGAATTTGAACATGTCTTACAATGTATTGGAAGGAATTACCACTCCTCAAACTCTCGAGATAGAAGGATATATCAAGAAGAAAAAAGTAATAGTGTTGATTGGTTCAGATAGTACCCATAATTTTATTTATTATAAGATAGCCAAGGAATTGATTTTCTTCCTATTTCCAGCACCATAGTGTCTAGTGATGGCTGCAAATGGAGTAACTATAAATTTCTCTAGAAAGTTCCATAATATCAAGCTAGCCATGGGGGAATATTTATTGAATATTCGAATCCTTCCCATTCCAATGGTTGGTGTTGATGTTGTATTAGGAGTCCAATGGTTACAACAGTTGGGGATGATAACTTTTAATTTGCAAGAACATTTCTTGAAATTTTTTTGGAAAGAAAGGAAGTTTAATTAAGGGGTATCGTAGGGAAACCAAAAAATATGATCAACTCTAATGTCATGGCAAAGCTTTAGAAGAAATGACAACGAGGCATAATTTCACAATTATGCTCAATAATGGTTCAGACATTGAAACCATTTATTTCTCCATATCTTCAAAAAGTCTTTGACAATCATTCCAAGGTGTTAGAGACTCCCAAAGGCCTCCCCCCTATTCGTGATCATGATCATGTTATTCATTTGATTCCAAGAAGTGTTCCTCCAAACATCAAGGCCTACATATATCCTTATGCCCAAAAGCGTGAGATTGAACATATGGTTGCAGAAATGCTAGAGGTTGGTATAATTCAACCTAGTCAAAGTTATTTCTCTGCTCCAGTAGTATTGGTGCACAAGAAGGATGGATCATGGTGTATGTGTATGGATAATAGGGAGATCAATAAGCTCACTATTAAAGATAATTTTCCCATTCCTATCATTGTTGAATTGTTGGATGATTTACATGGAGAAATTTACTTCACCAAAATGGATCTTTGTTTAGGATATCATCAAATTAGAATGAATACTGAGGACACTCTGAAAACAACATTCAAAACTCATGAGGGTCATTATGTTTTTTGTTCATGCCTTTTGGCCTTACTATTGCACCTTCCACATTTCAAGGTTTCATGAATTCCATTTTTCAAACCATTAGAAAATTTGTGTTAATATTTTTTGATGATATACTAATCTACAATAACTATTGGAAGGATCATGTTCAACATGTTGACAGGGTGCTAAGACTATTGGAGGATAAAGAATGATATGAAAAAAATTAAAAATGTTTCTTTGGAGTACAGGAGGTGGAATATTGGGATCATATTAAGTCTCATGATGGTGTTAAGATAGACCCTAACAAAATTAAATCCATTAAGGAATGGAAAATCCCCACAACCATAAAGCATATTCGAGGATTTCTTCGGTTGACAGGGTATTATCGAAAGTTCGTTAAGAATTATGGGAGAAAAGTAGCACCTCTAACATAATTACTGAATAAATATGTATTTTCTTGGAATCCATAATCAAATAATCAATTTGAACATCTTAAAGAGGAAATGTGCCAAGCATCGGTCTTAGCTACACCATACTTCACGAAAACCTTTATTATGGAATGTGATGCCTTAGGAAATGGAATTGGTGCATCTTTAATGGAAGAAGGAAGACCCATTAGTTTTTAAAGTTGTCCAATCAAAGGAAATTATTTACACAAACATATTTATGAGAAGGAAATGTTGGCAATAGTACATACACTAAAGAAATGGATACATTACCTAATGGGAAGGCACTTCAAGGTAAAAAAATATTATGATAGTCTTAAATATTTTTTGGGACAAATATTATCTTCAGAATAACAACAAAAATGGGTCACAAATATTTTTTGTTATGAATTTGAAATCGTCTACAAAAAACGGAAGCAAAATGTTGTTGCGGATGCACTCTTAAGAAAGGATGAGGATGTGGAAGCATTGCTTTGTGCCATTTATATTATCTAACCTAAATGGATAAGTGAAGCAAGGGATGAATATAAGAATGATGAAGAGGTGTGGACACTCATTCAAAATCTGTAGCAAAATCCTAGTACATCTGATACATTTAGGTGGAAAAATGATTCATTATGGTACAAAGATCGCTTATATCTTTGTAAGAATTCCCAACTCAAACAAAATATTCTTTTGTAATTACACACCTCTCCCTTTGGAGGGAACTCAAGATTTTTAAAAACTTACCATAGGGTTAGGAATGTTTTTTTTTGGGAAGGGCTTAAATATTATATTCAAAATTTTTTGACTGGAATGTTTGGTTTGCCAAAAAAATAAAGTTGAGATAATTAAGACCCCGAGTCTGTTACAACCTTTATCCATTCCAAGATAGCATTGGGAGGAGGTCTCAATGGATTTTATCACATTTTTACACAAGTATGAAGGAAAGATTGTCATCATGGTGGTCATTGATAGAATTACCAAGTATGCACACTTTTGTACATTATCTCATCCTTTTAAAGCCAGTACAGTTGCTACTGCATTTATTGAAACATTTCAAAATCTTCATGGAAACCCAAAGATTGTCCTAAGAAAATTGTACAAACATAATAAAATTTATAAGAACTAATATGATTTAATATGATGATGTCAACTATGTGGCATGATTCACCATTTTGAGGGTAACAAATTAAAAAAAATTAAAAAATAATAAAATAATAAAACTACTTTTTGAGCTTGTATTTTCAACTTATCTTCTTAAGGTTTTACTCAAATTTCAAGCGGGAGTACTCATTGGATGCAAAATTTAATTCCTCATCGAAGGAGTACCCATGTTGCATACTTTTGATGGACTCGGCTACACAAAAAATGAGAAATACGTGAAAAAGTGTGATTGCAATAACATTTTTCATGTATTTCTCATTTTTTGTGTAACATGTTCCATTGAAAGTATCCAACTTATGTACTCCTTGGATGATGAATTAAATTATGCATCCAACAAGTGTTCCCACTCGAAATTTGAGTAAACCCATAGGGATATAAGTTGAAAATACGAGTTGAAAAAATTGTTTTTCTTTTTTCCCTATAAAAGTTGATGAGGTAATCTAATATTATTTTATTATATCCACTGTTATTTCTTAATTTCCCTAGGAGGCCCATTTTAGACCTCAAAATTCCCCTAATGATTAAGTGATAGAGATCCAATTTTCACTGGAAATTTTTGGACGAAATTATTTTTTTATATTGCTACTCAATTAGCTTATAAATCATCTTATCATCCTCAATCTGATCGGAAAGTTGAGATAGTGAAAAAATGTTTGGAACGATATCTTCGTTACTTTGTATCTGATAAAAAAACACAATGGTTCAGGTGGTTACCTCTAGTTGAATGGTGGTATAACACTTCTTTCCATACTGTAGAAAAAATGTTCCCATTTATGGCACTTTATGGATATCATCCACCATCCATCACATCATCCTTAAGAGAAAATTATAAGGTTAAAACAATGGAATATCACATCAATAATAAAAAACAAGTTATCCAAATCTTAAAGGATAACCTCACCTTGGTGCAGAAATGAATGAAACATCAAGCACATGAGCATCAGAGTGAAAGAAGTTTCGTTGTAGACGACTGGGTATTTTTGCGGCTACAACTATACAAACAAATGTCCCTCAAGTAAGCTAAGAAGGATAATAAATTATCACCCACGTACTATGGTCCTTACAAGGGGTTGAAAAATATTGGTGCTATGGCATACACATT
The DNA here is from genome assembly GCA_034641835.2 of Pinus albicaulis. NCBI lineage: Eukaryota > Viridiplantae > Streptophyta > Pinopsida > Pinales > Pinaceae > Pinus > Pinus albicaulis. The sequence goes on from CM076571.1 coordinate 554,518,083, forward strand.
AGAGTTACCCGCATATTCCCGAGTGCACCGAGTTTTCCATGTTTCATGCTTAAAAAAGTTTATTGGTGACAAGATTCTAGTTCAAATAGTGTTTCCAAAAATTGGCGAAGAAGGAAAAATCATATCTGAGCCTAAATCAGTCACAAAAACAATAACCAGAAGACTATGAAATCAATCAATTTTAGAGTATCTCATTAAGTGGAAGAACTTACTTGATAAATATTCCACATCTGAGAATGAGAATTTTATACAGAAGCATCCTAAGCTACTCACACATTAAGGACAACACTTTTTTGAAGGAGAGAGGAATGTTAGGTCCCTATAATACTAGTGTAGCACCCTTATTGAACTATTTTTTGTGTAGCCCCGTATTGTTATTGTTGTGCCCATGTAGCCCCTATATTGTTATTGTTGTTCCCCATAGAAACCCACTATTTTTATTATTTTACCCTTACATTATTATTATTATGTAGGCTTTGATTATGTTGTGACCCCTTAGACTGCAATATATAAAAATGAGGTATTGTCATTTTTATTATCCAAGAATTTCTCATTTATGTAATGTAAATGAGTTTCCCCATCGAAGAGGCTAATTTTAAGTCGTTGATCTATATTTTGTTCTATTTTGTGAGTTGTTTGTATAACACCTTAAAACACTGATTTCAACCAATGTTTCATCGACCATGAAGGCAATAATTTTCCAACTATGATCAACTTGGTGAAACCTATGCATGAGGTGCTCCAACCATAATAAAATTTCATGTGATGTATTACGTGATGCCACCACACATGCAAATAGAACCACAATTTTTTGCTCGTCAAAAATGATGAGTGTGTACAACTGATACTATCACATTCAAAAAATATATGGAGTAAAATTCAAATCATTAATCATTACAAATCAAATTATTGTAGTAGATTAATAATTCTTAATACACTTACCCCATATTTACTGACGTTGAATGTTGAATCCATGGCTATTAAGATATTATTTGATATCTTCACCATGGTATCCAAAATCCACTTCGTCTGAATACCAAATATAAAGCTAACTCTCCACCATTAGGTTTTGATAAAAGAAGAAATATTCTTGGTGTTTTTTATACCAAAGGTTCACACTCATTTCATCCTTCTTATGCAATTGATATTTTCCTTTCATTAGACGATTATAGATGTTAAAAAATATTTCCTACAAAAAAATAAATACCTATCTTGAGTTATGGCATCCATGTAAACATATTTTTTAACATGCATTTTTCAAACCAAGCCAATCGACGCTTCCAAGAAGAAACAACTCTCTACCTAAGAAACCATTTCCGTTGAAAATTTTGGTTGATGCAGGGAAATAGCAATATCTTAAGTGTCCTGTTGGCTATGACAAGGCCATCCTTGTCTATCTTAATTCTCATACATGTTATATGTTATTATTGTTATCTCGGGGATTTGAACCATAACTTTTATAATGACATGGCATTAGCAACCCACTTTTTCACAAATGAGGATCTTCACTTCATTTAATTTTTTCCTCTTCTATCCTTGGGGCCATATTAACAAGCATAGTTTCATGAAAATGTTTGAAAAGTCAATACATATGAAAAATTCTTGAGTTTTATTAATACCAACATCTAAACGATGCATCTCTAAAATACCTACACTTCATATTGCAAGGAAGTTGTAGGCCTTCAGCTTGGGTGTAAAATTTGTACCCGAATGAAAGAAAATGGAGCATCTGGGTTCATTTCCTCTCCTTTAATAAAGTCTGCAAATCTATTTGAAGGGATTTTTACAATCCGATCAATCTCCATGTTATTTCCATGTACTTTAGACCAATATAAATCCTTTCTACAAAATATGATATTTTATATATGGTCTTGCACTGGAATGGAAATGGTTATTTTCCATTTTAATTTCTTTACCATTTTGTGACCAACAAGTTGCTGCAATGTTCACCCAACGAGTTGCCACAATTATGAACCAAAAATTTGCTGACAAGTTGACCCAGCGAGTTGCCACAATGCTCAACCAACAATTGTAGCAACAATAAACCAACGATATACTGCAATGATCAACCAGTGAGTTTGTAAAATGGTCAAAAATCATTTTCTGCAACGATTAACCAATGAGTTTCCACACCAGCTAACCAATGTGTTGTTGTGATAAAAAAATAGCAACTTTATAGAGCGGTGAAACTATTTGTTTCTACGACAATGAACCAGTGGATTTTTCGTAATTAAGTTTGGTGCTCTCCTGACCCTTGACAAGAAATAATGAATTGGGTGCTCTCCTATTTTCCACTAGGGAACCCGTCAAACAATATAGTATTATCTACATAAATTAAGAAAGTGACCAAAAAAGACATTTCCCTTATATAATAGTTTTCTAATTATATATTATTTATACCTGCATACATCATAATCTGTGTATAAGCACAGAGATATATACTGATATTAATTTGTGGAATCTAAATTATTAATGTGAAGGATGAAGATAAATAGTTTCTATTAATAATAAGGTTAATCCCTCCTTGTTGTATTGTTGCTTAGAAATGTTAGGAAATCTGATTTGATGAGAAGCACTATGAGTTCTTGTTGAATATGTAAACCTATTTGTTAGTCTGAAAATGAGTAGTGGGAATTGATATGAAAAAAATATATATATTCTTATAACTAGAGTTGGAATATGTATAGGTATGATACGAAAGGATTATAATTTAACCACAGGTTTATGAGCCTGCTTCCATTCTAAGTTTGCCAAAGAAATTTAAATATAAACATACATTTCCTATTTGTAATTTCTTTCATGAAAAAAAAACACAAACACCAACTCGATTTTGAACTTACAATATGAGCGACGCTGAACTTCACTTATCTACTTACAAGCGTGTGCAAATAGAAGACAACAAACCTAACTGCGGAAATTGGAGCAATTTTTGCAATTCGATCAATGAGAACATTGCTTTGAAGTTGTTGATTTCGTTTGAGGGTTCAGGGATTTTAAAATGATCAGGGAGCGAATGGTATGGAGTTGAGAAAATAGAAGGAGGGTAAGGGAAGCTTGGCATACGATTACATAACACCTCATTAATTTTTTTTTGGGTATGGTTGCATGAGTTAGGCGAGTTGTCATGTCACAATCATCGAGCGCCCAAACGAAACTCCACGAATAGTGATGGGGGTGGAGATGTTGGAAGAGAGTTGAAAGGGAGAAAAAATTGTTTTGGAGACAGGGCCCACTCTTGCTGGTCAGGTAGGCAAGCCACAGGAGTGGCCTCATTGATGATAAGTGGGCAAGAAACATGGAGGGTGTTTCATCAACCCGTTAGCCTACTCCATTATATGATCTTGTTAGAAACTTCGATAAAGTAAATTATTTATTTTAGTGATTAATTTTGAATGTTATTCGTCGACCTCAAGTAAGGCGATATCTAATCTTGTTTTTCCATCACTTTGAGGTTAGGGTTATGTTGACGGGAAAATCTATCCGGCCAACAGCAGGGGATCTCCCCGGTAAAAGGTCCCAATTAGACCTTGAATCGTTTGGAATAGGGATCACGTCCGGGGTGTGGGTTCTACTACCACTGATTTCTCCTTCCTTTGGGTCTCGGTTAAACTCTATAAAACAGTGGATACACACCTAGTCAAATGATACAAGACATATGATTGATGCATTAAATGTACATATAAAACTATAAGTAGCAAGATGAAATATTAAAGGATGAAGACCGAAGGAAGTGTTGTTAACAACACTTCATTAGGGTCATGCTCGTAAACTGTTCTGACCACAAAAGAAACAATTACTCATGGCAAGAACACCCTTCACTTCCTAAAAGTTTTAAATGATAACACAAATGCTAATAAACAAAGCCATCAGCGTTCGTTAAGAAAGTGAAATGAACTCAACCACCATTAACATACTTAGCAAACTGTTATGCAATTGTGATATGAATTGAAGATACAGTTCCCTTAATCTAAAGATGTTCAGAAACTAAAAATACAATACTCAATAGTGCTCATACATATGACAACACCAGATCCACAAAGGGATTTTTCAAAATGCTTGTATTCATGCTCAAATGTATAATCCTATGGTAATACAATGTACTCAGCTCGAGTCCCAAAACCAAGGTCATTTACAAGTTCCCGAAGGAGGTATTTATAAAGAAAAACTCGCCCTTTTGGGCTCCCTGACTTTTCGCCTTCCCGACTGTTGGGTTGCCTTGCGACCCAGTCTATTCTACGAACTGCGACCTAACTGGAGTTTGCGACTTGCGACCCCAAGCATTCCGTGACCTATGACCTGTGACCTGAGGAAAACTATGACCTGTGACTCGCCTGGATCCTGTGACCTGCGACCTCACTAGTTTTGCGGCTTGCAACCCTAGCAATCAGTGACCTGCTACCTGAAGAAATCTGCGACCTGTGACCTCAAGCAGATCTGCAACTTGAGGAAGTTCGCGACTTGTGGCCTCGGGTTTCTGATCCCTTCTACATTTCTCTCCTTGAGATATCAGAGTGTTGTTCTCCAGATAAGAGCCTTAGCTCTTGCTATGTGAAACAATAGCTCCTATCTGCTGGTAATTCCCTTGTCATGCTAAGAGAATATGCATGATTTGATAAGCGGGAGAGTATCGTTTATGCTTTGAGCGAGGTACTGAGCATCAGCATAACGCGGGTTTTATTGTTGGTTTGAAACCCAGTTGTGCATCCTCTGAAGAAGGCTAGCGGCTCTCTTTATTTGGGTGCACATTACTGTTTCCTTATGTAACCTTTTGGGCTTCCTAACTTTTCATTTTCCCGACTGTTGGGCTGCCTTGCGACCCAGTCTATTCTGCGACTTGCGACCTCTAGCAGATCTGCAACTTGTGACCTCAAGCAGATCTGCGACTTGCAGCCTTCTTTTGAAAATCTTTTGATTTCATAGCAATATTCCTTATCCCGCCTCCTTTGCTTTGAAAAGGGTCCTCTTGCTTTCTGGGAAAAAATTTGGCTCATTGCGCAGACCGACAGCTTCCACTGTGACCGAAAGCTCCCTTGACTGGTGTGATCTTGTTTCCTACGTGCATGTGATACATGTCTTCCACTTCTCCCATTTCATCTTGCACTACTCTTATCCTTTTCATCGGTGTGGTGATGACATTGTTTGGTGTATCATCCGTGGGATTGACCTGCATGAAACATTTAGACTGTCAATTTTTACAATTACCCTTTAGAGAACGATATCCCCAAATAATTAACATCAGATTATGAGCTTGGTGAAGCACCCAAACCAAGTGCCTAAACAATCCATCGTGCAAGATATTTTAATGTAAACACACAAAAAGGTTTCCATTCGAATGTATGCATGGTCATCCCTTCACACATGGCGCGGCTGCGGTAAGAGTATCTCTTCATGATGGTGAGAAGGCTCACGAGGGGCTTGGGGTAGGTTACGAGGATGTCATTGTCTAAAGGCCAACCTTAATGGCTAAGCGAGGATGGGGACCCAAAATTTTTAATATACCCAAAATTTTGGGTGGTGTTATAGTGGCTACAACAAATGGCGAACCATTGGTAGAATCCAGCATCTCTGTCAATATCACAACAATAGTCTGAGCCGAGATAGTGATGCAAGGGAATATTGAACAGGTTCTGTGGGTACCCTTTGTATTACTTTGGCCTTCATAGGTATGCCCAATCCTTGTGCCTCAGCTAGGTCTCGCTAATCAGAACACATCACAGTGGAAGCTCACAGACGCCAGTAGCTTGTTTGATGATGTGATGAGCTAGGCAACGGGTTTATTATTCTCAGGATTTTTAAAGTAATTTTCTAGTGTTTCTCCATTGCCAGCAGGCCTGGACAGTACCTCGGCAGAGTCACTTCAAGAAATTACAAGCATTGCTCCACTGCCAGCGAGCCTGGTCAGTACCCCGGCGGAGTCGTTGCATTACCTCTCTACGCAGGAAGCCTTTCTCAATCCTTTACCCTTATTTGTTTTATGTGCTTGTAGAAATTATTTTCATGTGCTCATGGCACTTATTTTTTATGGGCAGATGAGGCATCTCGACTTATTTTACGAGCAAGAGAGGTTGTTTCTTGTTTTACAAAAACTGAAAGATATCCTGATTTGGATTTTCCCTTGTGCCAAACCTTCACATCCCATCTACCACAATAGGCGAAGCACGTAAAACAGATCATTAATATTTCCAAGACTATGTTGGGCACAAGGCTTACGCTTATGGGTATTGGGCCATTCAAACTCATTAGGTCTCCCACAACAATCGGCTCGTATATCCCCAACTAATAAGTTTAGACTCATAGGCATCTTGTTGAGAATGCGACTTAGATGACCTGTCCTGAGAGAAAGCTGCCTCTTAAGATAGCCACCGCAACCTCACACAAACAATGGGGTTAATGTTTCAACAATCGGGGCCGAACAAGTCCGCAAGGTGGTAGCATTTCAATGAAGGCTCGTGTAGTGATAGGCAATATATGGAATATTTCAACACTATATCAAAAACCTGTGGAAATGATGTGGGGAAGAAATTCTACGACGCAATGTAATAAACGAGGCTCAAGATGCAATGCAATGCCATGTGCAGGAATGATCCACTAGTTGGAGGTGGAGAGACAAGGCAAAGAACATGGAGTGATTATCCGCACATTATGCAGCAATAGGGAAACTGAAAAAGTATGCATGCAAAAATAAATGGAACCTTTTAATGCATAAAACTACACAACGCAAGAAAATACAGCAAGCATAATTCTAAACCATGAAGTAAAACCTTAGCAAGTAAACCTAATTAATAACTTGACAAACAAAACTTTATTAGCAGATCCTAGCTAGCCTATTCCTAGTTTAACCAATGATGCAGTCGGGTTATGTGAAATCAGCTTTCCAGTGCAGCCACCGCATTAGTTCCCACCCTACAAGAACAACAATGTTCGCAATCAGAGCCAGCATACAAAATCGTGCACGAACAGCAAGACTTAACTGAAGAGCATGTGCAATAGCAAGAAGGCCATGGCTACTTACCAGAGAACGTGCTAGAGTGGATTGTGCAAGTTGAATTTCACTCTTATCCTGATACACAGCAATATATTCTTTAAACTTAAAACTATTTATAAATGACACACCTACATTCAAGCACGATCTTGGATTTGAGGGGTGATGGGTAAGCCAATTCCTATTTGGCGGCACATTCATCGGATAGGGTTGGTCAAAAAAACCAGCACCTTCATTGTGGTGGTGAGGATGATCCATTTTATGGGATGGAAAAAATAAGTATGGGCCAGGAGAATCATAGATGCTTGCGCATCCGAGTGGAGAAACCTTAATTTTGAAAACCACAGTGCGGAGTTTCTCCAGGGTTTTGTCAAGGATATGAGGATCTGAATCCACTTTTAGTGGAGGCTGCAATTTCTTACCGTCTTGATCAACAGGAAAATTGGTGTGATCGTGAAATGTGGTGATTTGGACAATGCCAGTGGGCTTTGTGTCAAATTGGCCAAATGTTTGCGCGCCAACAGATTGATAATCCAATGTATCAGATTCTTTAGATTTTCTAGGATGGGGTGGATTTACCGTAAGGTTTTCGGGTAGTTGAGGGGTTTGCCAAAAATCACATGTTAGTGCCTGATTGCAACTGGTACTGGCTGGGAAACAACTGGAAATATTAGAGACAATGGCTGGTGTTTTCTTACCAGCAAATAAATTGGGGTATATCTGTTGTTGCATACCAGTTGTTGGGGGACAAGAATTTGTGCTCAATGAAACCTCACTAGAATGAAAAATCCACCCAGATGAAATGATATTTCACATGGTTATGCTGGGAGGAGCATGGTACTTGGGAATTTTTGTTTCAGAAAACCTTATCTGAGGAACCCTGGTTAGAGTTGTTTGGGAGATCTCGTCAGGGTCTAAAAAACTAGGAATGACAGCCAGCAAGAGCGGGAGTGCTTCGATTCCCTGATGGGTACTCGAATATTCATAGAGCGAATTATTGAATTCTGGTGTCTCCATCTGGTCAACAACGAGATACGAGTGACAGTCCTCAGCGATATTAGTGGATAGGTTTTCAGAGAAGCAGTGATCGCTGGAACCATCAATTTGATCAAGATGGGTACCTAGCATGTTAGGCTCCCTGAGAGTTACCAACTGGGATGGATCAATAAAGAGGACATCTTGAGGTTGTCCAGACAGGAAATCTCCCCTATGGCTATCTAAATATTCTGAGTGAGAAAGATCAGATATAAAAGATTCATCAATTTTGAACTGTGATTGTGAAACACCATCTGCGTGCTTATGATTGTCAGCAATACCAGTATAACGAAATTTTGAATGTCTCTAGGAAATTACTGGTGTGGCAGACTCATGGAATAAATCGTGGAGTAATGAACGAAAATATTTAGCTGCAGGGGTGTTAATTGTACAAGGACTTCCATCTCGCATACCAATGTTATTCGGAGTGAACAATGATTTGGCAAGCCTTGTAAGGGAATCAACTCCATCCGAGATAGGAGTTGATTCATACTCAGTATGCGAAACAGATTTAGGACTGTGTCCAAGGAGACATCGAGTGGGCTCGAGGTAGGTTTCATGAACCGAGAGAGGTAATGAGCCACTATGGTTTTCAAGCTCTGATTCGACATGGTGCGTGAAAGATTCAAAGGTAGTGCAATAGGCTTTATCCTCTTGCTAGTGTCTATCCTTGCTCAGGACTTTCGAGGTCACAAATCCACTACACGACAACTCAGGAGGAGGGGCAAGAATATCACAAATAACAACACTCTCCTTGGAGGCCTGAATGTGGTCTGGACCTAGGGAGATGGACAAGGAAGCATTAGGGACAAAGTCTGAACAACCGGTAACTTGCGGGTCGTCATAGGGAACACTAGGATCTAACTGAAATTGTTCAAGGGAAATGAGAATCATATACTTGAACTATTCACTTAAACATTTCCAATCAACATCCCTTTCAGGGAACTCAAAACAATAATGAACAAATCTGATAGAGAATTCATCTAGATATTCCTGAGGTTCCATTATGATGTCATTTATCTTTATCAATACACTTTGAAAATCATACCTGTGAAAAGCTTGTTGCAATTCACTGGCGAGTTGTTCAAACGAATGGATGGAAGCTTCCGGCAATGTGCAGCACCATTGCTTATCGCAACCTTCGGGAGTGAGGAAGAAAAGCAAACAAATCAAACCTTCATTGCCAATTTTGTAGCACTCACCAAAGTCAAAGAAATCTGAAAGGTGTTGGGTTATGGACACTCCATTTTCACCATCGAATTTTAACTGGGACAAGTGATACATAAGTTCATCAGGAATGAGACATCGAGGTATATAAAACTCCGAAAAAAATCTTGGGAGAATGATTTGGGAACGAGCCATTACAGATATGAGATTAACTACGAGCTCTAAGGGCTTAGCTTGTCATCTAGCCCTCCTTCTAGCGCCAATTCTGTTGATGGGAAAATCTGTCCGGCCAATAGTAGGAGATCTCCCCAGTAAAAGGTCCCAATTAGACCTTGAACCATTTGGAATAGGGATCTCGTACGGGGTGTGGGTCTGGCTACCACTGATTTCTCCTTCCTTTGGGTCTCGCTTAAACTCTATAAGACAGTGGATACACACCTAATATAATTATACAAGACATATGATTGATGCATTAAATGTACATATAACACTATGAGTAGCAAGAGGAAATATTAAAGCATGAAGACCGAAGGAAGTGTTGTTAACAACACTTCATTAGGGTCATGCTCGTAAACTGTTCTGACCACAAAAGAAACAATTCCTCATGGCAAGAACACCCTTCACTTCCTAAAATTTTTAAATGATAACACAAATGCTAATAAAAAAATTCTAATATTCCTTATCCTGCCTCCTTTGCTTTGAAAAGGGTCCTCTTACTTGCTGGGAAAAGCTTTGGCTCATTGCGCAGACCGACAGCTTCCACTATGACTGAAAGCTCCCTTGACTAGTGTGATCTTGTTTCCTACGTGCATGCGATATATGTCTTCCACTTCTCCTATTTCAGCTCACACTACTCTTATCCTTTTCATCGGTGTGGTGATGACATTGTTTAGTGTATCATCCGTGGGATTAACCTCCATGAAACATTTAGATTGTCAATTTTTACAGTTACCCTTTAGAGAATGATATCCCCAAATAATTAACATCATATTATGAGCTTGGTGAAGCACCGAAACCGAGTGCCTAAACAATCCATGGTGCAAGAGCTTTTAATGTAAACAGACAAAAAGGTTTCCATTCGAATGTATGCATGGTCATCCCTTCACACATGGCGCGGCTGCGGTAAGATTATCTCTTCATGATGGTGAGAAGGCTCACGAGGGGCTTGGGGCAGGTTATGAGGATGTCATTGTCTAAAGGCCAACCTTAACGGCTAAGCAAGGAGGGGGAGCCGAAATTTCGAATATACCCAAAATTTTGGGTGGTGTTGTAGCGGCTACAACAGGTTAGTATTAGGGTTTTGGCTCAATGTAAAGTTATAAGGTAAGTCAAAGGTGAGGATATGAGATGCAACATTAGGACAAGATTGAGAGAGGCTTCTTAGTGAGCGTGTGTTGGGTCTGAGAGAGCATAGTGAGGTTGGTGATCATTTTTGTATTTCCTGAGTTGATCCATTATCCCAGGACATGATCCCAAGTAAGTTCCATGATTAATTTATTAATGAAGAACTATTGATTGGGAATAAATTTGTTTGTTTATGTGATTCAAATCGAGTTTTTTTATTCCGCAATATTTTTCATGTTAATAATGTAGTTGTGTATTCGTTCAGTTAATAATTGTTGAGAACCAAATACCAAGTTCTGGGTATGGGAGATTCTAACAAATGAGACCAATTAATTCCCATACAAGACCCCGAGTTCGATGTCACGGGACCAACACACAATGCAATCCAAGGACATATTAGAACTAGAGACAAGCCAATGTCCATGCTTCAAGCAACCAATGATCAATTCAAATATTCTTTTTTGTAGAATTCATTGATAGGAATGATGGGGGTCTTAAAACTATCACGCACACTATGATCCCACCCATGATATATTCAATAGTCTTGCCTATTCTCCAAATTTCTTTATTAAGCAATGCATTAGGCCCTATACAATGATTGAGGATTTATTGGAGTATCCCATCCTTTCTCTTTGGTTGCAGCCTCTAGTGTCAATACCACTAGATGTGTTCCTTTTTTTTTTGTATTCTCACTCTTGGCTTCATTTCTTCTCATGTATTTTTCCTTGTCCTCTCTTAGACTAGTTTCTTAGCTTCGTGAAGCTTCACTAGTTGCTTACATTTTAACATATTAAGAAAAATTCAAGAAGTTAGACATGTTGTTTTACTTATATTTCCCTTGATGAATTGGTTATAATAAGTTCAAACCTATCCTCTTTCATTTTCCATGATAAAAGTGAGGAGGAAGGAAACTAGTCAGTTACTAGTGACATTTACACCCTCCATAGAGAAGACTGAGGACTTGGGAGAATTAACAGCCATGTTCCAATTTAGCGACTAAATGGCATGCAAGGAAAAATGAATGATAAGATCCTTATGAGGTAATTTTCAAGCATAGGCTAGAAACAACTTCACATATACACAACATCCAAATCCTTAATGATTTATGATATAATCATACGTGCAAATTCCTTTAATTTCCCTAGATGAACAATTCTCACAATAATTTGGAATCATTGCAAGTAATATTTCATGAGCTTTACTAGGAGTTAAGGATTATTAAGAGTGTTCTTACACAAAGACACCAAGTGGGCCACATTGCTAGGTGTGAAAGAAAAAAGCTATCAAATAAAGGATTCAAGTGTGAATAAATTTACATTCAAGCTTGAAAAACCATAGGTCAATTAACCACTTCTAAATTTCTAATGCTTCTCAATTGTATAATGAATATTTATGTTGTAGATAATTTTCTTTTATCTACAACATCATTCATTATGACATAATAGAGTGGGAACGTCATTCTACAAAAGCTAACATGGTTAGGATTTAAAATCTTCTCTTGCAAAGAAATCAGGGACCTCTTTTCTAATGCCTCAACAAAAGTGTATTATATGTGCATTTTATCTACTATTGTACTTTATTCAACTTAACTTGTGACTTTTAAGGGTGACTTGGTCTAAATTGATCAATCATATAATTTATTTTATAGTCATATACCTAAGAAATTTGATTAAAGATTATTGTGTTCCACTAATTTCATACTACTATGTATCAAAATACAATCTTGAGTGGGAAGCATGTGTACAATTCAACAATCTCCTCTTATGTTTTGCATGATTCCTCCCTTGTTACCGGACTTGTATCCAAGTATTTTTCAATATTGTCACATTGTTCATATCAATTGGTATCAAATCCTAATGGATAGGGATTTTTCATAATTCCCAGTGGTTCAGGTAATTTATATGCACATCCACACTTTCTTTGCCTGTTTTTAAAATACAATTTTGTGCATCATTCTTCAAGTTTCCCATAATCATGATCTATGTTTATTTACATCTCTTTGTACCACAAGTATACTGCAAGTATACCAACAATATATATATATATATATATATATATATATATATATAATCCCCATTACTCATGAGGATTACTTGGAATAGATAGAAAGATATACCAACAAAACTATCAAGTATTTTAATTTTGGGCATTCCCTTTGGTATTCATATCTTTAACTTAAACAATAATGGTAGATGTTGAATAGATTTCATAGTAGCCTTCATAATTGGATGTATAGGAATCTACCACTAGGTAATAAGATAACTATCTTCAAGGGAATTTCACTTACTTGGATGGGAGTATTTGGCATTGTTAATATTGTGTCCATATCAAGAAGAATGCCCATTTGCTGCCTCACAGCCAATGATGCTCTTGGATCTACAATATAGTTTTGTATCTTAGATATATTAGAGTATATATGCTTCTAATTTTATCAAAGAGGCCATTTTTCTCCAACATTGTATCTACACTAATGTACTTAAAAATTCAATGGACTTATTTGTGTTCATTTATTGCACTTTAGTAAACTTATCTTAGCCTATTTTCTTATCTAACAAACTTCTACACATTTGAAAATACCCTCTTCTACTTGCATACTTTCTCCTTTTCTTTCTTGCTTGTATTTTTGTGTTTCACATTGTTGTTACTGAGTTCATATTACATAGGAATTCCCACTTACCACATTTTTATTTGTTCTTCTTCTTACAGGAAATAAAAATATCTAGACATTGCATAGCTACATGGAAAAGCAAAGTTATCTTTCTTCCTAAAAAAAATTATTGAATTTTTTCTTTGTTGATGACTTAAATACTTTGGAATTTTACTTGGAAGTCAGTAACCAATAGATTTCACTCTGCAATGTGTAAACATTTCAATTCAATGTTGCAACCAACACTTAAGTCGTGATATTTTCACCCTTGGGAGATATAAGGGTGGACTTGTTTTAAGTGATATCTCTACTCAAAGGACGATTTTGATAATTGATATGAATATTGTTATAAGATATGTGTCATATTTTGATGAATAATGAATTTTTAAAAATCACAATAATTATGATATGATATAACAAATTAATCCAAACATCACATTCAAATGCACTAATAAAAATTTAATTGATATGAATATTGTTATAAGATATGTGTCGACTTTTGATGAATAATGAATTTAAAAATATCATTATAATTGCACTGTCACAGGTCGATGTTTCTAAAAAATAGAAAATGAACACTGGTGCGTGTAAGTTACTATGCACTGGTGTGTTTCTATGACCTATGTGCACCGTACAAATACCAATACTAATTATAATTCTCGATGCATTTGTGAGATATTGCACACTGATGCGTTTATGTGAGAATGCTCACCGGTGTGTTTCTACAACCTATGGGCACCACACAAATACCAATATCAATTAGAACAATCGGTGCATTTGTGTGATACTGTGCACCGGTGCGTTTCTATAATACTACACACTGGTGCGTTGATATGACCTATGGGCACCGCACAAATCCCAATAACAATTATAATGATCAGTGTGTTTCTGTGATATTGTGCACTAATGCGTTTGTATAATACTACGCACTGGTGTGTTGATACAACCTATGGGCGCCGCACAAATCCCAATACTAATTAGAATGGCCCGATGCATTGTATCACCTAAAGTGCGATCGGTGTGGTTTTATTCCTTAACGTCCTGGTGCATGCACCTTCGACTGCCCCAGGGCGACTATTTGGCTTACACGCATCAGGACGTTGCTAAACTTCCAAGAGCGTCCTATATTTTTTTTATGTCCCCGTGATCAGTAGGTTCACAGTATCGGTGCATTCAATCCAAAACGCACCGAGGCGTTGACACCTGATTAGCGCACCAATGAGAAAATCATTTGTAATAACCTCCGACCACCCAATTATTTTTAGTTGTGTTGAAATTCTGTTAGAAGCTCCACCAAAACCTCTGTTACCAAAAACAGATGTTGTAGAATTTTTTTTTTGACAATTTTGGAGAATTCTATAACACTAAAAACATTCATTATAACCTCCGCTAGAGGGTCTTTTCCTTGTAGTGGAGGCTATTTCTTGTTGAAAGATAGTAAGAGTAAAAGAGGAACACCTTTTATGACATTCTGTTGACCATATTCCACATCTTGGAGACTCTTTTCGCCATGGAAGGTAGATGGAAACAAAATGGAGCGGTGACTACCACCAACTCCAGATGGCTCACTGATTATAGACCTAAGGGTTGACCTCTGAATCTCAGCCCTGCAAATAGATTTTGAATTATCCAAATGTATTTTTAGATGAATAGGATCATTTGATTGTTGGTCTTTTGATTGATCATTGATGCACCTTATGGAGATGTATAAACTATGAATATGCACCAGAAGGGTTCATGATGAGATGATATTATGGACTTGAATATCACATTTCTTAGATTCATTAATAGATTGGCATGGGGAACCAAGAATAATCATGTCCAGATGGCTCACTAATTATAAACCTAAGAGTTGACCTCTGAATCTCAGCCCTGCTAATAGATTTTGAATTATCCAAATGTATTTTGAGTTGAATAGGATCATTTTATTGTTGATTTTTTGATTTATCATTGATGCAACTTATGTAGATGTATAAACTATGAATATGCACCAGAAGGGTTCATGATGAGTTGATATTGTGGACTTGAATATCACATTTCTCAGATTCATTAATAGATTGGCTTGGGGAACCAAGAATAATCTTGTTAGTAAACTGCTCACCAAACCTGAGTTAAAACTTAAAACTAGTGACATGAGAAGTTTAGAAGAGCCATTTTACAAATTTCATAGCCACACATGCTGAAATAACTAGCACGGGGCTGGAAGAACTCATTTAGTTTCTAGATTACTGATCTATTCTCTATTACAAACTATTACAAAAACTTCCAGTACAAATTGTTAATTCACTATTAACATCTTGTTTAGTATGTTACTTCTGTAGTTAGGGTTTTGCAAATATGTAGTAAGGAATGAAAATGCACCATTCCTAAAATTCATTAAGGAGTTGCATTGTTCAGAAAAACTGAAACACGCATGGTTTTATTTTACTGTTGCAAAATTTTGATTTCGTCTCACAGCTTCAATTTTATAGATTATAATAAGATGTCATAATTTGAGTATTATACCTTGTGGTGTCCAGGTGGTATAAACTAACTCAAAAACCCTTTGAGGAAGGTGATGAACGTGGCTTGAAATTAGTTCAAGCTAACTTGAGGCCCTTAACATTGCAATGGACAAAAGACAATATTTCAAAGAGGGAAGGTTTGACTGTAGAATTGGGCTTTCATTTGGCTTTTAATGTCCAGTATCTTGGAGTGATTTCTAATATTTTTTCATTAATATTTAAACCCATTCTTGTTCTTCCTCCTACTGATGTACAAGTGATTGAGTGTGAGTTTATTAAAGCTGAGAACTAAGTTTATACAACTTTTTATAGAAGATCTAAGGCAAAAATTTCTATGATCCATGGAAAGGAAATATAATAATAGTTTTGATTCATTTTTTTGTTGTGATTTTGGTTTGACTTAAAAAATTTATGGTGTTTATTTCTATTTACAGGTCTAGTTTGATAAGTTTGTTGAACAAGGCAAAGTTCTTCACAATTATGCATCTATTAAGGAATTTATTTTGAGGTTGTCCCAATTGTGAACGTCCTTTTCTTGTCACAAGGTAAGTTCTACTTTAGAATTTCCTTTGTAAAATGATTTTTATTGTCCTTAGTAAAATTATTTTTATTGAAAAACATTATGTTGAACCCCAAAGATCAAGATATTTTTTAATTTTCTTTTAAAAATTTGATATTTATAAGAGGGCAATGTGTTTTCTTCTAGGAAGCCAAATGTGTGTTATTGTATATTCTAGTTTTGTAACTTCAAAATCTTACATTTAAGAAGTGGTCAAAGAAATTAGTAATGATGAAAGAGGAGAGTCCCCAATTTGTCTCGAATGAGTTGAAGATGCAATCATGGCTCGTTGTGTACATCATATGTGTCATCATTGCCTACTAACAAGCTGGTGTAGCTCTTTGGGTGGTGGTTGTATTGTTTGTGCTAATTCTAGTTAATTTTCTTTCTATGACTAGATTGATTTGTTGGTAGATTATTTTTTATTATAATATTTTTATGTAAGTCAAGCTACAAAGGTGTCACAATGAGCTAACTCCATTGATTTATTTTCTTATTAAGTTAATTATAGGGGCTTGCATGATTATATATTTTACAAGAATTGTGCCATTATGTGTTGAGCAATTTTTAAAAATCAATGCATATATATACAATTTCAAGGACTGCCATAGCTCCTCACATAATTAGTTAAAGGGTGCTAGCTCAATGGAATAGAACCTGCAATGAAGGAGGTTGGTTGTTCAATTCCATTGTACCCTAACATGAATTATTCAATGATATTGTAGTTTATTTTAATTAAATATTTTTTTATTTTTTTATTTTAATAATGAAATATTTTTCTGGACTCATTGTTTTATATTGTCTCTAGAGAGACAATAGATAGGATTAGATACATTGTCTCCATAAAGACAATATGTATTTAATTCCAACTATCATCTTTGCAGAGAAAAACAAAAAATTGTCTTTCGAAAGACAAAAATGAAATTGTATCATAAGAGACAATAATGCTTGTGTTATATATTGTCTTCATAGACACAATTTTTTCAGACAATAATTTGAGACACCAGCTTAAAGACAATATTCAAGACAATACAAAAGTTTATTTTTGTCTTAAGTTAAGACAATTTAACCAAGAATTGTCTTGAAACCCACCTTTGCGTTGTACTGCAACTATTGTAGACAAAAATGAAACTGTCTTAAAACCCCCCTTTGCGTTGTAACACAAATATTGTCGACAAAAATGAAATTGTCTTTGGAGAAACAAAAATACTTGTGTTATATATTATCTTTATAGAGACAATATTTTAAGACAATTTAATTTGAGACACCCGGTTAAAGACAATAGACAATTTTTCTTTTGTTTCAAGTTAAGACAATTTACCCAAAAATTGCCTTAAATATTGTCTTAAAACCCCCTTGTATTATAGTGACGTGGAAGTTTTAATTTTGCATATTTTTCAACTGAAAAATTAAAGAAAAATGTACAACGCTTAGTTTCTCGGAACCTTTTAGTCTCAGTGAGATCTGCAATCTATCTGTAGAAATTTCAATGAAATTTCTGACATAGTTTTTACTGATAAATTTGTATATAATACAACTTAATCTTGACTATAATGATCCTCGTCCGTTGTATCTTTTATCTTGCCTCTAATATCAAAATGACCTAATCTATTTAATTTTCTTTATTTTAAAATTGAAGAAAGGTAAAATTTATTTATAATATTTTTAATCCTATAATAAATTTCAATTTTTCGTAAAATTGAAAAGATGGAAATTATTGTAATCTAGAGAAAATTTGGATTCAATCTCGGTGTCATAGATTCAGAAGAATTTCATAATCTGGGATGCCATAAAGTACATCAAGGATCTGAAGCAACAGGTCAATGAATTGAATAGGGATCTCGTCAGAGAGGCGAAGGTCCATTGAGGGGAAAATGTTGCTATAGAATCCAATTCGGACATGGATTCAGTGTCTGTGCTGCCCACAGTGAGCATTCGTGTAACATATCAACTTTAAAAAAAAAATTTACATGTCAATACATTTATTACTATACCTTACTATTGCAAAGCTAAAGTCTTAATTCACTAATTGATTTCGCTAACTGCAAAGTGAAATTGTTGTTAATGGAGTATTAATTCAATACTATTAAACTAAACTTTGAACTTTGACCATCTCATATATGAATTAAACTATTCAGAGTTGTCATTTGATTAGGACTACACCTATACCGAGACTTTTAAAGAAAGGACGATTTAATTCTTACATAATGAAATGAATTCGGATTTCCTAACCCTTAATGGTTATAGGATTCTCCTTGCACTGTCACTTTTTATTTATTTATTACTGTAAAGTAATCTTTATCAGGTGTTCTACACAATTATCCTTTGGTGACCAAACCACCTAGCATTTATCCGCATATAGCTCTAACCAGAGTCTCGATCCGTTTTGGACATGGGCTCCGTCTCAAGACCAGAACCAACAGTGTTCTCTACCCTATGTGGCTAGAGTTCCACTGTATTTAATTACAAAATTTACTATTTAAAAACAAAATTTCTTGTACATTAACTGTATATTTTCATTCCTTCTAAATTAGTATACTCATTATTGTTCACTTCTGTAAGGTTCCACTATTTTATTTTTTTATGAGCTTATATGTATACGAAGATATTTCTCATGTATTGTGGTACTACTATCTCTTTGTATTATTTAAGTAATAACTTAGCCGTAACTTAGATAGTAAATTAAGTCTATTGTTCTGGCATAAGAAATTAAACTTTGTCTTTGATTTGACAGTTTTTTCCTCTGTAATCACCACAAACTATTACAAAAGAAATATTAACACTATCCCATAGCATAGATTTTATTTAGGACAGTAACTCATTCAAACATTTACCTTATAAAAATACAGAATTCATTCTTTTTCCCTCATAACGTGTAATACACTCTTCTTGATTCTAAAGAAGTTCATTTTCTAGGAACATATTTACTGAAAGAAAATCAGTTCCTATTTTTAAGCTTTTAGAAAACAATACACAAAATATTATCTGTATCTGCAAAGTGTTGTTGATGTTGTTCCTCCCAACCTTCAAGAGAGGCAATGACGTCCTACTCTTCCCCCATGCTTCCACTGAAAGGTACAGGTTGACATTAGATTTTTCGCTGTGACCTCAGGACTCCAAGTCCAGTCAGTACCAAAAAACTTCAAGACTTTCTGAGTGATTTCCACTGGTCTCTATGAGGTGAGGAAACTCTTCAATCCTTAGCCCATGAAAAAAATCCCCATTCCTCACTGGGATGAGTCTCTTATCCCCAGAGGAATAGGTAACTATTATAACTGTCCAACTGTTGAGATTTTATTTCTTATTTTTTAATTAAATCTAGAGGAAAATCTCATGTAGGTGACAACAATAGGATTTGTTGCTACATTGACTCCATCAGTTTCTAATGAGGAGTTAATGCATCCTATATTTGTTGTGAGAGAATTTATGAGTTTGTTGCCATTTCCAGCTATAAAATGTAAGCCCGTAGAGGCAAGTGTGCATAATGAGGAATGTGCTGTGAGGAAGAGCTAAGAAGATGAGAAACTCTGCTATTGTATTTCTGCTGTTGATGAATGAGATTGCCGATGCCCTGTTAGGTGGACGTAGCCCAGATTGGTTGGGTGAACCACGTTAAAAATCTGCTGTCTTTATGTGTGTTTAAATGCTATGTGTTCTGTATATTTTATTTTGTTATTCCGCTGCTGAGCTCAACAATTGGTATCGGAGCCTGGCAGAATTGTTGTGTGATTCAAACTGTGTTGACCTGCCGTCCGTGTGGAGGAGCCACAGCGAGGCCGGGTTCAATGATGTGCGCAGTGAGGAAAATCGATGTGCGCAGACTGCCGTGAGCAGGAAACAATGATGTGCCCAGACTGCCGGTTTCTGAAGTTTAAGCTTGTTAAAATCGATTTCTGAAATGCCGTGAGTATTTGTAATGTTTTCTCCGGATTTTTTCAACTGCTGATTATTGGGTCTGCTTTTTTCAAAATCGATATTTTATTTGGTCTCCAAAAAAAGTCGATTTGAAAACGATTTCCAAAAAAGTCGATTTCAAAAAAGTCGATTTGAAGTTTTTTTTTTTAAATGCTGTTATGAAATGTCTTTGAAAGGAAGGTCAATTTGTTGAAACGCTGCCATATGAGTTAATGAAACGCTGTGATTTAAGTCATACTTCTTTATTCAAAGGCCGAGTTATTCCGAAAGCCAGCGCTGAGATATGGTTTATCAATACAGCTTCACTACGACTCAAAGTCAATTTGTTTTATATTGAAAATCGATTTGTGATATATCACTTATTAAAATCAATTTATTAAAATGGTTTTGAAAAATCGATATGTAAAATCGATGTTATAATATATCGATTTGAGTGGTGGCATTTTTTATTAATTTGAAAAAGTTTATTTTATGCCATTATATTATAAGGTGAAGGGCATTTAGAATTTGATTTGAATATTAAATTTCCATTTTCATATGGTATGAAGTGAGAGGCACTTTAAAGGAAGGTGAAGGGTAATTTTTTTTAAAAGGCATTTTTTTATTAAAAAGGGCATTCTTTATTAAAAAGTTGCAATTGGAGGTTGTTTTTTGTGACACGAGCTACTAAAAATGGCAAAAACAAAAAGTGCCCGGTTTGAGATCGAGAAGTTCAATGGCAAAAACAACTTCGAGATCTGGAAGGTGAAGATGTATGATCTACTCGTGCAACAAGGCATGGCGAAGGTGCTGTTGGGAAAATCCGAACAGCCTTACACCATGACAGATGATGAATGGAGTGATCTGGATGAAAGAGCACTAAGCGGCATTTGACTGTGTTTGGCGGATGATGTTTTGTTTAACATCGTGTCAGAGAAAACTGCTGCTGGTTTATGGACAAAGCTTGAAAAGTTGTACATGACAAAATCCTTAACCAATAGGATTCTTCTGAAGCAACAGTTGTACATCTTGCGCATGAAAGAAGGTACGACGATAACTGATCATCTAAATACCTTTAATACTCTCCTGGTGCAGTTAGAAAGTATAGAAGTAAAATTTGAATCAGAAGATAAAGTTGTAACTTTATTATGCTCGTTGCCCGAGTCATGGGATCATTTTGTTACTTCTATAAGTCTTAGTTCATCAAAAACCCTTGAATTTGATGATGTTGTTGGAGCTTTGTTGTCCGAAGAAACAAGGAAGAGGTCAAATTTAGAAACCTCTACATCAGAAGCAATGATGGTTAGAGGTCGTTCCAAAGAAAGACGCTTCAGTAAGCACAACAACTCATGTTCAAAATAGAAAGGGAAGAAGAGTAAGGTAAATTGTTGGTTTTGTGGCAAATCAGGACATCTGAAGAAGGACTGTTGGAAGAGACAGCAAACATCCAAAGGAGACTCTTTGACAAAGAAGAAAGAAGAAAACACGACAGATACAGGTTCGGCATCGATTTCAGGTATGAGTGATGAAGTGTTATCAGTTAGTTTGTCTAATCATGATCAACATTGGTTGTTAGATTCTGGTGCGTCAAATCACATGTGCATTCATAGAGAATGGTTTAAAACTTATAAATCAATCAATGATGGAGTGGTTTATATGGGAAATGATGCCTCATGTAATGTTGTGGGAATTGGAAGCGTCCAGATTAAAATGTTTGATGGGACAAATAAAATTCTAACTGATGTAAGACATGTACCTGAACTAAGAAAAAAACCTCATTTCACTAGGAGTACTAGACACTAATGGATATAAAACCTTTATTCAAGGTGGAGTAATGAAAGTTTATAAAGGAATTTTACTAGTAATGAAAGCAAAAAAGGTTGGGAATATTTTTCAGTTAGAAGGAAGAACAGAGTCAGATCATGCTTATACAGTATCTGAAAACGACAGTAATTCTATTCGCTTATGGCATCAAAGGTTGGGCCATATGAGCAAAAGAGGATTAAAAATTTTGTCTGATCGTAAGTTACTTCCTAGTTTAAAATCTTCTAAGTTAGATTTCTGCAAACATTGTCTGTTTGGGAAACAAAGAAAGCAGAAGTTTAAAACTGGAAAACATACTAGTAAGGGAGTCCTTGATTATATCCATTCTGATGTTTGGGGTCCATCTCCTACAACCTCATATGGAGGATCGTCATATTTTGTATCTTTTATTGATGATTTCTCTAGAAAAGTGTGGGTCTATATGTTAAATAAGAAGTCTGATGTGTTCACAGTTTTCAAACTGTTTAGAGCATTAGTTGAAAACATCACTGGAAGAACCATTAAATGTTTAAGAACTGACAATGGTGGTGAGTTCACTTCAAAGGAATTTGATAATTATTGCAAGGATGCTGGGATCAAAAGACATAAAACCACTGTATATACTCCTCAGCAAAACGGAGTTGCTGAACGCATGAACAGGACTCTCTTAGAGAGAGAAATAAGTATGCTTAGTAACGCCAACTTGCAGAAGGAATTGTGGACAGAAGCGGTTTCTACAGCTTGTTACTTGGTAAATCGATCACCATCAACTGCGATAGGATGCAAAATTCCTCAAGAGGTATGGAAAGGTTATCCATGTGATTATTCTAAACTGAAATTTTTTGGTTGTGATGCATATGCTCTAGTTCCGAAACATCAGCGTTCTAAATTATATCCTAAATAAAAAAGATATATCTTTGTTGGATATGGTGATGGAACTAAGGGATACAGGTTGTGGGATCCTACTACTCACAAGATCATCATTAACAGAGATGTTAAATTTAATGAATCCTCACTTGAAAATCCAAAAGTAGATGATGAATTGAAACAGGATAATGAACCTAAGCTTCAACACATTCAATTTGAAACCAGTTCAAAAACTGATGACAGTCCAGATGAACAAGTTTCAGATTCAGATCATGAACAAGTTTCAGATGCAGATCATGAACATGTTTCAGATGATGATCATGAAGAAGTTCCTACAGATAATAATCAGCAAATTGTGGAAGTACCAGAAACATCTTTAAGGAGGTCTACGAGAATCAAATGACTTCCTAAAAGGTATGATGATTATGTTACTTCAGTTGCTTTAAATGCTAACGATGATGAACCTTTGTGCTATCAGGAAGCTATAGAAGGTTCAAACAGTGGTAAGTGGAAAGAGGCTATGAAGGACGAGATGAAGGCGTTAGCGAAGAATGCCACATGGGATCTCGTAGAACTTCCTAAAGACAGAAAAACTGTGGGATGTAAGTGGGTTTACAAATTGAAGAAGGGTGTTGATAATACAGAGGACAGGTTCAAAGCAAGGCTGGTCGCGAAAGGTTTTTCTCAGAAAGCAGGCGTTGACTTTCATGAGATTTTTTCACCAGTTGTGAAAATTGTTTCAATTCGGATTGTGTTAGCATTAGTTGCTTTACTTGATTTAGAATTACAGCAACTAGATGTTAAAACTGCTTTTTTAGATGGAGATTTAGATGAGGAGATTTACATGGAACAACCGGAAGGGTTTGTTCAAAATCGCAACAGGAAATTTGTCTGTAGGCTCAAGAAATCATTGTATGATCTGAAGCAGTCGCCTCGACAGTGGTACAAGAAATTTGACTCTTTCATGATGAGTCAAAATTATATAAGAAGTGAATATGATCATTGTGTCTACTTTAAGAAATTAAGTAATGGCATGTTCATTATCTTAGTGTTGTATGTTGACGATATGCTTTTAGCAAGCAAAAGCATAACAGAGATCAACAGGTTAAAGGCTCAGATGGCTAGGACGTTTGATATGAAAGATCTAGGAGCAGCAAGACAGATTTTGGGCATGGATATTTTTAGAGACAGGAGTAATGGTAAGCTGTGGCTATCACAATAGAAGTATATTGAGAAGATACTCTTGAGGTTTGGTATGAAAAATGTGAAGCCTGTTTCAATCCCTTTTGCTTCCCATTTTAAGCTTTCTTCAATTTTATGTCCTAACACTAATGAAGAAAAGGAATATATGTCTCGAATTCCATATGCCAATGTAGTAGGTTGTTTGATGTATGCAATGGTTTGTACTCGACCAGATATTTCACATGCAGTTGGGGTTGTCAGCAGGTATATGGAAAATCTAGGAAAAGAACACTGGTCAGCAGTGAAATGGGTGCTTTGATATCTGAGAGGCACAAGTGATTATTGTATCACTTATAACAGAAGCAGTGAATATGTTTGTGGATATGTTGATTCCGATTTTGCAGGTGATTTGGATAAGAGAAGGTCAACTTCAGGGTATGTTTTTACTCTTGTAGGTGGAGCTATTAGCTGGATGTCAAAGCTACAGAACATTGTTGCTTTATCCACTACAGAAGCAGAATACATAGCTGCTTCGCATGCTTGCAAAGAAGCAGTTTGGTTGAAAGGTTTGTTTGGTGAGTTTGGTAGGTTGCAGGACAGCATCAAGTTATTTTTTGATAGTCAAAGTGCAATTCACTTGGCTAAAAATCCCGCCTATCATAGTAAATCAAAGCATATGCCTATCAAGTACCATTTTGTAAGATAGGTTATCACTGAAAGGGGAGTGTCTCTTGAAAAGGTGCATACAAAGGAAAACTGTGCAGACATGTTCACAAAACCAATTCTGTTAGAGAAGCTACGATGGTGTATGGCTTCTCTTGGCTTGCAGAAAAGATAAAAATAATAATGAAATAGGGTATCAGGCTAATTGTTGTCAAGGTGGAGATTGTTGAGATTTTATTTCTTATTTTTTAATTAAATATGGAGGAAAATATCATGTAGGTGACAACAATAGGATTTGTTGCTACATTGACTCCATCAGTTTCTGATGAGGAGTTAATGCATCCTATATTTGTTGTGAGAGAATTTATGAGTTTGTTGCCATTTCTAGCTATAAAATGTAAGCCCGTAGAGGCAAGTGTGCATAATGAGGAATGTGCTGTGAGGAAGAGCTGAGCAGATGAGAAACTCTGCTATTATATTTCTGATGTTGATGAATGAGATTGCCGATGCCCTGTTAGGTGGACGTAGCCCAGATTGGTTGGGTGAACCACGTTAAAAATCTGTTGTCTTTATGTGTGTTTAAATGCTGTGTGTTCTGTATATTTTATTTTGTTATTCTGCTGCTGAGCTCAACACCAACCACCTTTTGAGTTCTTGGAAATACATTTACCATCAACCTTTTTACTCTTTATGGAACTGCTTTCCATAACAAGTTTTATCATTCAAAATTAACAGTAAATAAAAATAACTTTTAAATTGTCTCAATATTTTCCTTAAAAAATAGTAAAATTTCATTTAACTATTTAACAAATAGTTAATATTTAATGCAGTTGTCGCAACTCCCCCCTGGAAGTAACACCATCCTTGGTGTTTCATTCTAGCTTAGCAAAAAGCTCTAGGTAAGCCTCGTGCACAAATCCTTCGTCCTCACAAGTAGCCTCATCTGGGGTGAAGTGCTTCCACTGCACTTTAACCCGGGTGATGACTCATTTCTGGAGAATAATTAATCTCCAGTCAAGTATGTGTTTTTGCTCGACCAGAAACTTGTCGTCTGGCTCTACCTATAAAAATCAAAATTACTTGTCAAATTCTCATAAAGAAATCATATTTCAAGTTATGATTTTTAATTCTATCCTACTTGTATATTATGCCAATGAATTACGTGCTTCGAATTATGCACATAACGCTTCAATGGGGATGCATAAAACAAATTGTGTACTCGAATGTGACTGGGTAAAGCCAGCCGATAGGCCATAGGTCCTACCCTTTCCAAAATTTGGAAATTTCCACAGAACCTGGGAGCCAACTTGGCACAAGCAGTCCACCACAAGGTACTCCTCTTGGGTTTGATCCTCACATACACATGTTTCCCACTTCGAATTCCCTATAAGTCCTCTTCTTATCTACATATATCTTCTGCCGATCTTGTGTATCCTTCAAATTTTGTCTTATCTTCTTCACTTTTGATTCCATTTCAGCAAGCATTTATGGTCCCAACATTAATTTTGTTTCGGGACTGCTCCAATTTATGGGTGTGCAAAACTAACTCCCATATAGGGCTTCGAAATGACTCATTTTAAGGGACTCCTGATAACCATTTTTGTAAGAATATTCAACCACATGCAAGTAGTATTTCGATTTGGTTGGTTGTTGCATCACATACATGCACAACATGTCTTCCAAAACTTGGTTTACCCACTCTGTTTTACCATTTGTTTGGGGATGATAAGATGCACTAAAGTTTATTTGGGTCCTTGGACCTATAAACAGAGCCTTCCAAAATGTTGATGTAAAATTTACATCCTTGTCCGAGATAACCGTCTTCAGAATACCATGCAGCCTAAAAATTTCTCTCATGAAGATGTCTCCTATCTGTACAGTCTTGTAAGTAGATTGTACAAGAATAAAATGTGCATATTTACTCAATATGTCAACCACCACCATGATGGAGTCATTGTGCTTCTTTGACCACAGTAAACCTGTAATGAAGTCTAGGGATACAACCTTTCACTTCCATTCAAGTACCTTTATGGGCTACAACAATATTATGTGATGTCGATGCTCTACCTTAACTTGCTGACACTCCAAACATTTATTTAGATATTTTGCAATATTTTTACACATACTAGGCCAGAAGTATACTTTTATAATATTTGTTAACATTTTTTGGTATCCTGGGTGTCCTGCATAGTTACTTCAATGGTATTCATCCATGATTAACTCCTTAAGTTCCACACGATTTGATACATACAACTTTCCTCTAAAGGTTAGAATTTGTTCCTTGTTAACTCTATATTCAGAAGTACTTCCTTATTTTCTGGTCTCTTCCATTTGCTACCATAGGAATTGATATTCTGGATCTTTTTGTGCTTATTCTTTTATTGGATCTAAGAATTTACATTCAATATTATTGTAGTAAAGCTCATAAACACAATGTAGCTTCTTACTTGAAGCATCAACCAACGATTTTCCTTGCCTTACACGTGCTAGATGTCTATATCAAACTCACTTAGAAAGGCATTCCATATTTCTTGTCTGGAGTTTAAATCATCTTGCTTGAAATAACAAGTCAAGCTGCTATGATCTGTTTTTAGCACAAACTTTTTACCCAGCAGGTAGTGTCTCCATACCCAAAGCACATCTACTACTATTGTTAATTCTAGATCATAGGTTGAATACCTTTTTTCATGTTCCTTAAAATTTCTTGACTCGTATGCCACTACTTTGCCTTCTTGAGATAAAATTGCCCCAACACCCTCTTTACTAGCGTCTATACATACTTCAAATTCTTTGTTGGCGTCAGCTACCCACAACACTGGTGGAGTGGTCAATAATTGCTTCAACCTCTCAAAAAAAATTTGGCACTCAACAATCCACTTAAAGACTTTTCCTTTTCTCTGCAAGGAGGTAATGGGAAAAGAAATTCTGGAAAAACCATCGATAAACCTCCAATAGTACCCAGCAAATCCCATAAAGGATCAAATATCTGCCACATTCTTGGGTACTACCCATTCCATGATTGTCTTTATTTTCTCTAGATCAACAGTAATCCATTTTGCTGAAATGACATGGCCTAAATACAAGATTTATGTTTTAAAGAAGTCACATTTGCTTAATTTAAATTACAGTTGGTGTTTTCTTAGCATTTCCAACACAATCCTTAAATGTTCCTTATGTTCTTCCTAGTTTTTAGAATAGATTAAAATGTCATCTATGAATATAAGTACAAAATTATCCAGGAAAGGATGAAATATACCATGCATTAACCTCATAAAGGTTGTTGGTGAATTTGTTAAGCCAAAGGGTAAACCCACAAATTCATAATGCTTGTACCTAGTACGAAAAGCAGTATTGTGGATGTCTTCATCCTTGATTCGGATCTAGGGATATCCAGATCTTAAATCGATTTTAGAAAACACTATGGCCCCCTTCACTTGATCAAATAGATCATAAATCCTGGGTAATCGATACTTATTCTTGACTGTTAACTTGTCGAGTTGTCTATAGTCCATACACATTCACATGGTTCCGTCCTTCTCCTTAACAAACAACACTGGTGCTCCCCACGGGAACACACTTGGACAAATATAACCTTTGTCCAACAGTTCTTGTAACTGCATTTTTAACTCAGTTAATTCTAGAACCCTCATTTTGTAAGCAGCCCTTGACACAGGTGATGCTCCTGGCATTAATTCAATTGTAAAATCGATATCTCGTCTTGGTGGTAATCCAAGAATATTTTATTGAAAAACATCCATGAAATCATGTACCACAGGTATGTTTTCCATCATAGGTGATTTTTCCTTGGAATTGGCATGTCCCACCTGAATAGAATATATCTAGCATCCATTCCTTATACTTTTATTCATTTGGGATGCTGTAATTGGACGTAGTTGTAGTGGCTTCTTGATTCCCTGAATCTCCTTGCATGTTCCATTTTTCATTTTGTAATAGATGATATTTTCCTTGCAGTCCAATAATGTCCAATGCTTTTTTAGCCAATCCATGCTCAAGAAAACATCATAAGACCCTAACGGTAGCATGTTCAGGTCCACATTTAACTATTGTTCTGCAATTTCTAATGTGCAGTTTGGAATCTTGGCAATTACCTTCATTTTTTCCCCTGTGGCTAGTTGTACCAGCCATGAGTTTTTGAATTTATGTTCTTTTAATTTACACATTTCCACTATTTTGGGACTAACATAACTTAGACTTGCACCTGCGTCTACCAAAATAGAAACAGATTGAGACCGTGTAATTTACCTTCCAACTCAATCATTGTTGGCTGATAATCTACCTATCGATCCTCCAACACCGCGTTGATACGAGGAATGTTTCGCTCCACATCGCCCACTATATAATCCTCCTACAAGTTTGCAACTGTGTCATTTCTTGCTTGTTGTGGGCAGTTTTTATAATAGTGTGCCTCACCAGACCCCCAACAATGTAGAGGTGGCTTGGTCACCTGCTCTTGCAGAATTATTAAAGTTATTTCTTTTGGCTCCTTTGAATTTTGAGCTACTTTTCTGTCCTTTTCTTGGCTGCCAAATTTTTCCAACCTCCCCTTTAGCCTTGGACTGTTGATAGCACATTCGTGCCTTACAAATGGATTCGTCCATGGTTCTAGGATTCACAAACTCAATTCACTCTTTCATGTGTGTTGGCAAGCTGCTAAGAAATATTTACACCTTAGCCTTTTCCTCTCGAAGGTATGGAACATATCGTAAGAGGGAGGTGAACTTGGTGATGTACTCATCCATAGTCATATGTCCTAGCTTCAAGTCATGAAATTCTTTAGCTTTATCATCATATAAATGTTCTGTTAAATACTTGTCTTTAAATTATTTTTGGAATGATTCCCAAGTAACATCTTGGTCCTCAATGCTTTGAACATTCTTCACTTCTTCCCACCACAGAGTGGCCTTCTCTCTTAACTGATATATGGCCAATTTTGCCTTCAGGTTTTTGCTGTACTCGTACACTTGAAAAAAAAAAATCATTTTTATTAACCATACCTCTGCCACTTCCTTGGCTTCACCATCAAATTTTGGTGGTTTTATTTTCCAAAACTCCCCCCTGAAGATCTACTTCTTGCTACTTAACTTCTTGTTGATCCGAAAAAATGCTGGATTCGACTTCATTGTAGTTTTTTTTCTTGTTGCTTCGCTGGGATGGGATTCTTTCAACTCTGTCAGTGGTGTTGTCTCTTGTTTGTTTTTCATCAACTTCTTGCATGCCCCTGTCAGCACTGGGGTGTTCCATTTCTTGGTTTTTCTCATCTGATAGGCTCTTAAGTATCATTTCTTGGTCTTGCATTAGTCGTTTGTTATCCCTTCGAACTCGCACCATGGCTTCCTGTAGTTTTTGTACTGTATTCAAAAATATGTTTGTTTGATGCTCCTATTCCTCCAGCAATCTACTTGTTTGTTGTTACTGATCAACACTCAGCTGAACCCACATCTTAGGGCTCACTACTGGTTTTGTTTGGGGTTCTCCAGTGTCCTGGGGTGGTTGTTGCATTAACCTCCTCTTCATGATGTTTCATGTTAAGCATCTTTTCTATGCATCGATATACACATAGCTTAATCGTTAGTTGACCCTTAGGATCCCAGTGTATGAACGCTGCTCTAATACCACTTTTAACATATCAACTTAAAAAAAAAATACATGTCAATACGTTTATTACTATACCTTACTATTGCAAAGCTAAAGTATTAATTCACTAATTTATTTCACTAACTGCAATGTGAAATTTTTGTTAACGGAGTATTAATTCAATACTATTAAACTAAAATTTGAACTTCGACCATCTCATATATGGATTAAACTATTCACCGCTATCATTTGATTTGGACTACACCTATACCGAGACCTATTAATTACCTCGTTTATTGTTTAACCGATGGTAGCTGTGTTAGTATTGTGCTTTTAAGAGACTACAGCTATGGAATATTTTTCTCGGGATTTCGAGCACACCTGTCTCTTTACTCATTTTTCGATCATTTCTAATCGACGATGTAATTATTTTTCAGTGAGAACCCACAAATGGGTAAAACCACAATCCTTTCTCGCGGGTTCTCATTCGACGGAGTTGAGCTGCTCTTTGCTATTTCTTCATGCACATTATCGGTTCTGATTTTCTAACTGGAAACACTGTTATGAAGTTTCCATAAGTCGCCAATGGCGTTTCCCTTGAATGTAAGCGTGTTCAATTATGAATCTCTGGTTTTCTCCATAGTTTCATATACACAAATGTTATGATATTGGTAAATCATCCACCTACCAATTTTTCTGCTTAAATGAACATATCAAAGTTGTATTTCTATCAGATGTTTTAGTATTTTGGCATTCTTGTTTTAACCAATTTTCTATGTTCAATTTCAGTTTGGAAGTCTGGATTTCTCGATGGTCGGTTAACCTTGACAGGTAATACGAATCAAGTTACCCAACTGTGTTTTTTGCTTTTTTGTTTCCAAACACTAAAAGAATAGGTTTGTT
This sequence comes from Pinus albicaulis, assembly GCA_034641835.2. Lineage (NCBI taxonomy): Eukaryota > Viridiplantae > Streptophyta > Pinopsida > Pinales > Pinaceae > Pinus > Pinus albicaulis. The sequence continues at coordinate 554,549,228 of CM076571.1, forward strand.
TCTTCATTATTTAATCCTCTTTCCACATAAATTAACTTCTTAGGGTTTAACACAAGTGTGTTTCCCACTAATTCTCTACTCTTTCTCCTAAAACGTTGTGGTTCTGTCATTTCCCCGGTTAACAAAATCATAATGCTTCCTCTAGGTATTATGACTATACGGACCTCTGGTCCCCTTTTGGAGTTTCATAGAAATACTTGCTTCTATATGATACGCTCAGTTACACATTTTTCGCCAAGAATTGTTTCTAGTTTTTAATGGATTTTTAACCATTGCAGCTTAATGCACTACAGTCTTGTTTATCGATTATGGAGATATCTTGTCTAGTCGCCTTCCAGTTTTCTTACATGTAACTTGTATAATATAATTCTCTCAGTTCTCGAGACTTGGAATTCTTTCTTAATCCGACTTTCTGGAATTTTAGTTTTCACTTTTAGGTTTTTGATTTGGAAAAAAGGGTTAAATATTATTTTGTTACTCTGTTCCAATATTTATAATGTCTATGCAAGAATTATACAGTCCGTCGGGATCTGTATGAGTTATTTACATGCATATTTTATGAAAAACTACCAATACAAAATCTTTATACGTAATTTGGTACTCTGGTTTTGTACATATTCATATAACAAATGTTTTTTTTTCATTGCAGATAGTTGTGATTTCCTGTTTAATACCCTCGTTAAATCTAGCTTTGTAGCCCGAGATTTGAGGGATGCTTTGGCACATTGTAGTTTCTTCTTTCTTTCTTTTTTTTAAAGAAAGGACGATTTAATTCTTACATAATGAAATGAATGAATTAAATCCCTAGAGGAATAGGTAATTGTTCTAACTGTCCAACCACCTTTTTAGTTCTTGGAAATACATTTACCATCAGCCTTTTTACTCTTTATGGAACTACTTTCCATAACAAGTTTAATTATTCAAAATTAACAATAAACAAAAATAACTTTTAAATTGTGTGAGAATTTTCCTTAACAAATAGTCAAATGCTATTTAACTACTTAACAACTAGTTAATATTTAATGCAGCTGTCACAATTGGCCACTATGAATTTTGGACGATTTGAACCTTTGATCTGAAAATAAAATTGTTGAGCACCCGGTGAACTAAGTTTATTGCAACTTAGTTCAGATTCAATTCTCATCGCATTATGTATGATACTAGTGGAATTTTATTATAAATAGCCCAAATTCAGTATTAATGTATTTATATTCAATAAGATTTTCATTACCTTACCCCAATTGGTCAAGATATAAAACATTATCTGAAAATGAGCGCCTAGTATGGAGTTTCAGGTTGGGTTTCTACAAGTGTACAAACATGGGGCAAGTTTTGTATATCAAGGCAAGTTTCTTATATAGATGAGATTATTTGAAATATAAAAATTTCATTAAAAATTTATGTATTTAAATTTCAAATATATTTTAATTTAGTTCATTAAGTTCAAGTGATGTGTGAAGATTAAATTATTTGAAATATAAATTTATTTATTTAAATTTCAATTATATTTCTATTTTAAAAGTGTTTATAACACTCCAAATAATTCATTTTACATAGCTTATGCAAAAATTAATTTGAAATGTATTTGTCACTTTTTTTAATATATATTTTTTAATTTAAAAATAAATAGAAAATTTTATTAAGATCTAATATTTTATTTTCTATTTTCTTATTTTCTTTTAAAAAAATTTAGATAAAATAATTAATTTAAAATTTGTATAAATAAAATAATTAGATCGTTGGTTTTTTATTAAAAATATATATCTTTTATTTTAAAAAAAATAAAAAAATTATAAAATATATTATAGCAATAAATAGTCCCTATTATTAATCTAAAACATTTTAAATTATTAAAATAGATATAGCCCTTCAAACCCTTATAACCCTACACTTCCTCGATCATAGGAACTCTTCTCATCACCAGCCCTTGAAAACAATTATTATGACATGGCTTTGTTATATATATATATATGAGAAAATTTTATCATCGGTGTTGTGAAATAGGTTGCTTGTGTATGAGTGGTTTACTAATAATTGAAAACAGTTGAAGATGGGATGTGCATAATGCGATCAAAATACTTTCAAAAATTAACATCAGAAATGAGGAGAAGATACACCATAACGTTTTCACAAAACAAATATTCAAAAGTAGCTAACTTAATGCTCAATTATATTAATAATAGAATAGAAAAACCTCAAATATGCAATTACATCATGATGAACTCTATCATTAATAATGTAGTAGACCAAAACATTGAAGCTTTCATTAATGTAATATAGGTGGCAATCAAGATGATTTTAGTTGTTTCTGCTTGAGATTCTCATTATCCTGTTGTCATAAATGGTTATTTTGTAGAATTTTAATTATCGCATCTGGTCACCTTAAAACTGTATTGTAACATGAAAATATTCATTTCTAAAATTTACAACGTGTTTTTAACCAATCCTTGTATTGAATCCCAATCAGGATGTATTTAACCATTCTCCATATTAAATCATGACATGACAAGACAAAAAAAAATTGTAACAGGAAAATGTTCCTTCGTGACATTATAAACATATTTAATCATTAGTAGTTTGGTAAATATTAAGTATTTAATCATGAATAGTTTTGGTAAATATTAGACATCATAGAGGAAGTTAATCAATTGAGATATTGTCTTTTTATTATGTATATTGAATATCATATTTATTCTTATTCTCTTTTTATTATTCATATTGAACATATTATTTCTAGCAACTTTTGATCTTCCCATATCTTCTATTCCTTTGGTGTATCTTTACACCTTTAGGGACGATTGCTAGTTTAATGTCTAATTATTTAAAGAGTGCTAGCTCAATGGAAGAGCACCAGATTTACAAGTAAGACGTTGGTGGTTCAATTCCATCATGCCCTGATATTAATATGGAATGGTGACGATCAGGTTTTGGTGGCAGACTCTTTTGACCATCACTAATGACTTTATGGTGATAGTTTTCATCCCTCACTAAAATAAGAAATGGTGACGGTCAATGAAAGAAACCATATATATACATCAATAGTGACCTCCATGAAATTTTCATCACCATAAATCATTATTATTCATATGAAATGGTGATGGTCAATGAACGTCGCCATATACATGCATTAATAGTGACGACTAAGAAAGTTCCATCACAGTAAATCATTGTTATTCACATGAAATGGTGATGGTCACTATCCATCATTATAATCATTATTCATGATGGACCTTGAATGTCACCACAAAAAATAATTTTGGTTAAACCAGCTTTGGTGACGTTCAATTTTTTGGTGATGGACGCTAAGGTCCGTCACCATTACTCATATGAAATGGTGGCAATAACTATCTTTCATTATAAATCATTATTGGTGATGGACCTTGAATGTCACCATAACACCTATAATTTTGGTGACACCACCTTTTGTGACAGAGGCTCTTTTTACCATCATCAATGTGCTTATGGTGACAATTTTCTACCCTCACAAATGTACTTTTTTCTTATAGTGAGATTTTATATTTTTATTTCAATGGTGGATATGGGACAAAGAGTTATGAACATAACTAACCTCACTTACCACTCTCATTGCCTCACCTCATTCGAAATTTTTCCCATTAGAGAATCACTCTACAACAAAATTTCCTTGCGATGAGGGTTAGGGTAACACCGAGTAATTTCTTGTAACGCAACTTACATTTACATTATTAATCTCTACAACGTCCTCTACACCCTCATCAATTAACTGTTATATCCGTTGTAGGTTGAATCTCTAAATTTTGCACGCAGTATGGAGTTTTGTTTACTTTAGATACCCTTCTTGGTGAGATATGGTGTGGGAGGATAGCAAAACTACAACATTTCGCTTCCATGTATAGACATGTATGTGTATGCAAATATTTATTTTCAATTGGTCTTGAGTAACATTCTCCAATGTTTACAGTGGTGTAATTTATTCCTTTCGACAAAGGATGTGAGGATTTATGGATGCATTTCATGCTTTTTTACAGGTATTTTTCCTTGCAATACTAACTCTTTCGAATATTTTAAGGTTTTAACCTTCCACCCAATAAATTTGCTAATTTTTCCTCTTATTTTACACTTTCAAATTCACATTCAGCGATATTCATTTACAAAGGCATGTGCTACCTTCTCTTTTCATAGGGTGCCATGTTCTTCTTTTAATTCTTTCTTTTTCACTTATCATAGGTCACCATATTGGGTAGACATGCCTTATTACATGTCCTCGACATGGTTTCCTTGCTCTATGGATTCCAAACCTTTGTATAAGTTATAGTGGGATTTTATGTTATTGGCCAAACAACCTTTGAAACCCTTGTTGGTTGGGAACTAAATTAAAATTAGATTATAATGTATGTGATTAATTAAGCTTTTAGTTCATATTTTATTATGCCCTTCGGCCTTGATATGGATTACTCTTAGATATATTACTTATATTCACATTTCTTTGAAATTATGTACTCGTATTTTTTTTTTAATCTATCAGGAGGGAAACCATTAACGAGAACCATACAAACATATCTGCCACAAAAGATCACATCGCGTTGCTACCAATGAAAACCCTCCTGGTTGGCATCATCCCCCACTGACAATACACAACAAGCTTCACAGGCTTATGCCTGATGGGCACCCACGGGGTTTGAACCGGTGACCTTTACAAATGAGTTCCTTAATAGAAAACTCAATCACCAAAAAGCCACCACCCCATGGGTTTATGTACTCGTATTATGAACCTTCTTCCATATGGTTTTTTTTAACCCTATAGGATTTGTAATTTTTTTTTTATTATAAAGATTATTTTTCATTTTGTATTGTGCAAATATTCAAAATGGGTAAAACCTTTGGTTGTCATTTTTTGTTTAGCATTATTATGGTTTCTAGAATGAGTCTGTATGTGTATAAATTCCTTGTAGATTCAAAATTTCTTATGAAATTTACTAAATCAAAAGACTTGAATCTACTCTGCTCAACTGCAAAAAATACTTAATGATCGCAAAATCACAACATAAACATGATACAATGTTCAATGACACATTTCACATGGATTTATCTAGGGGGAAATAAACTACTAAAAAACCCCTTCCTATCTGTATTGTATTAATGAGAAAATAGAGAATAAATACAATACTTTCTCAAGCCTAAGCAACCTATGCACTAGTATAATCTATCTCATTTCCTCACATTATGACTCTGTTCAATACTTAACCAAATTCCTTCTTTCCCAAGATCCTATTTCCTTGTGATTTTTACTAAGGAATTAGCCCCTATTATTTAGGGAAATTACTCATTGGGAATTGCCAATTCCTTTAGGACCTTCTCTAACTGCATACATCGCCTATACGACATGGAATAGTTTACAATTGATAGTACACTTCCCTTAGACTCTAATTTCAACTAGATAACTTGATTTTCCTGCATGAATCAATTATTCTTGGATGATTGATGAGTTATTAGTTCATCACAAGTGAACGCACCCCATACTGTACCTTCTATTAGTTCTTAATGAGTTAGAACTATTTAAACTCACAATAACTCAAATTAACTGAAATATATTCTTACAAATTAGAATTGAATAATACCAAACCAAACTCATGTGTCTCGTACTTGAATTAATTGAGTTAACTGAGCGATAAATTCCATATCACCTCATTTAACTACCTCTGAGTATTTCACTATAATTGAAATTGAATTTTAATCTAGTTTGGCCAAGGTAAAGTCAAAACTAGATTTTCTTATTGAATTTTAAAAACTCCCTCTCAGCAAGAAAGGGAAAATTTGATACCCCAATCCTTCCTATATAGAATTTAAATTTTCCTCTTCACAAATCCTTTGTCAAAATATCTCTATCATGTTCCTCTATACGAATTTACTCCAACAATATGATCCACCTCTACACACAATCTTGTAGATGGTGACACTGGATGTGGAAATTATTGAATCGATCATTAAATACTGGATCCTCAAATAGTTTGATACAACTCTGATTGTAACAATAAATCACAACAGGCTCCATCTAGTGACCAAATAACCCAAAAATAATCATTCTCATCTAGTTAGCCTCACATGCTACTTGAATCGTAGTCATGTACTTTGCTTCTACTGAGTTGAGTGTAACATATCTCTACTTCCTGTTGTACCAATAAACCCTTGGTAACCCAACACTAAAAAATCCTCCTGATGTGCTCTTCCTCACTGATGGAATCCCTGCCCAATATGCATATGTGAAGCCTCTCAGCTTCACTCCCTATGTATTTCTATAACAAATACCAAACTAAGTAGTGCCACTAAGGTATCTCAACACATGCTTTACTGCCTTTCAATGGCTTTTGGTTGGTTTAACCATTGCTTGAGTAATTTTTCTAACTGCATAACACATGTTTAGTTGTGTGTTTACCAAATACATAAGTGAACCCACAAGCTACATGTAAATGGTGGCCTCTAATACCTCACCCGAAGTAGCAGATTACTTCCTCTAACTCCCTGTTAGAGGATTCTCCATGGGTTTGCTACTCTCCATGTGGAAATTATTCAATATCTTGTTTGCATATTACCCTTAGAGACAAAATGTTCCTTGTCTCCTTTCCAAATTTCCAAACCAAGGAAATAATGCATGATCCCCATGTCCTTCATCTAGAATTCTCTTGCAATATCCTCTTTGCAATAGTTGACTCCACGAAAATAGAGTCCTTCACCTATGACATCGAAATGAGAAAAATATGTGGATCGGGCTTATATTTTCCTTCACGCTACCATTCAATTACAAGAAAATAAATTTCCCTCGCATTTCATACTAACACACTTTCTCCAAGCTCTTACTCTGAGTATATAAACAAAATAATTTATGTTCTCCTCTGTAACAAGCCTACTTCCTCCTACTCCTCAAAGGTTTCCTCAAGGTCATTCCAAATTATGACCATCACTAACAAATAAATGGAGAGAACACATATAAAAACACAACAATCTTTCGTTGAACATATCTCACTACAAAATTACCTCAATGTGCAACCACACCACCATCCTTCCAAATGCGCAATGTGCAACTTAGCACTTCCACCGATGATTCAAACAAGTAGCTTCACACTCACTCTAAGAGGTGAATATAATATCACACCACAATGACTCCCACGGATGGTCATAATGGTTGCAATAGACCTTCATCAAATTTTCAACGCCTAGTAGGAAGTTTCACCTCATCTTTGTAACTATAAATCAATTATGTCGACAAGCCAAAGCTATTGATCTTGAATCAACTCCACAAGCACTTGAACAATATGAAAAATAAACATTCACCAAACTATTTATTTCCCTCGGCCCAGAAGGGGCAAGGCCCGGGCCCTTTCAGGCTCTCATACCAATTTAAAAACTAATCACTACATTAATTAATCAAATAATGTTATATATAAATACATGTAGTGTTTCCTCAATATACGTAGACTATCTTAGACACATAATCACTTGGTTGAGAGAATATCTCAACCACACACCAATATAGTAAAAAAAATAGATCTAAAAAACTCCTAGAGAATAGGAACAAACTCCTTTGCATGGAAAGAATCACAACTGAGACAAGTAGGAATTATATTTTCCAAGTTCTCTCAAGCAATTGATTTTTCCACATAATTACAGGGCTCCAAATGTTCCTCCCAACCAGTGAGAATCACTACATCATACTGAAACTCCCCCCAAACCATCTTCATATCCATAAAAATTTCTATGAGGTGAACTTGCGAGGTCCAACCCTAAACAACAGGCTTCAAGTATAATTCCACTACCCAACCAACTCAATAATTCCTTACATTGGTAGCGTCTTGCCTTCCTCCACAACATCCTATCAAATGTTTCTGTTTATAGTTTGTCTCTCCTTCAAGGTTACCTCAGGTCCCTCTCTTACCCTCTTGGCTTCCCTTTTCCCAAATTGAGATATTGTATCTCTAGGAAGAATAGTTTGGGATTAAATTCTCTTTATTAATAGAATTAAAAAATTCATGTTCATATCTTATTCACATGAGACCTTTTAAGTAACTCCACAAAGTAACTAAAATATTTACACATTTACCCTTGTATTATTATTGAAGGTAGAATGAGCCAGATGTGTAAGTTCGTGCCACTTAAAAATAAAAATTAAAATTAAACATTATGTTCTAAATACAAAAATAATGTGGCCTATAATTTTTTTTTAAATGAATACGTTGTAAAGTAATTGGAAGTAAAAAAATGTGTGAATAAGATGTTTAAATCTTATACTTTTCAAAAATATTTCAACAATATATTTAAATAAACTATTTGATTTCTATGTTAACTAATTTATGTTGGTATCAGCTTCATCTATATCTATATAAAGAAAAACATTAAGTTTTTATGGTTTAAATTTTTATACTCTATTTAACATTCAAGAATACAATTTAAACAATGAAAAATAAAACATTGTGTTTTGCACTCTAAAAATGTTCACTTGAAGAACTTTGATACACACACACACACACACACACACACACACACGGGGGATGCAATATAATGTTGTAGATTATTTTATGAGATTATTATTATTGTTTATTTAGTTTTAGATATATATATCTTACTTATATTTTTTACACAAAATTCAACATAAGCATTCATATTCCATAAATTAAGAACTTGTAATATGAGTCTATAAATTATTTATTTCCAGGTTTTATACCAATAAAAATAGAATGCATCAAGATATGTTACTTGAAGAAATTTGATATATATATACACACACAGGGATGAAATTTAATGTTGTAGATTATTTTATGAGATTATTATTATTATTTATTTAGTTTTAGATATATATATCCTACTTCTATTATTTACACAAAATTGAACATAAGAATTCATATTTCATAAATTAAAAACTTGTAATATGAGTCTATAAATTATTTATTTGTAGGTTTTATACCAATAAAAATAGAATGCATTGATATGTTATGTATTCATATTTATGATTACATATATCTTTGTTTTAAATAATAATTTGAAATAAAAAAAATTATACTTAGTATTGACAATTAAATTATTGGAGTCTAAAGAAATAGATCATTTTGTAAAATAATATTAAAAAATATTATTGCATTAAATTTTTTGGAGAAATGTTGGGTGATAAAAGGTTAAAGAGATAAATAAAATTATGATATTATAAGGAGGTGATAAACCCAAATTTTGAAAATAAAATTAAAAAAACTTACTTATCTAGATTAGAAATGAAAAACGTCTTCTCTTATATTGCATATCTTATTCTCATATTCCATTTAGTTTTTAAAATATTTGTCACACTACCAACCTTCATCTTTCAAATTAGGAAAATTATAGTGATATTGAAACACTTATATTAATGCTTATAAACATAAAATTAAATTTCTAATAGCCTCATATGTTTTTAAGATTTAGCAAGACATATAAATATCAATAAACATTACACACACACACACACACATAATTTAATTTATGGTGCATAATTAAATAATATAATTTTTTTAATATAATCTTAAACTTTATCTAGAAATATTTATATTTTAGAATAGTATGTGTTAAAATATTATAATATTAAAAAAAACAATTTGAACTTATCTTTCATACTTACATGCTTTGATGCTTTTCTTGAAGGAGGAGTTAAGTTGCACTTCTTTAACCACAAACAAGAACAAAAAATATCATCAAACATTATGGAAGGAAACGAGCAAGGACCTTTGGTTTCACCAGCATTGGTGGCATGGTATTCTTTTGGTGAAACCAGCATTTTAATCTCCTTAGAATTATGATCAACTACCAATTTTCTTCCCAGGTCAGCGAACTCAGCTCCGCCTTGGCATCAAAAGTGTAATTGCATAAATGGAATGTCAGTCTCATGCCAATAAGGTCTCCTACGATGAACACGCAAGAACCTAGTACATAGGCCATTTTTATCTTCGCTTAGCTACCCATGGCTTATTTCCCTTTCCAAATATCAGTAATTATTTTCCAAGAAAAATCTATAATAAGAAAACTATTTTACTATATTCTAAAAGGTGAAGATGTCGAAACCATGCCACAAAGTGAAATGAAATAAAATATATTTCCTCAAGCCACCAAATATATAAATAAAACAATAATAATTATAATAATAAAACTAGATCTATTGATCTATGCATGATATGAGAACCATAAGCATTCAAGGGACTAAAAAAATCTTTGACCAAAACAAACCAAAAATTTCAAATTCAACAAAATCCTCTAAACACAAACAAAAAACAAACCACTTAAATTTTCTAAGATATTAGAGCTAGACATCAACAAAATTTCATGTACTTTAATAATCCCATTGTTGCTTAGTGTTCGAATTCTTAAATTAGTTATTTATTATTTAATACTAGGACACTATCTATGTGAAAAGAAATAGGTCCCAAATTCATCAAATCCGACTTCATTTCCAGTAAAATATCAAACCCAACTTCATTTCCAGTACCAATATAAAATCATACATTTTTCAAATATCAATAATTATTTTCCAAGAAAATATAAAACTCGAAACTCAACAAAATTCCCTAAACATAAGAAACATATAAACCATTAAAATTTTCCAAGATATCAGAGCTAGACATCAAGGTAGCTTCATGTACTTGAATGAGCCCATTGATGCTTTGTGTTAGTATTGTTAAATTAGTTACTTATCATTTAATACTAGTCAAACACTATCTATGTGAAAATAAATAGGTCCTAACCTCATTAAATACAACTTCATTTACTGTCACAAATAAGAAACAAACAATGTAAGGGTTAAATATGAAACATCAATATTAAAATAACACGCATCAAAGAAATGTAGTTGCAGTGTTACAATGAGAAATACAAAATATAGAATCCATTTTTACCTGAATTTGACATATAGTAATCTTGCATGATCAACGGAACATGTATACCAAAATAAGAATCCTTGGGTATTTCAATTTCCCATTTCTCATCTTGGTCCTCATTTTATACATTGTGAACATGATTTTCTACAAATGAAATGTCATTATGAGCCTCCAAAACATTATGTTCAGTATCAAGTTCATTAGAGAAATTTTTTATATTTTTTTCTCCCCTTCTATGACAATCTAATCGCCAACACGCTAGTGCTCTTTTATATGGAAAATTGTTAATGTCATACTTTGTTACATATAATCTTAAACATGTATCCACATGTTTAACAAGCTTGGTCCTCAACTTTGACTTCAAGAATGATAGTGCACTAAACATTCTCTCATCCTCCACTGATCCCAAAATCATGGTTTGACACACATCTGCTAATTTGAAATATTCTAATATGCTTTCTTACAGGTATTGGCTAGCACTAAAGTAATCCATAATCTTGTTATATGACCGTTTTCATTAGGATTCTCCAAAATAGGATATTTCTTCCACATTTTTTAGCAAAGCATCCACCTTGTTGATATGATTTTGATGAATCTAAAATACCTTCAATATGTTCTCCATGTATCGAGGATCTCTTGCAAAAGTGGTCTTGTAAACATTTTAATCTCTTTTGAAAATCGGCTTTTAAACTTTTTGGACATTGACAATTTTTCCAATATTGAGGGTATACCACACACATCACCTCCAACAATTCATCTCAAGGAAATCATTCTCTTATCTGTTATGATAGTGATCTTTCAATTTCTATCAAATTATGTCTCACTGAAATCAAAATATCATCAAATTGGTCTCTTGACATGGGGCAATATTTGTTGATTTGTCCTGTCTTACTAATATAATGAAAGAGAACCATATACCCACGCACTGCAATACATAGTATCCCTTTTTCATCAAACGTCAATTTTTTTTTAGTATTTTCTATATTGATGATCTTAGTCCAAATTGTAAACTCTGGACCAGTAAAAGAGTCTGGCATCATATACAAATTATCCAATGCAAGGCATGTTGACTTTCTCGCATTTGTGTATTTGGAAATATACATTGTGTGATTCTGAGACATTTTCACGAGGACATTAATTTCATGTAGCATGGGAAGAATTCCATCCAATGTCAATAATGTCTCTATATTAGTTAGTCGAAAAAGAATATCTTGAGCTTTGTCCACATTGTAGCGATTTTCATACATCAACCCTACCAGAGATTTGAACTCACTAAATAGTCTTTGAGTTGGTCTGTTTAATGATATCCATCTTGTATCAACATCTTCCAGTAGTTTTTTTCCATCCATAACACCATCTGCAAATTGTTGAAACTCTAAATATTGTTTGGGACTACGAGAAAAGTATGCATGAGTCTCACATACAAGATCTTCAACTTTTGAAACTGATGGAAACTTGGTTACTATTTTAAATGCGAGATTCATCCTATGAAATGAATATTAAGAATTTATGGTGAAGATGATATTTGTATTCTAACAAAAAGGCCATTCCTTTGTCCTTACATTACCTATGCTCCATCTGCTTCAACACATACCAATTTTTCTTCAATCATTAAATGATCCATACCACTTTCCTTCAAACTATTAAGAACAAGTTCATAAATATTTCCAGCTATAGAAGTATCTCTCATATTTTTAATTCCAAGTAGATAGGAATTCCTAATATGGTCATTAACCATATAAATTGTCATACAGATCCATGAAGTATTATCTAGCCATAACCTCATCCAAAGGAAATTCCCAAAACCTATCATTTGAAATATCCTATTTCAAATCATCATTTTCTACTTGAGCTAGATATCTTACTCATTCCCAACCACTGGTTACTAGCCAATGAGAAGATGAAAAGTTTGGCACATGAAGAAAAGGTAGAAATTTCATGTGATCTGGATAATTTGTCATAGGATGACCTTTACATAAGATGTGAAATGCAATGCTCAATTGTATCGTCTTGGATAAAAAAACTTATTTGCATCGTCTTTTCGAATAGAGATATAATGGTTCCTCCACTTGCCTCAAGTTTCCTCTTACTTATTAAATATTTTTGTATTCTTCCAGACATTGGATTTGTCGACATTCCTCAAAATATTTCCATCTGAAAATAGATTTCGCTTTACCATTTACAATTTTATATTCATACAACTTCCTGCATGCTTTTGTATTGTATCTAGCTTCATTTGAGATTTCACTACCTTCCAAATTTTCCAGCTACACGCAATACAACTAACTTCTCGTAAAACCTCATTCACATTTGTAGGAGGTATTTCTTCAATAAACGGAAAACTTGAGACCCAATCATCTTGGAATTGTCTCCCTACGGTCCACTTGCCTTTTTTCCTTTTCCGTGAATGGTTTGTGTCACCTTGCAAGGAAACATATTTAACATTTTCATCACTAATTTCTGTTGAAACTGCACTTATCTCACCTTGATCACTTGAGTAACCTATTCTTTCATCCATCATATGCATATCAGATGCATTTTCACAAGAGTTAACATCTTTGTTAGTAATATAATATTCAAAGGAGCTTGAAGCATGAAGAGAATGTGTATTCTTGGATTGAGGCTTTTGAAAGTATGATAATACATCGATTTTCCTTGATGGCTTCTTCCCTTGATTATCTTTTGACATCTCATTGAATATTCCAAAAGTAAAATTTGAAATCGATCTAGAAACTTGCATCAATAGTTTCCAAAAGTTGAGAATTACTAGATTTATAAGTAGAATTCAAAGTAAAATAAGTGTAATTTTCACAAAACCCATCAAGAAATTTTTTATTAAAATGTTGTGCCAAGCCCAAAAGAAAAAATAAACCATTACACACAAAAAAAATAACATCATGATTCATCATCTATAAAACAAAGAACATCATTCAAATGTAAAATATATAAAAAATTCGAATAAATTAATTCATATCTCCAAATCACCTAATGAACACTTGAAAGCTTTAAACAAAACAGCAAAGTATTACAATAGATTTAATCATCCTTTGCAAAACATCTCTCCATCCAACGTTTATATATAAATATATATGGTGAGAATGTTCTCCAAGATCAAAGATTAATTAGAATAGGTGTTGCTTGCACCTATACTTCTACACTATACAGTTTTGAAGGTTGATGTATTTATAAACCAAATGATACATACTCAAGCATAAATAGATATTTACTTCATGTATCCCCACCATACAGTGACTCAAAATATGCATGTTTCATATATTCATACATGTGGTTTTTGTTTCATGCCTTGTGGGTCCTCTTTGGCTTGTGATTATTATATATGAGATGGCCATAAGAATAAGAATTCATTCTAATCTAGAAGACTGAATTCATCCAAACTCTAGAAGACTAAATTTGGAAAAAATGGGGGGATGCATGGAGGTAGGGATGCTACGTGGGGGTCATACCCCGGTATCTCACCGCTTTGAAGTTTGTAGCTCATGAAAGTACCTTCTGCACATGCCTTGTGTCTAAGTGTGCATAAGTCACCCACATTTCACCTCAGAATATTTATTGATGTAGCTTAGCCTAATTTACTTAGGAAAAAAAACATAATTATATGTTTTCTTATTGAGCTAAAATAAAAACTTCGATAAAGTAAATTATTTAATTTATTTATTAATTTTTAATCTTAGTCATTGACCTCAACTAAGGAGAGATCTAATCTTGTCTATCCATCACTTTGACATTAGGGTTAGGGTTAGGATTAGGGTTTTGGCTCAATATAAATTTATAAAGGTAAGGCAAAGATGAGAAAATGAGATGCAACAGTAGCACAAGGTTGAGAGAGGCTTCTTAGTGAGCGTGTGTTGGGTCTGAGAGAGTGTAGCAAGGTTAGTGATAAGTTTTTTACTTCCTCATTTGAGCCATTATCCAAAGACAGGATCCCAAGTAAGTTTCATGATTAATTTATTAATGAAGAATTGTTGATTGGGCATAAATTCGTTTGTGTATGTGATTCAGATTGAGTTTTTTGTTTCCGCAATATTTTCCGTGTTAGGAATGTAGTTGTGCATTCGTTCAGCTAATAATTGTTGAGAACCAAATATCAAGTGTTGGGTATGAGAGAGCCTAACACACGAGACCAAGTAATTCCCATACAAGACCCCGAGTTGAATGTCACAGGACCAAGGCATAGTGCAATGCATGGACATCTTAGAACTAGAGACAAGCCAATGTCCATGCTTCAAGCAACCAATAATCAATTCAAATATTTTTTTTTGCAGCCTTGATTGTTAGGCTTTTATTTGGTTGTGGCCTCTAGTGTCAATGCCACTATATGTGTTCCTTTTTTTTGGTATTATCACTCTTGGCTTCATTTCTTCTCATGTATTTTTTCTTGTCCTCTCTTAGACTAGTTTCTTAGCTTCATGAAGCTTCACTAGTTGCTTATATTTTAACATATTAAGTAAAATTCAAGCAGTTGGACATGTTGTTTTACTTATATTTCCCTTGATGAATTGGTTATAATGATTTGAAACCTATCCTATTTCATTTTCCATGATAAAAGTAAGGAAGGAAACTAGTCAGTTACTAGTGACATTTACACCCTTCATAGAGAAGATGAAGGACTTGGGCTAATTAATAGTCATGCTCCAAGGAAAATTTTAGCGATTAAATGGCTTTCAAGGAAAAATGAAGGAAAATCTCTTTATGAGGTAGTTATCAAGCATAGGTTAGAAAAAACTTCACATATACACCACATCCAAGTCCCTAATGATTTATGATATAATCATGGGTGAAAATTCCTTTAATTTTCCTAGATTAACAATTCTCAAAACAATTTGGAATCATTGAAAGTAATATTTCATGAGCTTCACCAGGATTTAAGGATTTTTAAGAGTGTTCTTACACAAATAAACTAATTGGGCCACATTTCTAGGTGTGCAAGAAAACAACTATTAAATAAAGGCTTCAGGTGTGAAGAAATTTAAATTGAAGCTTGAAAAGCTATATGTCAATTAACCACTTCTAAATTTCTAATGCCTCTCAATTGTATCACATTATGACATAATAGAGTGGGAACATCATTCTACAAAAGCTAACATGGTTAGGATTTATAATCTTCTCTTTCAAAGAAGTCGGGGGCCTCTTTTCTAATGCCTCAACAAAAGTGTATTATATATGTATTTTATCTACTATTGTACTGTATTCAACTTAAGTTGTGACTTTTAAGGGTGACTTGGTCTAAATTGATCACTCATATAAAAATGTTCTTATATTCATATACCCAAGAAACTTGATCAAAAATTATTGTGTTCCAGTAATTTCATACTACTATGTATCTAAATACAATATTGAGTGGGAAGCATGTGTACAATTCAAAAATCTCCTCTTATGTTTTGCATGCTTCCTCCCTTATTACTGGACTTGTATCGAGTATTTTGCATTGTTGTCGCAGTGCTCATATCAATTGGTATCAAATCCTAATGGATATGGATTTTTCATAATTCCCAGTGGTTCAGGTAATTTATATGCACATCCACACTTTCTTTGCATGTTTTTAAATACAATTTTGTGCACCATTCTTCAAGTTTCCCATAATCATGATCTATGTTTATTTACATCTCTTTGCACCACAAGTATACTGCAAGTATACCAACATTCGTGAGGAATATATATATATATCATCCTCATCACTCACCAGAATTACTTGGAATATCTAGAAAGATATACCAACAAAAACTATCAAGTATTTGAATTTTGGGCATTCCCTTTAGTATTCATATCTTTAACTTAAACGATAATGGTGAATGTTGAATAGATTTCATAGTAACCTTCATAATTGGATGTATAGGAATCTACCACTAGGCAATAAGATAACTATATTTAAGGTAATTTCACTTACTTGTATGGGAGTATTTGGCATTGTTAATATCGTGTCCATACCAAGAAAAAAGCCCATTTTTTACATTTCTATATGTTCTTGTAGCCAATGATTCTCTTGGATCTAAAATCTAGTCTTGTATCTTAGATATATTGGACTAGATATGCTTCTACTTGTCGAGTCATAAAAAGGTATATTTCGAACACCTAATTAGCCTACATTAATCATCAATTCGGGAGCATCTTTTTATCTTAAGAGTGTACTATGTCTAAGGCTGCAATTGTCTAAGAGAAATGTTGTGAAGATGTAGTATAAAATTAAAAAAAACAAAAGTAACCAATGCTTGAAAAGAAACCTAGCTACGGTGACATGAATGGAAAAGATTAAACTACTTCAATCTTGTAGAAAATCGATCAGGAATGTAATAGCAGTAACTTCTTCCCTTAGAAATCAATGCAAGATGACCAATCTGGGGATTTGGAAGCAAAAGCCTTTATCCTCGACAGTTGGAGATCTTAAAGCAATGGAAACGAAAGCAGATTCAATGAAAGCAACTTAAAGGAAACGCAATCTAAAAAGGAACAACAACATGTAACTACGACTCATCTATTTATTAATCAAAGACTATGAATAGAAATGGAACAACAACGTGAAATGAATGACAATTACAATTCTAACATATTCAAGCCACTAGATCTCTATACTTTAATTCTGTTGACAGCTTCTCACCACGCAACAATCAATTATAAACTAAAGGAACAGTAACTCAAATCAGATACAAGTCAGCAAAGTGTTATGATAACAGCAAGATAATCTAACAGCGAATTATGCTTCTTGTAAAGAAATGAAACAGCAATGACTCTGTATTTGATCCGATCAATAATAAACAAATTCAAACAATAACGCACTCCACACAACAGTAAGCAAAGATTAAAATACAAATAGCGAAGTGATTCCACCAGAGCCGGGCCCTTAGCGCCAGTGAAATACTGCTGGGCTAATTCAGAACTACAGAGAGTAGATAAAATGCGTGTCTTGTATTAAACTTTCATGAAGTCTTACAGAAAGTTTTCTCTCAAAACAGAGAGTTAATTAAAACATTACATTACAGAGAAAAATGTAAATTCTTTCGACCGATTCCCAATTTCAACAACAATCCCCCTTTGTCACTAAAGGACATGGCTTTATGTATCAAATCTCGACGGATCAATCAAGGAACAAGATGAGTTTGAAAAGCGATCCCTCATGATCAAAATATCCTGGGGGATTCGCTCCTCTGTGTTTAGTCATCATTCTGTTTGTGCTGATTGAGGCCGAGCTGTTCCCTGTCTTTTATGGGCTATTCGTTCAGATCTCCTTGCCCTTGGCTGGATATGATTCAACGCTGATGGAGCAGCAGTTATATTGTTCTCAACCTTGCCTTTGGTACAACTGTTCACCTCTCCCAATTCCTGTTTTTCAGTCAAAAAGTAACTTTTATTCACCTTTTCATATTAAACATAAACCTTTCCAATTCTATTGTAATTCCTATAATAAATTACCTTTCCAAGGCAAACAGGAGTACATTTATGGTAAAGAATGAGTAAATATACAATAATTTCATACCTCTTTCACTGCCCAACATACCCCCCTGCTTAATCATTTTCATGCCCTCGTGAAAACTATAGTTCACATGGAGAGCAGTCAAAGAATAAGCTGAATAAGGTTTGTCATCCACAGGCCTAAAACCATGTAGTGCAGCTAATTCCTTAAAAATATGTTATGTCTTCCCTTCAGGAAGTTCATAAATAGCTTTGTAGTCCGAAGCAGGTTACCATGCAATAGGGCTGCGGAACCTACATCCTAACCAATATGGTCCTCCTTTTAAAAAAAAATGGCTATGGGAAATGAAATGATCTGCAGCTAGCCCAAAGTTTCTATAATTAAATGGTTCCCTATTTTGCACATTCTGATTCGAGGTTCTCCATCAGACCTTGGCTGCTATATAAGCTCGGTTCCTAATGGATGAGAAATAATTTTTTCCATTCAAAATGATTGATTTGTGGAGAGGCCCCAGAGTTTGGGTAACGCCTTCCCTTGTCATCAAGCTTTTCTGTCTAGCCCAAAATTGAAGTGGGTCCTAAGGTTCACTTCTGACCCATAGATCTAATCCATTTTCTTGCCTTTGAAAGGCGTTATAAGCTTTAAGCCATTTTAATTGATTTACAGCAAAGGAAATGAATGCCTGAAACTGAACATCTCCAATAAAAGGGCTAGGGTTTGATTCACAGTCATTTTCAAGTATTATATTATGCAAGAAAAATTCACATAACAAGCGTTGTACTTTTCTCCCATAAATTTTGCAGCATGATATCAAGTCATCTATTGTTTTTAGCTCTATGGATTTCCCTTCCCTAACTGCCTTGATCTTTAATTGTAAATATCTTTCTAGTAAAAACAAAGCATAGTTTTTGGCGAGGCATCTACAGGCTAAGACATCAGTATACAAGGAGCAAAGAGTGTCCATTTGAGTGTAGGCTAGTTTTAGTCGGTCCATTACCTTATCAGCCTTTACCTCTGCTTTCTGTCGTTTTTCATGAGCTTCACCTTCTGCTTCATGAATAGCTCTCATTTATTGCTGCAATTCTTGATATCTTTTTCTTGGGACAGTATCTTCCTCTAGTCTTTGCATTTCTATTCAGGCCTGTGTCAATTCTTCTTGAATTCTGACCAGTGTCGGCTCACTGAAAGTGTGCTGACTGCTAGATTGCATATTTTCACTCAAAACCGGTTCCTCTGGAACAACTTGTGTTGGAACAGCTATTTTTTGCTCTATATCCTCATAATTAGGCTCAGGCATGGTTTCTTCTATAAATTGGGGGTTCCTATCAGTGGTCACTCATCTCTTTTTTGAGCTTCTTTTGATAGCAACGCTTCTTCTCTTAGGGGCTCGCTTGGGCATGTGTTTCATTCTCAGAACCCTAATGGTTTGCTTGAGTTGTTCTACTAGTTTATGAAGCTTTATTCGTTCTCTGTGAAGCTTCTCAATCTCAGTTTTTTTCTTATTCTTTCTTAATGGAACAGTTGTTCCTTTATCCGACCCTATTTTCTCAACAGAATTTTGGCCCATATCAGCCATGCCTTCAGTAAAATTCTCTTCTTGTTCTTCTCCTTGGGGCTCCTCTTCTACATTCATATGCCCTTGGCTCAATTCTCTTGGAATCATATTCTCAATTAACTTTGCAGTCTCCTGGGGGCTTCCAGCTTCAGTGTTTTCTTTCTCCTGCTCACATCCATCAGGAGAAGCAACCCTAGCTTTGCTAGGGTTTGTTGTTTCATTTAATTTTTCTTCAGTTGTTTCTTTATCAACAGCAGAGTACTCTGGTAGTTGATTAATATCTATATTGAGGTCCAAGGGGCTATGCGGTCGTGCATAATCACTCATATTGGTCAAAATATGGGCCAATTGATCTTCCTGTAAAGGGCTTACGATAACATTCTTGGGCAGCTCTGTTTCATCTTTATTGCTGCTATGATTTTCCTCATCCTCCACAGAGGTGTGATAACTTCCTTCCTCTTCATCTGAATACTGAATTTCTCCCTCAACTTCTTCTTCTTCATAATTTCTTTCGATTCCTTCTTTCTCATTATCTCCTTCCTCTGCACTGGGTTGTTTTTCACTACAAGATTGGCGGCTTATTTCTTCTTCGTATGAGTAGCGAATTTCTCCTTCCAATTGTTCTTCCTCAACAGTCCAAGGGCCTACTCCCTCCAATTTCTCTTCCTCGTCAGTGAGAGGGCTTACTCCCTCCAATTATGGAGGTTGTTCCTCCTCTGAGCTGTGCATTTCCAGGGACTGGCTGCTACTACCCGGAAGTCCTTCCACCATACTTCTGTTTCGTTTCAATTGGAGGGATTGCCTATGAGTAGAAGGCTCAGCAATTGAGTTGACCATCCTTTTCCGTTTTGGAGCTGGTAGAGCTAACCCTCCATCAATGGAAAATATTAATTCTTCCCAGCTGGTCTGTTGTTGGGCGAGGCTATGACTCACTATTAAACAATGGTGGATGACCACCATATCTGCATACTGGGCTTTCCTTATACCACGAGCAGTATCATGCAACAAATAATTTAAAAATGCAAGCAAATTAATGGTGCATTTCTATTTTAATACAGCTAGTAGCTTAAGGTGGCAAGGTCTTACCACATCCTTTCTTTCGTTGCACGTTATGTAAGCCTGCACAATCTTGGCTAACTCTGTCCATGGCTCTCCTAATGACGTTGGCTGGACTCCTTTACCTTTGATGACTAACTTCTGTCCATCATCTTGAAAAAAAATTATGGCTTCACAAATCCTAATCTTCTTCTGAGTCCAGATAGTCCCTTGCGCGGGAATACCAGACACTTCTGCAATTATCTCGTCGGATAAAGCTATCTGCCTCCCTCTGACCATGGAGGATCCTTCCTGTAGGTTCAATAAAAATTCGGTAACCACAGCTTCATGGGGTTTTTGCATTCTCAAGAAATATGTAATCCACCCCATTCTTTCTAAAATTGCTCGTGCAGCATCAGAGACGATCAGTACTTGCGGTTCACTGCGAATTGGCCATCCTCCCATTTCTGTGTTCTATTAATTTCTCAACACACAATAATCACAATGGAATAGCACAGCACAATTCGTTGAAAATTTGTTATTTCCTAAAATGGAGGGATTTTAATCCGTATACAGGTAAGGGAATATTGGAGTTTGTTTTGTATGCAGAGATCTGCGCCCCCCGAATGAATGAAAGGTCACCCTCGACCGTCAATTGAGAATAGCATGTGTGGCACAACAGTAGTACAACAGTAAAAAGCAGGCATAATTATGATACATTCAATAAAATTGCAACAATTACTGAAATCAATGCATGTAATGAATAGTTAATAAAAAGAAAATCGTTTTGTAATGATTCAAATATGAGGAGAATGGACAACATATGATAACCATAAGTATAATTACGTTATTTACCACTTTGAATTAATATTATCGATTTGTAATGATTTTCATGTATAATAGGTTCGGAGGTAAAGGTAAGGGATTCATATTTTCATTTAACATTTAAATAAAGATATAGGAAAAGGGTTAAATATAACTATTGATGTGTATAAGTGTGACTCCAATACCATCAGCAGAGCTCTGCTGCCCACAGGTGTCCATAACCTTGACAGAGTTTCTTTCTTACCCACAGAAATATTGTCCTTTATGTATGCTGAGGAAGTGCCCCTTTTTTTATTGAATATCATGATGGAGGCCATTGTGCTGACTTGGTGACCAGATAAACCACAATGTCGTTCACCAGGAAGAAGTGAAAAGTGGGCAGGCTGGCTCGTGATGAGACCTCCTGTTCCAAGGACTTCTTGATTTTTTCAATTGTCTATTGGACCATTTCCCTAGTTTGGTGGCCATAATGGGAATGCCACTTCACTGCCTTTCCTATGATCATGGTAGGTCGGCTCTTGGTGAGACCCCCTATCCTCCATCTGCAAAATCATTATATGTTAATATTTTTTCTTTTTCATGCAGCACTTTTCCTCAGTTATTCATAAGGGATGGCTCAACACTCCTTAAGAGTAGGGATGGTGGAAGAAGTCTGAACATCTCAATATAAAAAACAATATGCCCTTATTCCTATTCCATAGATAGACATCAAAGAAAATTATAGCAAATGGGAAAGAACCAATCATGATAAAAATAATCGATCAGATTATTTCAATGGTAAAAATAGCAAAGTTATGTTATTGATCATGCCCTTTTTCCCCTTTTTTTATATCATCACTAGACAATTTTCTTGAAAAAATGACGATTTCTTTTTATTTTTTGATTTCAGTAAGCTTTAATTTGAATGATTGTATATAAATGATATATTTTCCTTTAGAAAAGTAATCAAAAATTGAAAATGTTGGCTTAAAAAAAAACAATCGACTCAAAAAAAGGTGTTGTTCCTTTTAAAAAGAACAGAAAAAACAATCTGCAGAACTGTTGTTCCTTTCGAAAGGAATAGCAAGATAATACTCTGCGAAAGTGATGTTCCTTTGGAAAGGAACAGCAAAAAATACTCTGTGGAAGTGTTGTTCCTTTGGAAAGGAACAGCAAGAGCACTTCTACGAAACTACTGTTCCTTTGGAAAGGAACGGCAGAAGTGATGTTCCTTTAGAAAGGAACAGCAAAACAACCAAAATAAACAGAATTTTTTTTTCTTTTTCTCTTTTACAGAAATCATATTTCATGAAACAAACAATGAAGAAGTAAAGAAGTAATATTAATAGAATGTCTAAAAAACAAATTTCATAAAACAACAATAAAAAAAAAACTGAAAAAAAATGCTTTATGTACAAAATTTAAAAAAAGAGAAGTGATTTATCAAACTAGTGCCGAGGAGGAATTCTCCCCTTCAGCAAGAATCTCCATTGTAGAGTCTTCCCAAAACTATTGGTAAAAGGATTCCCGGGTGAGTGGTTTATGATAAAATCGTACTTGATGACCATTTACCTTAAAGGAATGTTCAGATCCATCAATGGTAACTAATGTAACAATGCCATTATCATGCACATTTTGTATTTCATAGGGTCCAAGCCATCGTGTCTGGAGTTTTCCTGAGAAATCCTGAAACCTGGAATCATATAGGAGTGCCCAATCTCCTTCGTGGAAGATATTTTCTTTGATATGGGGGTCATGCTATTTGGCTCTCTGTTGCTGAATTAATGTTGTGTGCTGAAGAGCAGAGAGCCTAATCTCATCCAGCTCATTAATTTGTTGCAGTCTTTTAACTTGGGCTTCATTTAAATCTAGACCCACCTTTTGAGCTGTTCGTAATGTTTGAATTTCGAATTCTATAGGAAAGATGGGTTCCTTTCCGAATACCAACTGGTATGGTGAATATCCTGTGGTAGGTCTCCACGTTGTTCGATATGCCCACAATGCTTCTGGCAATTTGTAGGCCCAATCTTGTCTATGAGAGGCAACTGTTTTTGTTAATATAGATTCAATTACTTTGTTCGTGCTCTCTACTTGGCCATTGGCCTATGGGTGACACGGAGTCGTAATCTTTTGCTGAACGTGGTAGTTTTGCAATGTTTTAGCTAATTTGTTACCTACAAATTGTGGTCCTCCATCTGTGATTATGTCCCTTGGGAGGCCATAGAACACAAAGATTTGGAAAAGAAATTGTATTACAGATTCCTTTGTAGCTTTTGAAAGAGCTTCTGCCTCAACCCATTTGGTGACATACTCAGTGGCAACTAGGATGTATGTTTTTTGGTTTGATGGGGGGTTAATAGGACCAACAAAGTCAAGGGCCCAACATTCAAATGGTTTGATCACTAGTTGAGGGTTCAGAGGCATTTCATCAGACTGCCTAGGGCGACCTGCCCTTTGGCAGCTATCACAGGCCCGCACAAATTTTTTAGCATCTTTAAAGATAGTAGACCAATAGTAGCATGTTCGTAAAACTTTATGGGTAGTTGTACGATCTGCAAAATTTCCGCCACATTGTCCATCATGGCAAGCTTTCAAGATGTCAAATACCTCATCCTCCCTAACACATCTCCTTATTTTCATATCTGAACCTGTATGAAATAGGTAGCCTCCAATCCAGGAGAAGCGGGTACTACAATGTATTATTTGCTTACGTTCATTAAGGGAAAGATGTTTAGGTAATTTACCTATTGCAAAATAGTTCGCTATATCAGCATACCATGGTGTCCTGATAGTAACAACGAAGAGATATTCATCCGGAAACTGGTCTTCAACTGCTTCTATATATGTTTTCTTTGGCATTCTTGACATAAAGTGAGCTACAGGGTTCTCTTTCCCAGGTCGATCTCTGATTGTGATGTCGAATTCCTGTAGTAAAATAAACCATCTTGTTACTCTTCCATTTGTAACAGGTTTATTTGCTAAAAATTTAATGGCAGAGTGATCAGTATATAATACTACATGATACCCAGTTATGTAATGTCTAAATTTGTTTATAGCATGAACTACAGCTAAAAATTCTTTCTCAGTCATAGTATAATTTAATTCAGTAGGGGATAGATTTTTGCTAATATAGTAAATTGCATATGGATTTTTGTCTTCCTCCTGCCCAAGTACTGCTCCAATTGCTGTGTCTAAGGCATCAGATGAAATTTGGAACGGAAAATTCCAATTTGGGCCCCTCAGCACTGGGGTTGTTGAAACGAGCTTCTTCAAATCATTAAAATAATTTTCACATTTATCTGTCCAAATGAAATCAACATTCCCAGTCAGTGCATATAAAGGTGCAGCTATTCGAGAATAATGTTCTATAAATCTTCTATAGTAACAAGAAAATCCAAGAAAGCTATGTACCTATGTTTGTGTAGTAGGTGTAGGAATTAACAAGAGTATTTGAATTTTAGTCAGGTCTACTTGAATTCCCGTTGCTGAAATATAATGCCATAAGATAACTCCTTCGGTCATCATCATAAGACACTTTTCATTGCTTAAGAAAAGCCTAGTGTCAATACATCTTTGCAATACCTTTTCTAGGTTTTCCAATGCAAGCTCAAAGTTATCCCCATAGGGTGTGAAATCATCTATATATACTTCGAGGCCTTCATTTATTAAGTCTGCAAAAATGCTGAGAATTTCCCTTTGGAATGTAGCAGGGGCATTGCATAGGCCAAAAGGTAGGACTCGATAGGCAAATTTCCCCCATGGACAGGTAAAAGTAGTTTTGTCCTGATCTTTAGGGGCAATCTGGATTTGATTGTACCCACTGAAGCCATCAAGGAAAGAAAAGAATTTATTTCCTGCCAATGTGTCTAATACCTGGTCAATGAAAGGAAGGGGAAAGTGGTCTTTCTATGTTGCTTTATTAAGTTCACGATAATCTACATATATCCTCCACTTCCTGTTCTTTTTTGGTACTACCACTAGTGGGGAGACCCACTTGCTATCAGATATTGGGTAGATGAAATTAACATCCAATAGTTTTTGTAATTCATCTTTCACAATATCTTTAAGGTGAGGATTTAGTCTCCTTTGAGGTTGGCGAATGGGTCTTGCATCTTTTTCAATGTAAATGTGGTGAGTACACAATTGAGGATCAATTCCTTTCATATCGGGGTAGTCCCATGCAAAGGCTTCTTTGTATTTTCGTAATAATTGGACCAATTTCTCTTCTTGTTCAGCAGTGAAATTTTTATTAATATTTAAAGTTTCTCCTGGCTCAATTTCTACAACCTTGCTATTACTCATAGAAGTAGTAGGTATTGTTTGATCAGGAATATCTTTGAAAGGATCTTCTTCTTCTTTATTGTCGAATTATTCTTTGATCATGTGACATTGCAAATGAGATCTGGTTTGTGATTTATTAATAAAATTATTAATGATATCATCCTCTATTTAATCTTAAAAATCAAGAGCATTTTCTATAGTTAGAGGTGATCTCATATTCTCCATAAGATATGATGTAGGTGGTTTTCTTGTTTTGATTATTGATAGACTTGGCTGGGCTAGGGGATATAGGGCCATATTCTTGACATAATTTCCCCTTGTAATTGTCATGTTGCCTTGTCGGCATCCAATATAGGCATCGACAGTTGCCAACCAAGGTCTACCTAGAATTAACGGGTGTCCATCTAGTCGATTCTTTGGATTGATAACCAGGAAGTCAGCAGGGTATTCCTAGGAATCTACAGATACCATTACATCTTGTAGTATACCTTCTGGTTTGACTACTGATCGATCAGCCAATTCCAACAAGGTTGTTGTTGGTTCCAGTGATATAATGCCAAGTTTTTGATAGGTGGTGGTTTTTAACATGTTGATTGCTGCCCCCAAGTCAACTAAAGAATTTGGAAATGATTGGCCATTGATCTACACTGTCACTATAGGATTTCCTGGGTCTTCATATTTGATGGGTGTTTCCATTCCTGATAATAATTCAGATAAGGTACCAACTATTTGGATAGTAGGATTGGTTGTTGTTCTCCTCTTTGGCTTCTTTATGCATAATTCCTTAATAGTTTTTACATATATAGGAATATCTTGAATAGCTTGGAGGAGAGGGATTTTTATACACAAATTTTGTAATTCTCCCAGAAGATCAAAATTAGGTTGTTCTAATGGACAAGGTATAATTAATCATTCTGGGAATAGTGGAGAGGAAGTTATTACTTGTTGTTGATTTCATTGTTGATTTTGTTGTTGGTTCTGTTGTTGGACTTCCTTCTCACTTTGCTCTATTTGTTCTACAGGTAAGGGATCTTCAGTGTGGGCATCATTATTTCTCTCTATTTTGACTATGCGCCCAAACCTTAATTGAAGATCATTACACTCCCTTAGTTGAGTTTCTACTTCTGGGGGTTCCATGATTTGAATAGACTAAACTGGCCTATTGTTTGGGTTTGGGTTGGGCTGGGCTGGCAGTTGTGGTCTTAAATTGGTCTGGGGGTTTGTATAAGGAGCCGGCAGTGTAGGTTGAGAGAGAGGAATTGATCCAGCTGGCTGATTTGTAGTTTTTTTCCAGTTTGACTTCCAGGCCTAATTCTGGGAAGTAGAAGGGAGCCATTATGTAGGCCAGAAAGGTGGGTAGAAAGGAAAGCTAGGCCAATTATTTTGATTTGTTTGATTTGGCCAAGATGTGACAGGAAATGGCTGTTGTGACCAATTAGGGAAAGATGGTTGATTCTACCACATCCCACTATATTGTTGAGCATTATATTGAGGAGGTTGAAAATAAAATGGATCATTTGGCATACCTGATGGTCATGGCTGCCATTGTCGGCGCTGATTAAGCAGACATACCACTTCTAATTCTTCTTCTGCCTCCTTATAAATGGCTTTTAGGCCAGGAAGTGAAGGACATCCTTCTGTAGGGTGATCTTTCGTGCAAATGGCGCATAATTTAATCACATCCAATGGGAATTCTTTGTGGCTGTGCTTCTTTCTACATCTGGGATAGAATATTGCCAAGTTTTTCTCTGCTTCTGCCTGTTTCTGTTTGGCTTGCATAATATTGAACTATGTTGTTAGAGTCCCAAGTATGTCTGTCTTAAATTCTTCTAGCAGATTTTCAGTCTCTGCACGAGTCACACCTTCATTAGAGGTCTTATTTTCCCTTGTGATTATATCACGTTCTGTTGATTTCAACCTTGTATTTCCCCTCGAACTCCTGATACACAAATCAATGATGTTAGGATAACTTTCCTGATATATATCACCTTTCCCCATAATATTCAATGTTTCAACCCATTGATCTTTCATTCCCCTAATTAATGTGGTTTTCGAAACATTATTAGGTAAGGGTAAGGATGCATACGGGGATCTCTGAAGATTATATTGAAACCGTTCCACATACTCTTCCAAGGTCTCATTTGGTTTTTCTATCATTTGGAATATCTCATATTTTAATTCCCGAGACCTGCAATAATCTTGATATTTCTTTAAAAATTCAGCCTTCATATGATCCCAATCAGTTATGACACCCCCACCTAATCCCATAAACCATCATAGGGCTGCCCCTTTTAATGTAGAAGGGAATAGTTTTAGTTTTTTGGCATCGATGGTGTAATTGTATCCTCTACACAGCACATCAAACTCAAAGAAAAATGCATCTGGGTCCTCTGATGTTAGGTCGTGAAATGTGGGAATATGTTGAAGAGGAATAGCTTTCATGGGTGCATTGACTGCGGTATCTACTATAGGATATTGCAGTGTAGAGGTCTACTTCTGATTCTGGTTTTGGTTCTGGGCCATTTGATCGAAGATATGCCAATATCCCTCTGGGATTTCCAAGGAATTTCTAGGTTGACGAGCAGGGGCAGGAATGGCTTTGATAGCACTCCCTTTTTCTGGGATAATAAGTATTTCATGTCAACCTACTGTTTGAGGTGATTCAGGACCTTGGTTCTGAATAAGTTGAACAGCACTTCCACTATCTGGGCTGTTTATTATTTGGGCAGTTTCAATAGGAGATTTCAAGTTTGTGATTTCTCCCGTTTCCCCTTCTCCTTCTCAGAGATTGCTAGCATTCCCTTCTTGAAGGAAACTTGTGCAAGGATTCCCAATTTCTTGGGAATCTTGCTCAATTCCCTCTGTTTGACTGTGTATCTCAGCAAAGACTTCAGATGGTGATTTTGTAGGCTAAAGCGAAATAGTAGGTTGTCTAGGAGTAGTTATTTTAAATCCTACTGATGGCTGAGATTCAGTTCTTTTAAGGATTTCTTCAATAAAGGTTATGCACCCAAGGGTCACCGATCCCTTAGGTTTTTCAATTTTAGGAGGAATTTTGTTTCGCTTAGTTAATTTATTCATTCAAAGAAACAAACCTTCATTCCTACCCAAAGAAATAAGCTTACTTACTTCTGTTGTGAAGCGGGCTGCGAGCAAGTGTGTTTCTTGCCCAGTGCACAGGTTCTTACCTTCCGTCTTTAATACCCAATTCTCCGCAAGCAAAATAAAATTAGCTGTGCATTACTCCTTTAAAATAGCATACACTCTCCCCGGCAACGACGCCAAAATATCGAGTCATAAAAAGGTATCTTTTGAATACCTAATTAGCCTACATTAATCATCAATCCGGGAGCGTCTTTTTATTTCAAGATTGTACTCTGTTTGAGGCTGCAATTGTCTAAGAACAATGTTGTTAAGATGTAGTATAAAATAACAAAAACAAAAGTAACCAATGCTTGAAAAGAAACCTAGTTACAGTGACATGAATGGAAAAGATTAAACTACTTCAATCTTGCAAAACATCGATCAGGAATGTAGTAGCAGTAACTTCTTCCCTTAGAAATCAATGCAAGATGACCAATCTGGGGATTTGGAAGCAAAATTATTTATCCTCGACAGTTGCAGATATTAAAGCAATTGAAACGAAAGCAGATTCAATGAAAGAAACTTAAAGGAAACGCAATCTGAAAAGGAACAGTAGCATGTAACTATGACTCATATATTTATTAATCAAAGACTATGAACAGAAATGGAATAGCAACATGAAATGAACGGCAATTACAATTCTAACATATTCAAGCCACTAGATCTCTATACTTTAATTCTATCGACAGCTTCTCACCATGCAACAATCAATTATAAACTAAAGGAATAGCAACTCAAATCAGATGCAAGTCAGCAAAGTGTTATGATAACAACAAGATAATTGAACAGCGAATTATTCTTCTTGTAAAGAAATGAAACAGCAATGACTATGTATTTGATCCAATCAACAATAAACCAATTCAAACATTAAACGCACTCCAAACAATAGTAATCAAAGATTAAAATAAAAATAGCGAAGTGATTCCACCGGAGCCGGGCCCTTAGCGCCAGTGAAATACTGTTGGGCTAATTCAGAACTGCAGAGAGTAGATAAAACGTGTGTCTTGTATTAAACTGTCATGAAGTCTTACAGAAAGGTTTCTCTCAAAACATAGAGTTAATTAAAACATTACATTACAGAGAAAAATGTAAAGTCTTTCGACCGATTCCCAATTTCAACAACAATCCCCCTTTGTCACTAAAGGACGTGGCTTTATGTATCAAATCTTGACGGATCAATCAAGGAACAAGATGAGTTTGAACAATGATCCCTCGGGATCAAAAGATCCTGAGGGATTCGCTCCTCTGTGTTTAGTCATCATTATGTTTGTGCTGATTGAGGCCGAGCTGTTCCCTGTCTTTTCTGGGCTATTCGTTCAAATCTCCTTTCCCTTGGCTGGATATGATTCAACGTTGATGGAGCAGCAGTTAGATTGTTCTCAACCCCGCCTTTGGTACAACTGTTCACCTCTCTAAATTCCTGTTTTTCAGTCAAAAAGTAACTTTTAGTCACCTTTTCGTATTAAACATAAACCTTTCCAATTCTATTGTAATTCCTATAATAAATTACCTTTCCAAGGCAAACAGGAGTACATTTATGGTAAATAATGAGTAAATATACAATAATTTCATACCTCTTTCACTGCCCAACACTACTTTTATCGAAGTGGCCATTCTACTCCAACATTGTATCAACACTAATGTACTTAACAATTCCAGGGACTTATTTGTGGTCATATGTAGCATATTAACAGACCTATATTAGCCTATTATCTTATCTGACAAACTTCTACACATTTGACAATACCATCTTCTACTTGCATACTTTCTCCTTTGCCTGCTTACTTGTATTTGTGTATTTCACATTGTTGCTATTGAGTTCACATTAGATAGGAATTCCCACTTACCACATTTTTATATGTTCTACTTCTTACAGGAAAGGAAAATATCTAGACATTGCACAACTACATGGAAAAGCAAAGGTATATTTCTTCCTAGACAAACAATTATTGAATTTATGCTTTGTTGATGACTTAAATACTTTGGAATTTTACTTGGAAGTCAGTAACCAATAGATTGCACTCTAAAATTTCTAGCAATTTCAATTAAATGTTGCAACCAACACTTAAGTCATGATATTTTCACCCTTGGGAGATATAAGGGTGGACTTGTTTTAAGTGTTATATCTACCCAAAGGACAATTTTGATAACTTCAAAGCTTGCATGAATAATCAAAGAAGAAGCTTCAAAATTGGATTTACAAGGATCTACTCAATAGGATTAATATCTTAGATAATATGGTTTGCAACAAGTTGGAATATATCCTCCTTCAATTTATGTGGGGAAAAGAAAGGAGGAAATAAAGGCTTCAATTGCTTGCTTAAAAGTTGGAATACTTGCACCCTCAATAGTGATAAGAGAGGAAATTGGATGACTGATATACTCAAGGAACATATTTAGAAATTACATGGACTGTAAGGATGATAAAATAAGAAACCACTAAGTCTTTATCCAGGATAGGGTAAATATAGCCTCTCATATGAACAACACCAAGGATGCTTTTGGGATTTGTGGCATAATTATGGGAGCACTACCATTCAAGTTGGAATGTCCAACACTTTCTCAAATGAAATGGAATGCCTGCAATATAATCTCTAGCGACCTTCACTGGGAGTTTGCATCCCTGAAGGGCATCTTCTACAAACAAGGGTAAAAGAAATTTGATCTCTCTAGGTGCAGATCCAGGTTTAAGATGGACCTACAATGGTTTATTTTTCTAGACATTGTGGGTGCAGATCTGGGTTTAAGATGGATCTGCATTGGTTTATTTTTCTAGACGTTGTCATGTACATACCTAGTTATTTATTTATTTTTTATTAATTTAATTCTAATGTAATGTAACAATACTGAAGTATGATGAAGAATAGTTTGACATACCTTTTGTGCTGCAATTTCATGATCTCATTGGAAATGCCAGTCAGTTGAATTTCAGCCCCATTGGCAAGAAGGGAAGGAGGAGATGGTGATGCCATTTCTTCAATTACAATGAATTTCTATTTATTACTTGTGATCAACTGGATAACCAAATTGGGAAAGCAAACAAATGGATTTACAACAATCAACTTGAAAATACAAATATATATACTCATTATTATTCCCATAAAAATTTATTTCCAGAAAATGGGTACTTCCTACATGGTTCAAATAAATTTCATCACAAATTGGCATTATTGCTAATGGTAAGTACACATTTTCCTCTATGGTTTGGCATCTGTTCTGACAATAAAAACTGTAAAAGCACTCCTTCCTAGGAGGGTGTTACTCACTTAATCAGACACAAATTTTTTTCCTCAAATTCTAGTGTCTAAGCTAAGTCTAAATCTAATAAATTCCAGAACATAACGTATGACTCTCACGCTGCTCGCTGCCCCCGATGGATATATACCACAGACTCATTATGCTAGATGTACATTATCAAAAACTGACTAACCTTACAAACATGGCACATGGTAACCTGAGCTCTCTATACCTAATATGGATGGACTCTTATCATGATGGATGTAACAAAATCTTACACGAACTACTCAAATTGTTGTTATGACTAACAACTACTCTGTATGACATAGTAATGGATTTATCTGGTTATGCGCTTGAGACTAGATTTCATTGGAAATTCAAGTCGATTGAGTTTCATCCCCATTGGCAGGAAGGGAAGGAGGAGGAGGTGATGTCATTTCTTTAATTACAATGAACTGGTCTTTATTAATTGTGATCAACTAGCTAACCAACTGATGTTATGAGGATCTACTCCGATTAAGAGCATCCCTCATAAATACTACACTAGCCACTCTTCATGAAATCACAGACACTGGGACCCTCATATATTATCATTAATGATACAAGAAGACTAGAACAACTAAAGCATGATATATACCAATCATAGGAGTAGAAGGTTTGAAGGGAAATGCCTTCAACGAAAACTAGCTCTTCTTCCAACCTAAGTGATTTATTATTACTGAAAAACGTTGCAGCAGTAAAAACACCAACAACATTATGCGAATAAATCCTTGCCTGGAGGGATGGAGTCGGCTGAATCTGCTTGGGCAGTGAAACGCTGTCGACAAGCATTCAACATTCACCCGCAAAGCACCAACACTGTTAGACTCGCACACACTTGCACTTTGAAGTATTCACCTGTGAAATTACCCAAGGGGACTAGCTAATCTATACAAAAAAATTAAGTTGCCCTCATAATCCAGCGTCCAACTTGTTGACCTCATGATCGGTCGAAATCTCTCAATTCCATGTTTAATCAAAGCCAGGAAAATCTGATTCCTACCTAAATTGCTTAGTTGTTAAATATATTGAAATGAGACATGTAATTAGTGCCTCTCTGTAGTGCGATAATGACTGCATAGACTATAACGACTAGTAGTTAAGTTCAATCTCTATTCATAAGTTGTATTTAAAGTTGTAGTAAACGACTATGGCTAAGATTTAATTCATTCGCTAGGATAGATCGCGGAGCCCTACTAACTATTGAATGAAGGTCTTTATCTTTCAAATAGGTAAGGAAGCTCGGTAAGGATCTAAGCTTGAAAAGGGATAGTTTTAAATCTACTAACCCTTCATAGTCGTAATCCTTGAAAGAAAGTGATTGACTGATAGGGCAACTCGTTCGTGAAAAGAGGGCATTTATAGCTCCTTCTTCTCTTGTCAAGGGGTCGCGACTATTGAGTTGGAAGTCTCGCTAGGATTATCTATGCTTTACCATTCCAATCACCTCCACGTTGATGATTCAATGAAGGATGCAACTCAGAGACCAGAAATAAATAACCGTCAGTCTCCCTTCACATAAGGAAGGAATCCCTACATGAATTCATCCAAACTTAGCGTTTCCATTCCAATCACCTCCAAGCCCCAAACTCAACATTGCCATTCCAATCATTAGGTTGAAGTGATATGTGAAGATGAAATTATTTGAAATATAAAAAATCATTAAAAATTTATGTATTTAAATTTAAATTATATTTAATCAAAAGCAGCAACAAAGGCACCATAAGAATATGGATCTTAATTTAGGACAGATTTCTGCGAAAGGAAGGTGTATATAACTTCCAAATAATTTATTTTACATAGCTTATGCAAAAAGTAAGTTGAAATGTATTTGTCACATCTTTTTATATATATTTTTTAATTTAAAAATAAGATATAATATTTTATTTTATATGTTTTTATTATTTCTTGGAAACTTTCTCTTAAATCTAAATACAAAATTATTTTATTTAAAATTTATATAGATAAAAAAAATTAGATGGTTGGTTGTTTATTAAAAATATATATATTTTATGTAAAAAAATAATAATTATAAAAGATATTAGAGCAGTAAATAGTCCTTATTATTCATCTAAAACATTTTAAATTATTAAAATAGATATAAGCCTTCAAACCTATATAACCCTACAAATCAGTGGATCTCTTCTCATCACTAGCCCTGGAAAAAAGTTATTACCATGTGGCTTTTTACCAAGTTAGAAAAGTTTATCATCAGCATTGTGAAATAGAAATAGGTTGTTTGTGTATCAATTCTGTACCAATAATTGAATATAAAACACAATAAAATTACTTTCAAACATCAACATCAGAAACGATGACTAGAAGATACACCGTAACATTGACACAAAATAAATATTCATGAAAAGTAGCTAGCTACATGCTCAATTATATTAATAATATAATAGAAAAACCTCAAATATGTGTTTACATCATGATGAACTCTATCATTAATAATGTAGTAAACTAGACATGCAAAAACATGTGATGACATATTAACATGCTTTCAGTTGAGAACACACTAAAGTACTGTAGGAATACATATTGTAAACATTTAGCACTTTGATTGCTTCAATAACTTTAGTTAAAGTGCCCTTCCTCCCCATGATTTTAGAGATAGAAAAATTGACTAACCTCACTAATAGGGCACGTGGTAACCTGAGCTCTCTATACCTAATATGGATGCACTCTTATCATGTTGGATGTAACACGAACTTACATGAACTACTCAAACTGTTGTTATGAATGGAAGTTGCTCTCAATGAAACAGTAATGAATTTATTTGGTTATTCACTTGAGACTGGATTTCATTGGAAATGCCAGTCAAGCCTTCACCCGCAGAGCATCAACATTGTTAGACTCGCACACACCTGCACTTTGAATCATTCACCTGTGAAATTACCCAAGGGGACTGGCTAATTAATAATAATAATAATAAATCCCTTATCATCTGGCATCTGCCTTGTTTCCCTCATCATCGGTGGAAATATCTCGAGTCCATGTTTAATCAAAGCTAGGAAAATCCACTTTCCTAACAAAATTTCTTATCTGTCAAATAGGTAAGGAAGCTCAGTATGGATCTGAGCTTGGAAAGGGATAGTTTGAAACCGAGTAACCCTTCATAGTAGTCATCCTTGACAGAAAGCAATTGACTGATAGGGCAACTCGTTTGTGAAAAGAGAGCATTTATAGCTCTTCCATCCCTATTCGAGGAGTCGCGACTATTGCTTTGGCAGCCTGGCTCAGATTCTATATGATTTTCCATTCCAATCACCTCCACGTTGATGAGTCAATGAAGGATGCAACTCGGAGACCATCAATAAACAAAACCTTATCCTTACTGTACATAAGGAAGGAATCCTAACATGAATTCATTCTAACTCAGTGTTTCCATTCCAATCACCTCCAAACCACAAACTTAGCGTTGCCATTCAAATCACCTCCAAGCCCCAAACTCAGTGTTGCCATTCCAAATACCTCCAAGCCCCAAAATCAGTGTTTTCATTCCAATCACCACCAAGCCCCAAGCTAGTAAAAATCGGGAGCGAATGTCATTCCAATCCCCCTCCAAGCCAGTAAATCAGGGCCAATCCAATTCAAAAACTCTCCAAATCAGAAATTCTAGAGGCGAATCCAATGATTAATGGTTTATGCATATTTTTTTTTTTTAGCTAATTAATAGTTTCTGGGCTCTTATTTTTTTTGGCTAAAACATAATAATTAATTATTTAAAAAAAAAATTAAAGTTAATTATACAAAAATATTTTATATAAAAAATTAATTAACTAAAATTATTCACCCCTCCAAATTCTAAAACCCTTTAAAATTCACCCTTCGGCTAAAATCTGTCCCTAAAATTTCCCCTGGGACCAAAAGTTAACTATATGCTCAAAACCTTTTGGTCATTTAATGATTCAGTGGGCTCTGCAATATATGTGTAGAAATTTCCATGAAGAAAATTTTCTAACTTAGCTTTTACTGATAAATTTGTCTATAAATTAGACAAATTAATCTTGACTATAATGATCCTCGTCTGTTGTATCTTAAATCTTGCCTCTCAGATAAAAATGACCTAATCTCTTTAATTTTTTTTATTTAAAAAATTTAAAAAAAAAAAAATTTATTTGTAATTTTTTTAATCCTATAATAAATTTTGATTTTCCGTAAAATTGAAAAGGTTGAACTTAGTGTAATGCAAAGAAAAATTGGATTCAATGTTGGTGTCACTGATTCAAAATAATTGCATAATCTAGTAGCCACATTTCGTACACCTCGGGATGGCTTGTGGTACTTCCGCCGGCAAACCATTCCTCTTGGGAATTCAAATTTAATTGTGGTGGTGGGAGATAGTGACTTTGTGCCATTTCTTGGAGGGAGTGGGTTACGCTAATATCGCCGGTTACCAATCACTACTAGAATTTGACGTGCAAATGGATTTTCCATTTATGGTACTTGACTAAGGTGGGTGGTGTGCATTTACACTATTTTGGTATTGTTTGTACTTGCGTCTGTCTCATGGCAACAGGTGGCACTTTTTTTGATCCCAAGCTGGTGCTCCTAGACAATGCATTTATGCATGCACTTGAGCTGGAGAAAGCTGAAGCAATTAATGCCAAATTTTTCGGTAATCATGACCATTTTGATTACCCTCCTTCTACAACTCTATCGAGGTCTATTGCACCAGAGACAATTGGGGATGGTTTTGATTCCATTTCTAGTTCAAGGATGGTTTCAACTATGGGTTGTGTTCCGGAGGTTTCTGGTCTTGTGAGGGTGAAGGTGTCTCTGACCAGTGAGGGGGGGGAGGATAAGTCTGTTTTCTAGAGCATTTTTGGCTGCCATCGAACAACTAAGCCATTTAAACCTACCAGTGAGCATCGTCTCCTCATCTTTGGGAGCGATGTGATATGGGAGTGGGCTGAGAGCCTACTCTTGAGGGCGTTGGTGGGTAAGTCGGAGTTTGTGACTCACATCACGATTTATTTACAGAATTGGCTCATGGGAGCTTAGAGTCCAACCATTGGTTAAGAGCCTCGCATCAGATAGCTTCCAAATGGTTGGTTCTGTTATCACTTCTTCAAGGATGAAGACGTCCAGGAGATTCTCCTGCGAACGTGGGTTAATGGAAGTTTGTTTCTTCCTCAATTTAGGTGGACGGTGGATTTCCACCTGATTGATAATCTGCCTAAATCACATATTTTATGGGTGAAGCTAATTGGTCTTCCCATTCAATTCTGGTCGCAGGAAGTTTTGCAGACAATTGGGAACAGTAGAGGAATTTGCATATTTGTAGACCCAAAGTGTAACGGGTTCTTTCACAAATGAGTTTCTTGGATCCTCGTAGATGTGTCTTTTGTTGGGGGTTTACCGGCGGAGGTCTATCTTGAGTGGGAAGGGAAGACCATTCGATAAAATTTGGACTATTAGAACACTTCGTTCCATTGCCAACTATGCCACGACACTAGGCATATCATGCAGACTTGCACGCGGTGGAAACAAGACCATTTCAGGACTACTCGGGGTGCCCATCATTTCGGGAGGGTCGAATTTTGGAACTCCATGCAGCCGGCGCCACCTCCATCGGGACCACCTCTCTCAGGTAAGTCTCATTTGTCATTAACCTAGTTTATTGTTGATGATAATGGGGGGGTGTCATATAAAATCATGTCAGGTCACGACGTTGATTATGTGTCAAAAGCTGTGGGTTGTAATCTGACCGGCGGGGGTTCTATGTCATTGGCTGGAAGTTTACCTGTTATAGATACTCCCTTGGGACCTTCTCTCTCGGGTTTGTCTCTTCTACCTATTACCCGAAGTCGAGATGTTGATTGTGCTGGGGAGATGATTTTGGGCACGTCGGGTCGACATGGAACTGTCGGGGTACCTACTGTTGAGGAATTTTCCATGTGTGGTTCGGGTCGTGTTGGTGTTACATCCGAGTCTATTTAGGTGGAATTTAAAGAGACTAGTGGGGGCACCTTATATGTTCCCATGGGGGACTTTGTGAAAAAACCCATTATGACTATTCCCTACATTAATACATTGTTGGATAGCAAAAAAGCCCCATAAATGGCCTCAGTGGAGATGTCAGCCCTCCCCTACGACTTACCCATGTCTCCTTCTTCTACAACTCTGGTGTTTGTCTCGTCTCTAGAGATTCTGGTCCCTGGGTCGACGAAATTGGAGCGCCCTACTCTGTCCCCTAGAAATTCGGTCGATTGTGACCTTGTATTACTACTCATTGAATCTAATGCAGGTCCAATCCCTCTGTTGGTTGACACTGGCAAGCAGCCCTCACCTCCCAGGATTATTAGCCCTGCTTCCCAATCGAATGTCACAATCAGGAGGGGGAAGGGATGCCCGCGGACAAAGAAGAATTCAATCTCTTCAACTGATAGGGGAATTGTTCTAGATGATAGAAATTTTTGGGATATACCAATCACATTGGCCTTAGACAGGGTTCTTAGAGCATTAGACCCTTCGAATGGTGTTCCATGATCAATCTAATTTCTTTAAATTTAAGAGGGCTCGGGGGGAAAGGAAATTTTTTGTCCTTGCATCATTTTTTTTTGAATAATTATCCTTCTATTATCTTTGTGCAAGAGTCGATGAACACCACTGATAAGTCTATTTCTTGTTTCCGCGCTATGTTCCCAGTTTGGCACATGGCGACGTGAGATGGAGTGGGTATTTCTGGTGGAGAAGTTGTTTTGTGTAATTGTGCCACTTCCTCTTTCAAAGCTTATGGGTTTTTTGGTGGGATTATCCTTTCTGGACGTATCCGGGGTTTCAAGCAAAGAGTTCATATTATTAACTTATATGATCCATATCAGAATAATTCTTGTTAGGGTGTCATGATTTGGAATATTGGCTAAACCAAATGACAGGGTAACATCAGACCAGTATTTGGAGTCCTAGCACCTAGCCTTCCTGGACTCAGAGAGGGCTCTCTCTATTATGCAAAGGATGTGAACTTGTTCGCTTTGGATCATTGATTTTAGGGTAGTTGTTAAGTGTAATTTGTTTACTTGTTTTGGGTTGGGGTAAGATGACTAAGTAGGATA
This sequence comes from Pinus albicaulis, assembly GCA_034641835.2. Taxonomy (NCBI): domain Eukaryota; kingdom Viridiplantae; phylum Streptophyta; class Pinopsida; order Pinales; family Pinaceae; genus Pinus; species Pinus albicaulis. The sequence continues at coordinate 554,588,675 of CM076571.1, forward strand.
GGTGGAATGAGAGGATATCAAATCAATAGGGCTAAGGGTTCAGATGAAGTCGAGGGTGTCTAAATGATGAAGAAGAGTGTATTGCGGGGCCGATTTAGTAGGGTTAATGGATCCTTTGGGTAATGTATGAGGTGTAATGAACATTAAGTTTGGGAAAAACTAAGAGGTCTTAAACATATATAGTCTAAAAGCAATAACTCATAAGGTAGGGCAAACCATTAATCTCTATGAACAATAGTCAAACTGATAAACATGTAAGATGAACATTTTGGTGATACATAGAAGCATTAGAACTCCTAACTTTAGAAATTCACCTTCAGCTTTTTGGGAAAACACATAAGATAAACAAAAAACTCAATATATGGAGAGGGAACTCCTAATAGCATATATCAAACTATCAGGAACTCTAAAACAATTTGGTAAGCATGGGAAAAGGGCAAGATCGAAATGAGACCTCCTTGTCTTAACTTAATCAATCAGTATTCCATAAAAAAGCTTCACAAAAGGGTTTTGAAAACTTTAAATAAATAGGGCATACCATGAATCATATTTATAGGCTAACATACTAACCATTCATGAAACAAAAACATGTTTTAGTGGGCCTAAGGAGTAGTCAAGAACTCCTTAAGATGACTAAAAGAAGAAAACATCAAAACTATAGAAAACAGGAGGTTTTAGGTGCTTCCATGAGCATATCTCAACCTATACTTTTTTTATCTATAGCAAACAAGTAGACTAAAACAAAATGAGGACAAGAAAACATTAACAAGTTAGAAAAACATCACCATTCACCAAGCTATGAAATCTTGCAAGCAAGCTTCTCCAACATCAAGCCACACAAGCCATTCATTCACTTCATAAAACCAATATCTTGTCCAAGCTCATAAAACCATGTATTTATCTTAAACACATCAAGTCCCAACTGATTGCAATCAATCCACATGTCTTATATAAAAAATGAGGAGAGGAGAGCCTACTAGAACATCTAGAAGCCTATTGGCCAAAGAGAGATGTCCTAACTTGTCCTTGAGGATTTACAAAGCCCAAGGCACAAAAATATCTAAAAAATTATATTTTCCGACTATAAATGGAAATAAAACTGACTTTTAGGCCTGACATGCCTAAGAAAACTTTCCAAACGCACATTTTCTCCACTCAGCCACAGGAGCGTAACACATGTGTCAGACAGTGAAAATTTTCTAGGTCCATAACACATAAATAGGCCCTGTTGCAGCAGTCTTTTGGAGGCCTTCCCGAAACCGAATTTGGCTCCATGATTGCTCGTTGGAAAGATTGATGAGTCTACCTTCAAAAAAAATTTGATTTGTTCTGAGTGGATTCCATTCACCTGCTCAAAAATCAAATCTCCCAACACTACTATGGGCGTAACACCTGGTCTAAAAAGGAGGCAGAAAGGTCAAATGTTTGATGTTGTTTTACCTTTTGAGGGGGTAAAACTGCTCCAAATGATCTTAAAATTGGTTAGTAGACTGTTGGTGATGTGAAAATTCCTAAAATGTAAACTTTGAGAGCTGAGGATGCACCAATTTTGTGTGTAACACATATGGTTCTGTGCTCCTAGGGGTCAAAATTTGGAAAAAACAAAACGTTGTCCAATTTGCCTCAAAATTGGTGGGTAGACCCCTCAAGAGGTTTTCGATACTTATTGAGAAGCCTCAGCCAAGACTCCAAGGCTCTCATTCACTTTGGCTCTTTTTAGGTTTTCTAGTTCAATGAGGGCCTTCTTTAGCTTGGCATTAGCAAGCATGCTTTTCCTTGCATAATGTTTGGTCAATTTCTTCTGTAGGGCAAGGCCCCTCTTGACCTCCTTGAAATGATTATGTTACTCTTTCTAGTAGTAGATGACACTTTGAGCCATATTAAAATCCCTTTCCCACTCCTGAATTTGTGCATATTTTTCCAAGAGGAGCAACCTAGTTTTCATCTCTTAGTCCTCATTGTCACTGTCTAGATCAGTGAATTGAGATCCTTGAGAAGTATTCTTGATCCTTTTGCTCCTCCTTACGTATACCTTCTGCTTACCTTTGTCCATGTTTCCCTTTCCTTTGTCTTGATGCTTGATTTCCAGAGGACAGATGGCCCTTTTCCTTTTTGAGGTAGCAAACATTGGCCTCGATCCGTGACACTTGCAAATTTTCACTGATTTCCACAGAAACTTTCGAAAACTTCTCTCAATGGATTCCTTTGGCTTGGAGATGAAAAATTGTGCGGGGGGAATACCAAAAAGGCCTTTATAACCCTTTTGAAAATAAAATAGAAGTAAAAACCCACTTTTTTAATGTTCTTGTTTCTTAACTCTTTCTCACTATGTCTTTGACTGTTTTGGTCCTGTAGGTGGACAATTTGATGAAAAATGGTTCTTTTTTCACTGCTGAAGGCTTCTTAAGGTTCTCCTTATTTTGAAAATATTCCTGAAGACACTAACCCCATGCCTCTCATCTTATACTTTGGAAAAAGAACTGTTTTGAACTTTTAGCACCTACACAGAGCAAACTCATCCCTTTTTGACATTTCTCCTTTGACTGATATTCTGTGTTTAAAACATTCTTTCCTTTGACCTTGTCATTATTTCTGTGGAAAAACACCTTTGCCAGCTCTGTGAAGTGTTTTTTATATCTCAGTCACATTTTTACATAATAGTCTTTTGACAAAGAGGTCCTTGTTGGGAGTTTCATTGTTCTGCTATAAACCAGGGATATATCTGTTTGTTTTTAGGTCACTTTGATCACTATATTTTTTAACTTGGACAACTTTATTTGTCACATGATGGCCCCTGCTTATCATAGCTACTGTCTTTGGAAATTTCCACCCATGTTTGTCCCCTTTGGCCATTTGAAGATGTCTTTAACTATTTTTAGAGAAAAAGACCTTTGAAATAGGATTTAGTGCTTGTCTGCCAAACCCTAGGGTAACTAAAAACCCTTGAAACCATCTGATGTGATGAAGGAGGTTTCTTGGTCACTATTTTGACCCTCTTTGTCTAACTTCCCATGCTTCTGAGTTCATCATTGCTCTATTGCTTGGTCAAAACAGTTAATGAATTTTTATTCCCAACAAACAAATACCTTGATGCTTTCTTCTAGGTTGTGAATGGTCTCCTCATATGATGACCTTCCTTACTTTACCTTACCTCATGGCTAATCTGATATCCTTTTGTATTTTTGCAGCGATGCAACCAAATGGAAACTGTCCCTCTACAAGTTTCATGCTTGAAACCAAACAAATTTTTAGATGATATTTTTTATTTGGGGTACAATGTTGCTTATGTGCCATTGTCCTTTATGACCTACATGGACCTTTTGATGGGCAGCACTTCATAACACTCCCTGATGAGATCGCTCCCTAATGAGATCATGTTCTTCCTTGTAAACTTTAAGCCTGTTTGTATCTTGCTACCAGTTTTGGATGCCTTTATGAGCTTTTTTAGGCCTCCTTATTTGAATTTGTTCTTCTGTTGATCATTTACAAAAGCATTTCTGTAGAAATTATTTTACATGGTAAATTGCTCCTTTGCAGGCTTACTACTTGATCAAGAGGATACCTTTGGAGGTCTTTTGATGCTCTTTGGATAATGACAAGCCTCATCCTTGTGTACTCTTGATTTCACCTTTGAATACTTGTGGAAATAGTGATTTTAGAACCATGATAGTGCATAACCTAGGTGACCCTATTTGACTTATGGTAATGTCCTTGGCATAGGTTTTTGACTGAAAACTTTGAATCAAGGTTTGGATGTGGAGATAGGGTTTTTGACACTCTATTATGCACTATCATCCTAGACAACTAGAAAATTGTGTTTACTTCAAAGATCTTTTAGACAGGGAGTTTTGACAACACCATTGCTTGAGGCACTTGGTGAGCAAGGAGAAACGTTTGGATTACTTGGTGAAATAAGGTATGTGAAATAGAGGGTTTAGGCAAATAGAGACATAGTGTTATAGGTAGAGGTGGCAAACAAAGTGAGAGTGAGGGACATTGGTCTTGTCTGGGCGATATACTGGTCATGATTTGACAAGGAAGTGGGATAAAAAGTAAATTTATCTTTGAGGAGACTTCTAGAACTCATATGATTCCTGAATTCTATTTCTAGAAATCTTGGACAAAGCATTTAGTCATCTAAACAGGTAAAAATTACTTATGACTAACAAGTCTATTTTCTGGAAAAAAATGGAGAGTTGTGGTATTCTACTTCTGGACAATTTGACCATTGCAGGGGACTATAACACAACTTTACATGACAAGGAGATCTGGGGCTCACAGGGCAGAAAGGACCCACAACCAGACACTCTACTGAAGTTGTTTAACTCTTTCAATCTGGTGGATTTGAAAATGAAAGTAAATGGCCCTACTTGGTACAATGGCAGACAGGGTAATGCTATGACATGTAAGAGGATTGATCGGGTGGTAGTTAAGTCGCACTTGCTGGCCAGGATGGGAAAATGGAATGAAAAAATTGGAGAAATTCTGATTTCGGATCATAGACCTATAATCCTATCTTGGGATTTTGAATTGGTGAAGGGAGGATGTCCTTTGTAGTTCAACCAGGTGTGGTTGAAGGATCCCAGTTTTAACTTGAGGGTGAAGGATTTCATGATAAAAAATCCATGGGAGATGGACACTTCGGTGACTGGTTACTTGATGAACACTCTAAGGGGACTGAAAAGGGAAGTGAAGAAATGGGAAACAGGGAAAAAATTCATACTAAATGTCTATTTTATGGCTTTTGAGAGGGAGTCTACTTCCCTTTAGAAGGAACTAGAAAATTCAAATCCCAAAGCAGACACTTGGAAAATATTAAAGGATGTGGAAAGCGAGAAAAGAAGGATATTTCTCATTCAGGAGCATTCGTGGAGGCTAAAGAGCAGAGCGTTATGGCTCACTGTTGGAGATAAGAACACGAAATTCTTCAACACTTTTACTAATGGGAGGAAAAATTTAAACTCTATCTAGCAGAATGAGGAGAATGGGAATACATTTAAGACCACGTAAATTATTCATGCGGAGGCGGTAAAACATTTTCAAAAATTGTTCAAAGCTAGAGATCTGGATGATCACGAAGAGAAATTATGGGCTGTCAAATACGTCCCTAAAATGTTCAATTCAAGGGAACTGTCAGAGTTTTACAAACCTATCAAGAATGAGGAGATGTTATCTGTTTTAAAATCTTTCCAGCCTGATAAAATTCTGGGGCCAAATGGATGGACCCCGGAATTCTTTCTCCATTTCACTGATATTCACATTTCCCTCATTACAGAAATGGCTGAGGAGGAAAGGAAATCTGGGACGGTGGGTGGAGCCTTAAACTTGACTTTCCTTGTCTTTATTCCAAAGAAATTCAGGGCTACATCTTTCAACGATTTTTGGCCGATTTCATTGTGCAATACGTTGTACAAGATTATTTCAAAAACAATTTCTTAAAGGTTCAAACAAGTTCTGTCCCGTTATTTTCTCAAGAACAATATGGTTTTTTAAAGGATAGATGCATCCACAATACGGTTTCCACAACTCAGGAGGTGATACACTCGATCTACACAAAGAAGATACAGGCCATGGTCATGAAGATTGACATTTGCAAGCCGTATGACCAGGTTGATTGGATCTTATTGAGGTTGTTATTATATAAGATTCGTTTAGACAGGGTTTCAGTTAATTGGATTATGGTTTGTGTGACAAACTCCTCCTTGGCAGTCATCATAAATGGAGTGGCATCGATATTTTTCAAGCCTGGGTGGGGGCTGAGACAAGGTAGATCTATTTGGCAAGTTTTATTTGAGATATTCACCAGATTTTGTGATGCCTCAGGAATGGAGGCTAATATAGGGAAATCCTATATTTACTATGAGGAGGACGAGTAGGACTTGGCTTCTGAGATAGCTCATATGTTCAACTTCAAAATGGCACCATTTACCTAGGGTTTCAAATACCTGGGTTTCCAATTAAAGCCCAATAACTATGGGATTAAGGATTGGCGTTGGATGGTCGAAAAAGTAGAAAAGGAATAAGGGGGTGGACATCAAAATGGTTATCTTGTGGCGGCAGACTTATCTTGGTTCAGGCTTTCTTATAGCAATTTATGGTTTTCTGGGCCCATATCTATGTTATACCAAACAATATAATAAAAAGAATAAGAATTTTCATGATAAATTTCCTATGGAACGGAAGAAACGAAAGGGGAAAGTTTCATCTGGCAAGATGGGAGTTAATCATGAAACCCAAAATTTGCAGTGGCTGGGGTCTAAAATATCTGAATACCTTTGGGAAGGCCCTCCTCATGAATTCTATGTGGAGAGGGATTAATTCGGATGGGATATGGAGTGAAATCATAGAATTCAAGTACCTACAATCAAATGATTTGGAGAATCTTCTATTGTTGGGGTGGGAAAATTACGGGGGGGGAGTCTACCATTTGGAACGGGTTCAAGTTTTTTTTGCCAAGTCTGACTTCATTTCTGGCATGGAAGTTTGGTGATGGGGGTAAAATTTTCATTATACAGCCTCGCATTTGCCGAGTCGAGACTTCTATCCATTGTAACAATCAACTTATCAGTTTCTTAAATGGAAAAGGCTTATTTTTTATGTGTCAAATCATAAAGGAGATTGATAATGGTATTCCTACTTGGTTGACGAAGGAAAACTTGCAGCTTCTAGCATGTTTAAAAGGGGAGTGGGCTTTCTACACAGAGGACTTGAGAAGAAAATGATTACTCTATGATCCTAGTGGTGATAGTGTGATAAGGAATGGACCGACAAAGGAAGGAATGTTGATTGCAGAGGATTTATACAACAAGTTGAACACATGTAAGTCACAAGCTACCGAGTCACTAGGGGAATTTTGAGGTCTAAAATGGGCCTCCTAAGGAAATTATAAAATAATAGTGGAAAAAATCAAATAATATTTGATGACATCATCAAATTTTAGAGGGAAAAATGGAAAAACTACTTTTTCAACTCATATTTTCAACTTATCTCCCAAAGTTTTTACTCAAATTTCAAGCAGGAGTACTCGTTGGATGCGAAATTTAATTCCCCATCCAAGGAGTACCCATGTTGCATACTTTCGATGGGTCCTACTACACGAAAAATGAGAAATACATTAAAAAACATGATTACAATCACGTTTTTAATGTATTTCTCATTTTTCGTGTAGCAGAGTTCATCAAAAGTATACAACATGGGTACTTCTTGGATGAGGAATTAAATTTCGCATCCAACGAGTACTCCCACTTGAAATTTGAGTAAACATTTTGGGAGATAAGTTGAAAATATGAGTTGAAAAAGTAGTTTTATTATTTTATTATTTTTTAATATTTTTACCCTTTTATTTAAAAACTGGTGAATCATCCCCCATGGTTGACATCATCATCTTGAATCCTATTGGTTGTTATAAAGTTTATTTTTGTTGTACATTTTTCTTAGGAGGCCCATTTTAGACCTCAAAATTCCCCTAATGATAGGACCTTGCAGGGAATATGGGAAAATTCGTCACCTTTAAAAATGAAACTGTTTCTACGGTTAGTTCTCATGGATAAAAATCTGACATGGGAGAACTTGAAGAGGAGAGGAAATATTGGTACAGGATGATGCAGACTCTGCATGCTGGCGAATGAAGACAATGCACATCTCTTTTATCATTGCGACTATGAAAATGAAGTTTTGAAGGTAATTTGTGAAAATTTTAAGATGCAGACTCCTTCCTTAGATAATACTAATAGCTTCATAATATGGTGGCAGAAAAAAAATATAAATTTCAGGAACATTCTGGCACTATTTCACTGGTTCATTTGGTGTGGCTGGAATAAATGGATATTTGAGGAGGTGCCATGCAACCCTGTGGGGACTGCTACTCTCATATTTCAGAACTGGGAGAAACTGAGAATTGGTCAGAAACCACTGATGGATCCACCTGTGCACATGAGGCCTATTGAGATACAATACCCGGTGGGCATTTTTGATGGTGCTTCACAACACTCCAGCTGTGAGTGTGGTGCTTGGTTGATGTTGTCACCAAAATGTCACTACAAGATCTATTGGCATGGTGGTATCAAGAATAACATGAGGGAAAAAAGTGTTGGCTTTGTGGGGTTTATTGTGGTTTGCCTCTCCATTGTGTATTGAAAACATTTGGGTGTTCGGGGACTCAAAGTTTCTCCTCGACCATCTAAATAGAGGGACAAAGCTCTACCCTAGCCATCTCATGACTTGGCTGGAGCGCATTCATGCTTTAAAGAATTCCTTCGCCATAATACATTTCAAGCATATTTTTCGGGAGAAGAATTCCCAAGCGGACAGACTCTCCAAAAAAGGTTTGATCGATGTTTTTGGCACGATGTACTATGAGCTGACGAATGTGGAGGGGGAGGGTGCTTCAGGTTCGATACATTTCTTTTAATTTTTGTTCATATTACTATGCGAACTCACTTTTTTTATCTAAGGAATGGCCCATTTTTGGAGATTTTTGTCTTAGCAATACAAGATTTCCAATTCTGAATAGAGTTGTCTGGGTGATGATTATGTTGAAAACTCATGGGATATGGAGGATCTACATTGGCTGGCAGCAAACTGCTCAATGTTTATACATCTTCATATTACTGTCTTGAGTTTTATCACACACAACAAGGTTGTATAAACACTTTTATAACTATTGTTTTTAGTTCTGATCACACAACAAGGCTGTGTTTTTTTTAGTTTTTACCTTTAAGAAATATTGTAGAAAAAAATGGTACAATGTGGCAACACGACATACTAGAAGGATAGCATGAATATCATTTTAGAGTATATATCAAAGTTTCAATGTAATTTTTTGAAAATGAAAACTATATGAACTGGTAGATTATATAAACCAGAGTTTTTTCAATCTGAAAAAAAAAATACATCAAGAAGCTGAAGCAACAGGTCAATGAATTGAATAGGATCTCATCGCGTGGAGGTCCGTCAAGGGGAAAACGATGGCAGAGAAGCCAATTCGGATATGGATTTAGTGTTTGCACTGCCCACAGTGAGCATTGGCCTCTGTGAATTTTGACGATTTGAACCTTTGATCTGAAAATAAAATTGTTGAGCACTCAGTGATCATGGTAAACGAAGAGAAGCCGAGAGGCTACAGCTTGGATTGCTTGTCATGATCTGGAGGCTGTGGAATAGTACCAAAGACTATTTAGTGAATGTTAAATAGTACCAACTATTTACGGCTGTGGAATAGTACCAAAGAACTATTTAGTGAATGTTAAATAGTACCAAGGATTTTTTAAGATAATATTCAACTTTTCGGATGCTCAATCTCTTTTCTTTTAATTGATTTGCTTTCCTTTCTTGGGCTGTGTAAATTCAATAGAATGTTTATAAAATAAAACTATGTAAATAAAGTTACTTATTTTATTAATGATCTCATGAGATAATATCACATCACTTTCTTTATAAAATTAGAAAATGATCTGAGATAATATCACATCACTTTATTTATAAAATTAGAAAATAAATTGAAGTATGAATTATTATTTAATTTTTTAATAACTTAATTTTAATATTTTTTAAAATTTACAGTTTAAAAAATAATTTAAAAATGTTAAATAAAAAAAATTTACACACAAAATAATAACAATGTATACCAATTCATTTTTACAAAATACTCTCATCTTATAGACACATAAAACAAGAATCTCGTCTTATAGATACATAAGACAAGTCTAATCGCCTCTTATTTGCATACATGAATTTCTTGAATTTCTTGCATTTAGTTGAAGTTATATTTGTGTATTTAGTTCATTAGGTTAAAGTGACGTGTGAAGATGAGATTATTTGAAATATAAAAATTTCATTATAAAATTTTTGTATTTAAATTTCAATTATATTTTTATTTATTTGTATTTGTATTTAAATTATATTTTTATTTAATTCATTAGGTTAAAGTGATGTGTGAAAATGAAATTATTTGAAATATAAAAATTTCATTAAATTAATTATTTATATTTCAATTTCAATTATATTTCTATTTTAAAAGTGCTTATAACGTCCAAATAATTAATTTTACATAGCTTATACAAAAATTAAGTTGAAATGTATTTGTCACATCTTTTAACATATATTTTTTAGTTTAAAAATAAAATATAAAATTTTACTAAGTAATAGTTTATTTTTTATTTTCTTATTATTTTTTGAAAATTTTCTTCCTGTGTTAGAGGAACTCTTCTCATCACCCTCCCTTGAAAACAGTTATTACGACGTGGCTTTGTTTTTTATCTATATTGCATGAGTTTCTGGAACGTGGAAACGTTGGGGACTTGGGTACGGGTGTCCGGAACGACTAGAGGTTTCCCTAAAAATTACAGGAAACGGCTAATTGGGAGCGGTAATATTATATAATAATAATAATAATATGTTTTTTTTAATTACATAATTTACCTATGGAATGGGTCTGATACTTGTACTTGTCAAAGGAGCGTCAATGTTACTAATTCTAGAAATGTCAGACACATCATTGATGCATTTACTAATTTAATATAATTTTTTATTGTGAAAAAATATAATATCTTTACAAGAACCAGTCCAGAGAGTCTCTCTGAAATTGAAAGGAAACGAAACTAACATACTAATGGAAAGACGAATTTCACATAAGGGAAGCAAGAAACCAGAGTTTAGACATCACATAAAACAGGACTCAAAAATGAAATATCGCCATAGAATAGTTCACAAACAAAAAGGACAAAAAAGAAGAAATCCTTGAAAAGTTAAAGCCCTCACTATTGGAGTTTAAATGTATAGAAAAAATAAAGTATTTGGAAACTCACTGAGCACATAGAACTATTGCTTCAGGCATTGTTTACAAATGAATACAAGTTTGTGCTCTTAAACAAGTTAACAATTACAGTGATGGAGTGAATGGAGGACAAACTTTATGCAAGATTGCGAGTGAGTTTTGTGAGAAAAATATTTTTTTGTGTGTACTTTGAGAAGGGAAATTTCTTTTGGCGGATTTTGGGGAAAATTTACCGAAACGACGTTTATTTTTTGGAAAAACTTACTAAAAAAATTTAAAGAAGTTTTTTTTTTGTGGCAATTTTTGTTGGAAACTCTGAAACGTCAATCATCATAATGGTCAAAGATTCTGGAACGTGCCCCATCTCTGGTCGCAGCTTCTACCGAAAATGGTAAGTTCCCATAGAGTTCCAAAGCTTCCGGGAATGGAGGAACCTCTGGAACGAGTTTCCCATTTCTCGGGAGCGGTTCCCGTGCAACTGAGTTTTTTATATATGTGAAAAATTTATCATCAGCGTTGTGAAATAGGTTTCTTGTACCAATAATTGAAAATAGTTGTGAAATAGGTTGCTTGTATTAGTGGTTTATCAAATTACTTTCAAACATCAACATCAAAAACAATGACCAGAAGATACACCGTGACGTTGACACAAAACAAATATTCATAAAAAGTCAATAATATTAATAATAGAATAGAAAAACCTCACATATGCGATTACATCATTGTGAACTCTATCAGTGAGGAAGTAATTTTTCTAGATAAAGAATTCTCAAAACAATTTGGAATCATTATAAGTAATATTTCATGAGCTTGACTAGGAGTTAAGGATTTTTAAGAGTGTTCTTATACAAAGACACCTAGTAGGCCACATTGATAGGTGTGCAAGAAGAAAGACTTCGGATGTGAAACAATTTACGTTTAAGCTTGAAAAACCATAGGTCAATTAACCACTTCTAAATTTCTAATGCCTCTCAATTGTATAATGAATATTGATGTTGTAGATAAAATTCTTTTATCTACAACATCCGTCATTATGACAGAGTGGGAACATCATTCTACAAAAGCTAACATCATAATAGAGACAGAAAAACCAGCTGCTTTGAGTAGTTCAGTCCATTGTTTTCGGGTCCTTTCTCCTGGTAAACAATTCAACATAACAGCATCCAAAACATTGGCAGATCCTATCATGTCATAACCTTCCGTTAAATCCAAGACAACCTCTGATAATACTAACTTTCATTCCAACTATGCAGAAAATTCTTTGATGGAAAAATCTAAGAGAAACTTATAAATAAAGTAGTAATATCTTGCATAGAAATATTATCAAATAAAATAATTAGCGTACAAATAAAATCCATCACCACGGCCGCCAACAGTATAATTAGTTACCCTCATAAAAATCGCATCTACAGAGGCTGTGGTGCTCTCAAACAGGATTTCGCTAATGTGTTGTATGCCTGCGTGAATGGGAATAGGGTTAAAAAATAGATAAGTAACATGGTATATATCATCATAATAAAAATCAGGAGGAGGTTGAGTTTTTTAGATATACATATATGTGGGAAAAAATATATTTATAATTTAGAAATACTGGGGAGAGTTGATGCAGTTGCAAGAGGGAAGATCAAAGTTGATGCCACGTATATGAGGTTACGCATTAATTATGAGACTCAACGCTTCTCCGCGGCCTCCACCCACGTCCACCAGCATGTTGACGTGTTTGAAGCCATCATAAATACCCAATATCTCTGCAATAGCGACCTTTGTCACCGACACCATGGCTTTGTTGAAGATGGCATTGAACTCCGAATTGCATCTTTACAAATATTATGTAGAGGCTTATAGAAGCTACCCATGATACTTGAAAGTAAGAGATAAAAAGTAAGCAATGATCACCCATTTACAATTGTTGCAATAGATCCCAATATGAGCAATGGAGCATCTTGCTTGTTGAAAGACAGTAAGCATAAAAGAGGAACACCTTTTGTGACATTCTATTGACCATATTCCACATATTGGAGACTCTTTTCACCATTGGAGACTCTTTTCACTAGGGAAGGTAGATGGAAACAAAATGGAGCGATGAATGCCACAAACTCCAGATGGATCACCGATTATATACCTAAGAGTTGACCTCAGAATCTCAGCCCTATGAATAGATTTTGAATTATCTGAGTTGAATAGGATCATTTGATTTCTGGTCTTTTGATTGATCATTGATGCACATTCTGTATATGTATAAACTATAAACTATAAATATGCACCAGAAGGGTTCACGATGAGTTGAGTGTTGGAATTTCTGATAATTCCAGAACAATGACTAAGAGAATAATACTCTCCTTCTTACACAGAGAATAAAAATAAATTTTCTTACTGCTAGACAAAGATGGCATAAAATAGCTTTCTATTTCATTAACAGAACTAAAACTATTACAAAATGATAAATTTCTTCCTCCTCTGAGGGATTTACAAAAACTGGACTGACTGCTTTAGACGCAGTGCTCACTAATATTCTCTGTCTCTCAAGATGCACAAAATAGTGCTATGTTATGTTTCGCTATGTTTTCTCTGCCTGCGGGCTTACACAGCAATACAACACAACTACCATACAATACAATGCTACTAGCCTACGGGATTTTTCACTCTTTTTATATGGCATGGCGGAATGAAAACTTAAAATAAAGAAATAAACAAAAAAATTTATTATAATGCCGGAACATAAAACTTTAAACTAAAATTTTTTTTGCACAATATGCGAGTGGAGCCCACATCGCAATCGGCGATCAGCGATCGGCAGAACAGTTGAATAACAAATTTGCGATGTTGCGATTGGGATTGTGGTGGGACCACATCGCATCGCAAGTATTACAATGAGCTTGTGGTCTAGGCAGATGGCGGATGAGAGATTGCGATGTGTGATGTGCGACTGTGGTGGGACCACATCGCATCGCACTATCGACATCAGCGGAAGACATAAGCGGAGGGTGGAAGACTTGCGATGAGCGATTAGCGATTGTGGTAGGGACCACATCGCATCGCAAACATTCAATGGAACATAACATATGGCGGATGAACCTTAGGTGAATGTGATTGTGATATGAGATATCGCATCACAATGTAATACATTAGCGGGTTAAAATTGCGAAGGGGGCTTTAACATCGTTCCTTTGCGATGTGCGATGTCGCAAAATCGCATCGCATCGAAACTCCTTCATATCAACAAGACACTAACCCAAAAACTTTGCAATTGGCGATGAAGTGGTGGGGACCACAGATGACGTGGCCCAATTCAAAACTTAAAAGGACTTGTCGCGTTTAAACAAAACTTCTGATTGGTTGGTGAGGGCTTGAAAGCCTGAAAATACTATCTTTAATAAAACTCTGTTGTTCTATGGTTTAACCATGAAAGTCTTCATTTCCTCTACAAATTAGGCTACGCCCATACAAACATAAATTCATCTCTGAAATGGTGGTTGCGGCCCATAAACATTTAATTCCTCCTTACGGTTTCCATTCCTCTTGAATGCACAATGATGTGCACGCAATATCCTCTGCTCCTTGTTCTCTGTTTCTACCTACACAGGGTACGCAGGTGACTTTAATATTTCAACACTACCCCTTAAAGTCAGTTGCTGGGTTATCAGTCATACCCAAGCATTTTCTTAAATATTCAAAACTCTTCTACCCCAATGGCTTTGTCAGAATATCTACAAATTACTCCTCTGTTCTACAATGTTGTAAAACAATTTGTCCATTGTTCACCAATTCTCTGATATAGTGAAATTTGGCATCTATGTGCTTCGTTCTCTTGTGAAACACAGAATTCTTTGATAATGCAATAGTTGATATATTGTCATAATAAATAACTATGCCCTTTACCTATTCTTGACACAAATTCCTCAACATCCTTCTCATCCAAACTGCTTGATACGTTGCTGCTGTAGCTGCCACATACTCTGCCTCTGTTGTAGATAATGCTACAATAGGTTGTTTCTTAGAATCCCATCACTGTGTTTTTCTGATCATCTACACTTCCAGCCCAATCACTGTTAGTATAACCAATTAATTCAGAATTTTCTAAAGTAGTATATAAAATCCCATACCTTTTAGTTCTTTTCACATACCTCAGAATTCTCTTCGCTGCTTGCCAATGTGCTTCTTTTGGCCTCTCCATAAATCTGGAAATCAAACTAACAGTATGCATAATATCTGGCCTAGTTGCAGTCAAATACATGAGGCTGCCAACTATGCTTTTATACAAACTAGGATCAAAATCCTTGCTGCTGTCATCTTTGCTGAGTTTCAATCCCATTACTGTGGGTGTAATTGCTGCCTTGCACTCCTACATATTAAATCTTTCTAAAAATTTATTAACATATTTTTCTTGTGAGATAAAAATTCCATTTTCATTATGTTCTACTTCTATTCCTAAGAAGTATCTTTCCTTGTGAAATCATCAATGAAATTCAGCATGTAATTGCTGCCTAAAACTGATGTTATTTGCATCGGCCAACATAAATCTGAATGAATAATTTCTAAGGGTGCTTTCGCCCTTATGCTCTTTCCTGATGGAAAGTTTTCTCTGTGTTGTTTTCCCAAGATACAGCCTTCACATAGGTTGTCTGGTTTCTCTATCAATGGTAGACCTCTAACCATTCCTTTTCTGTGCATCAAATTTAATCCTCCGAAATTGAGATGTCCAAATCTCAAGTGCCATAACCAGTTCTCGTGTTTCACTTCCTTCTGAAAGACCTCTTGAGTTACAGCTACTACATTCTTTCCTTTTCCCTTCAAGTCGATGTTGAGCTTGAGTGGAAACATTCTATTGCTGGTCATTTGTATTTCAGCAATAATCTTCTTGCTTGGAGGTATATCCATTATTGTGCACGCATCGTTCTTAAAGAATAAATTGTAACCTTTGTTTATGAGCTGCCCAACGCTCAAAAGATTAGATTTCAAACCAAGAACATAGTACATGTCTAGCACAAATTTATGCTCACCATTTCTTGCATGTATACTAACTCTGCCTTTTCCCTTGACAGAAATCTTAGTATCAATTCCTGTTGTTATAACTTCTTCATCAAGATTGGAAAACATTGCTATGTTTCCATTCATGTGATTACTATAGCCTGAATCTAAGAACCATACATCATCTTGTTTATCTTGTGCTACATTACATGTTAACAACACATTCTTTGGGTTCTTTTCTTCTCTTGCTAAATTAGCATTCTGCCTATTATTCATATCATTTTGTTTTTTCCTACATTCATTTGCATAGTGCCCATATTTTTTGCAATAATGACATTGGAAATTGGCTTTGTCATACCTTTGTCCATGAGCATGTTGGTGTCCACCTTGTTTGTTGTTGCTTTGGCCATGGCTTTGATTCTAATTGTTGCTCCTTCCATGTGAATGTGAAGGGTTGTTCCTTCCTCCTCTGTTTTGGCTTCTGCCTCTTCCTCTTCCTCTGCCTTGACCTCTTCCTCTTCCAAAAGGCATCTGGGCCTTAAAGGCATGCTCTAGAGATGGGTTTACTGATCTTTCCAATTTTTGTTCATGAGTTATCAGTGATGTATGAATTTCATATACTGTGAACTTTGAAAGATCCTTAATCTCTTCGATGGTGGTAACAATAACATCAAACCTTGAGGGTAGGCTCCTCAACAGTTTCTCCACTATCCTTCTTTCTTCAAGTGTTTCTCCATGGGACCTTATCTGTGTGACCATCCCAATCACATGTGTGAAGAATGAATCTATGTTATTGGACTCTTTCATACAGAGAGTTTCAAAATCTCTCCTCAGCAATTGTAGTTTTGTTGTCTTCATTTTCTCCATAGCTTGATAGGCTATTTTCAGGGTATCCCATGCATCCTTATATCTCTTAGCTACTGTTGTCCTTGTAAACACACTCTCATGTACTGCTTGATAGAGATAGAAGAGGGCTTTAGAGTCCTTCTTCCTGTTTCTCTTCAATAAATCCTTCTCTGCATGTGTTAAGGCATTAAAGGCCTGCTCATAAACTGGTTCATCAAAACCATCTTCAACAAACTCCTATAAATCCTATGAGGCAAATAGGGCTCTCATGGTAATGGCCCAATAATCATATTTCTTCCCATTAAGTTGTGGGAGCTGAGTATTTCTAGTACTCATACTGGTTCTTGGTCCAGCCATTACTTATAAACTGAACTCTAAACTAAACTTGATTGTGTTTTTCAAGCAAATTGTCTTTCCTTCTTTAAAAGACAAACTCTGTCTCTGAGGACTTCTCTTTTAAACAAAACAACAACTCTATTTTTTTGAGGAATACCTGGATTTCATCTTCTGCTGAGCCTTCACGCTGCTCGAGAACTGCTGCAAAAAATCTTCTTCTTCCTTCACCTTCTTTGACGCCTTCAAAGAGCCTAGATATGCTCCGATGCCATGTTGGAATTTCTTATAATTCCAGAACAATGACTGAGAGAATAATACTCTCCTTCTTAGACAGAGAATAAAAATAAATTTGCTTACTGCTGGACAGAGATGGCATAAAATAGCTTTCTATTTCATTAACAGAACTAAAACTATTACAAAATGATAGATTTCTTCCTCCTCTGAGGGATTTACAAAAACTGGACTGACTGCTACAAACGCAGTGCTCACTAATCTTCTATGTCTCTCAAGACGCACAGAACAATGCTCTGTTATGTTTCACTATGTTTTCTCTACCTGTGGGCTTACACAGCAATATAACACAACTACCATACAATACAATGCTATTAGCCTACGGGCTTTTTCACTAGACTTTTCATATGGCGCGGCGGAATGAAAACATAAAAAAAAGAATTAAAAAAAAAACTTTAATATAATGCCGGAACATAAAACTTTAAATTAAAATTTCTTTTGCGCGATATGCGAGTGGAGCCCACATCGCAATCAGTGATTGGTGATCGGCGGAACAGTTGAATAACAAATTTGTGATGTTGCGATTGCAATTATGGTGGGACCACATCGCATCGCAAGTATTACAATGAGCCTGCGGGCTGGACTGATGGTGAATGAGAGATTGCGATGTGCAATGTGCGACTGTGGTGGGAGCACATCGCATCGCACCATCGGCATCGACGAAAGACATAAGCGGAGGGTGGAAGACTTGTGATGAGCGATTAGCGATTGTGGTAGGGACCACATCGCATCGCAAACATTCAATGGAACATAACATATGTCGGACGAACCTTGGGTGAATGCGATTGCGATATGCGATATCGCATCACAATGTAATACATCGACAGGTTAACATTGCGAAGGGGGCTTTAACATCGTTCCTTTGCGATGTTCGATGTGCGATGTGCGATGTCACAACATCGCATCGCATCAGAACTCCATATCAACAAGACACTAACTCAAAAATTTTTCAATTGGCGATGAAGTGGTAGGGACCACAGATGACGTGGCCCAATTCAAAACTTAAAAGGACTTGGCGCATTTAAACAAAACTTGGTTCTGATTGGTTGGTGAGGGCTTAAAAGCCCGAAAATACGGTCT
This sequence comes from Pinus albicaulis, assembly GCA_034641835.2. NCBI lineage: Eukaryota > Viridiplantae > Streptophyta > Pinopsida > Pinales > Pinaceae > Pinus > Pinus albicaulis. The sequence goes on from CM076571.1 coordinate 554,606,970, forward strand.
TTAATAAAACTCTATTGTTCTGTGGTTTAACCACGAAAGTCTTCATTTACTTTGCAAATTCGGCTACGCCCATACAAACATAAATTCATATCTGTAATGGTGGTTGCGGCCCATAAACATTTAATTCCTCCTTACGGTTTCCATTCTTCTTGAATGCACACTGTTGTGCACGCAATATCCTCTGCTCGTTGTACTATGTTTCTACCTGCACAGGCTACGCAGGTGACTTTAATATTTCAACATTAAGATTGTGAACCTGAATATCACATTTCTCAGATTCATTAGTAGACTGGCATGAGGAACCAAGAACAATCATGTGAGTGAACTTGTCACCAAAATTGAGTTAAAACTTAAAACTAGTGACATGAGAAGTTTAGAAGAGCCATTTTACAAATTTCATAGCCACACATGTTAAAATCACTAGCATGAGGCCGTAAGAACTCATTTAGATACTAGATTACTGATCTATTCTCTATTAAAAACTATTACAAAAACTTGCTACAAATTGTTAATTCATTGTTACCATCTTTTTTAGTATGTTACTTCTCTAGCGAGTGTTTACTAGATTACTGATCTATTCTCTATTACAAACTATTACAAAAACTTGCTACAAATTGTTAATTCCCTGTTACCATCTTGTTTAGTATGTTACTTCTCTAGCGAGGGTTTTGCAAATAGGTAGTAAGGAATGCAAATGCACCATTGCTAAAATGCATTAAGGAGTTGCATTGTTCATAAAAACTGAAATGCACATGGTTTTTTTTACTGTTCCAAAATTTTGATTTCATATCACAGTTTCAATTTTATAGTTTATAATAGATGTCATAATTTGATTATTATACCTTTTGGTGTCCAGATGGTATAAACTAATTCGAAAACCCTTTGAGGAATGTGATGAACGTAGCTTGAAATTAGTTCAAGCTAACTTGAGGCCCTTAACTTTGCTAAGGAAAAAATACAATACTATGAAGAGGGAAGGTATGAATGTAGAATTGGGCTTTCATTTGAATTTTAATGTCTAGTCCCTTTGAGTGATTTCTAATGTACAAGTGATTGAGTGTGAATTTAAAGCTGAGAAGGAATTTTATACAACTTCTTATAGAAGATCTAAGGCAAACACTTCTATGATCCATGGAAAGGAAATATAATAATAGTTTTGATTCATTTTTTTGTTTTAATTTTGGTTTGACTCAAAAAATCTATGGTGTTTATTTCTAATTACAGTTTGATCAGTTTTTTGAACAAGGAAAAGTTCTTCACAATTATGCAACTATTATGGAATTTCATTTGAGGTTGTGCCAATTGTGAACATCCTTTTCTTGTCATAAGGTAAGTTATACTTTAGAATGTCCTTTGGAGAATGATTTTTATTGTCCTTTTTAAAATGAATTTTATTGAAAAACAATATTTTAAGCCCACAAGATCAAGAGTTGTTTTAATTGTCTTATGAGCAGTTATATGTTAGAATTTGTTCTAATTGCTAAGTTATCAAGAGTTGGGGTGATACACAACATTGTTCTAATTCGAATATGATGGCATGGATTTTGTTCTAATTTCTACTTTATCAAAAACTGGGGTGATACACTATAGTCACCTGATATGTATAAGAGGGCAAGGTGTTTTCTTCTAGGAAGCCAAATTTGTGTTATTGGATATTCTAGTTATGTACCTTCAAAAACTTACATTGAAGAAGTGGTCAAAGAAATTAGTAATGGTGAAAGAGGAGAGTGCCCAATTTGTCTTCAATGAGTTGAAGATACATTCATGGTTTGTTGTGTACATCATATGTGTCATCAATGCTTACTAGCAAGTTGGTGTAGCTCTTTGTGTGGTGTTGTATTGCTTGTGCTAATTCTAGTTAATTTTCTTTGTATGACTAGATTAATTTGTTTGCATATTATTGTTTATTATTATCTTTTTGTGCAAGTCAAGCTACAAAGGTGTCACAATGAGCTAAATACATTGAGTTATTTTTTTATTAAGTTAAAAATAGGGGTTTGCATAATTATATATTTTACAAGGATCATGCCATTATGTGTCAAGCATTTTTTAAAAATTAATGTCTATATATACAATTTCAAGGGATGTCATAACTCCTCACATAATTATTTAAATTGTGCTAGCTCAATGCAATAGCACCTACCATGTCGAAGGTTGGTAGTTCGATTCCACTGTACCCTAACATGAATTATTCAATGATATTGAAACTTATTTTAATTAAATATTTTTATATTGATTTATTTTAATGGTGAGATAATTTTTTGGATTCATTGTTTTATATTGTGTCTAGAGAAACAATAGATAGGATTAAAGGCATTTTCTCCATAAAGACAATATGTATTTATTTCCAACTATTTTATTTGGGTAGACAAACAAGAAATTGTCTTTGGGGAGACAAAAATGAAATAAGAAACAATAATGCTTCTGTTATATATTGTCTTCATAGAGACAATTTTTTACTACAATAATTTGAGACACCCACTTAAAGACAATATTCAAGACAATACAAAAGTTTATTTTTGTCTCAAGTTAATACAATTTACCCAAAAATTGTCTAAAAACCCCCCTTGTAGTGTAACAATTGTCTCTAGAAAAACAAAAATGAAAGTGTCTCTAGAGAGACAAAAATGCTTGTGTTATATATTGCCATTATAGAAACAATATTTTAAAACAATTTAATTTAAAACACAAGTTTAAAGACAATATTTTAAACATGCAAAAATTTTCTTTTGTGTCAAATTAACACAATTTACCCAAAAAATATCTTAATATTATCCTAAAACTCCCTTTATATTAATAAACCCCTTTATATTGTAATTACATTAAAATTATGATTTTTCATATTTTCAACTAGAAAGTTTAAAGCCAAATGTAAAACGCTTAGTTTCTATACGGAGACCGATAGTTAACTAATATGCTCGGAACCTTTTGGTTGTCTAATGATTCAGCTCTGCAATCTATGTATAGAAATTTCCACCAAATTTCTGACTTAGTTTTTACTGATAAATTTGTCTATAAGTTGGACAAATTAATTTTGACTATAATGATCCTGGACAAATTAATTTTGACTATAATGATCCTGGTCCGTTGTATCTTAAATCTTGCCTCTCAACCAAAATGACCTAATCTCTTTAATTTTCTTTATTTATAAAATTGGAAAAGGGTAAAATTTATTAAATCTTTTTAATCTTATAATAAATTTTCGATTTTACAGAAAATCCAAAAGATTAAACTTATTGTAATGCCGAGTAAATTTGGATTCAATCTTGGTGTCACATATTCAGAATAATTGCATAATCTGGGATGTCATAAAGTACATCAAGGAGCTGAAGCGACGGGTCAATGAATTGAACAGGGATCTCGTCGCAGAGGTGGAGGTCCATAAGGGGAAAACGGTGGCAGAGAAGCCAAATCGGACATGGAAGCGACGGGTCAATGAATTGAACAGGGATCTCGTCGCAGAGGTGGAGGTCCATAAGGGGAAAACGGTGGCAGAGAAGCCAAATCGGACATGGATTCAGTGCAGAGGCTGTGGAATAGTACCAAAGAACTATTTACTGAATGTTAAATAGTATCAAGGATTTTTTAAGATAATATTTAATTTTTCGGATGCTCAATCTCTTTTCGTTTTACTGAATTGCTTTCCGCGCTGTGTAAATTCAATTGAATGTTTATAAAAATAAAACTATAACTATGTATATAGAGTTACTTATTTTACTAATATAAGATGAGATATTATTACATAATTTTTTTTTAAAACTAGAAAATAAATTGAAGTATGAATTATTATTTAATTTTTTAATAATAATTTTGATATTTTTTAAAATTTACGAGTTGAAAAATAGAAAAATGTTAAATACAAAAAATTTACAGAGAAAATAATAACAATGCATATAAATTCATTTATACAAAATGAATTTGTAAACACATAAAACAAGAGTAGTGTCTTATAGACATAAAACAAGAATTATGTGAAAATACATATGTAACTATTTATTTGTATTATTTATGTGAAAATGAAATTATTTGAAATATATAAAAATGGAATTATTTGAAATATAAAAAATTCATTAAAAATTTTTGTATTTAAATTTAAATCATACAATTATTTAATTCATTAGATTAAAGCAATCTGTGAAAAATAAAATTATTTGAAATATAAAAGTTTCAATAAATTAATTATTTGTATTTAAATTTCAATTATATTTTTATTTTAAAAGTTCCTATAACTTCCAAATAATTAATTTTACATACCTTATACAAAAAAGTACTTTGAAATGTATTTGTCACATATTTTAATGTATATATTTTTAAATTAAAAATAAAATATAAAATTTTATTTTTTATTTTCTTATTATTTTTTGAAAAATTTCTTCTCATCACCCGCCCTTGAAAACAGTTATTACGACGTGGCTGTGTTATATATATATGAAAAAAGTTTATCATTAGCGTTGTGAAATAGGTTGCTTGTACCAATAATTGAAAATTGTTGTGAATAGCTTGCTTGTATCGGTGGTTTCAACATCAGAAACGATGACCAGAAGATACACCGTAACGTTGACACAAAACAAATAGTCAAAAGTAACTTAATGCTCATTTATATTAATAATCTAATAGAATAAACCTCAATATGCGATTACATCGTGATTAACTCTATCAGTAAGGAAGTAAACTAAACATGCAGAAATATGTGATGACAGATTAAGATGCTTTCGGTTGAGAAGCACAATAGGAATACATATTGTAAACATGATTTAGCACTTGATTGCTTCAATAACTTTAGTTACAGTGCCCTTCCTCCCAACGATTTTGGAAACAGAAAAACCGGCTGCTTGGAGTAGTTCAGTCCATTGTTTTCGGGTCCTTTCGCCACCTCCCGGTAAACAATTCAACATAACAGCATCCACAACATTGGCAGATTCTATCATGTCATAGCCTTCCGTTAAATCCAAGACAGCCTCTGATAATATTAACTTTCCTTTGTGTGGAACAGACTCGTAGCAGTTGTTCAGTAGCTTGATGCAGTCTTCGTCGTTCCAACTATGCAGAAAATTCTTTGATGGACAAATCCAAGAGAAACTTATAAATAAAGTAGTAATATCTAGCATAGAGATATTATCAAATAAAATAATTAGCGTACAAATAAAATCCATCAAACGGCCGCCAACAGAATAGTTAGTTACCTTCATAAAAATCGCATCTGCAGAGGGCGCGGCTGTCTGAAACAGGCTTCCGCTAATGTGTTGTACGCCTGCGTGAATGTGAATATGATTAACAAATAGATAAGGAACATGGTAGGCTATATATCCTCATAATAAGAATGTTTATATACATATAATTTAGAAAGGGGATTAGAAATATACTGGGGAGAGTTGGTGCAGTAGCGATAACTTGAGGAAGATCAAAGTTGATGCCGCGGATATGAGGGTACGCATCAATTATGATACTCAAGGCGTTCCCGTGCCCTCCGCCCACGTCCACCAGCGTGTTGACGTCTTTGAAGCCATCATAAACAGCTAAGATATCTTCCATAGTGGCCTTTGTGACGGCCACCATGCCAGCGTTGAAGATGGCGTTGAACTCCGGATCGCTGCCTGCGAAACTCCAGAAGTCTTTGCCATTGCCACTAGATTTCTTCCAATTATCGCCGCCATGAAGCACACGTTCGTGAATATTGGCCCACGCAGTCACGTAAGCTGGGTGTGTCTGTAAAAGAACTAAGGGAACCAGGCTTCGCGGATTAATATCCTCTGAGGTGAAATAGCTTTTGCTGAGATTGGTAAGGCCGTATTTCATGTTAATTCCCTCCTCTGCTTTGACTGCCTGCAATATTCCCATGGTGGAAAGGTAAGAAAGAATGCGGGAAAGGGCTCCCAGGTCGGGATCTTCAGAGGGGAGTTGGCGGCGATCTGTTGGACGGAGAGAGAAACATCGGGGCCGGCTTTCGAAATGATGTCAGGGATTTTAAGACGAAGGGCACATCTTAGGAGAAAGGGGTTCTCTAATGAAAATGCCATACTTATGGCCGAAGCCCGAAGCGCCACTTCGTTCTTCACATATTCCATATTCGATATATCCGGAAACCCACCCTTGTTCACAGCAGCTTGGATATCCAATTTATAAACTCACCACTCACCGCTTCGATTGCAAACCAAATATATAATATTTGGTGAGTGTAGCCGCCTCGTGTGAATTGTCGTTCAAATTCCTGGACTTTGATTTCAAACCGTGGACCAAACCACTGATAGTCATATATTTTGCAGTCTATTTTCCAGTTACGGACGCACAAGTTAACAGTGCAAATCGACTTTTGAACATTTATGATATAAGATGCAATGTTATTTCAAGTTGGGCTCAATTAAACATTATATTTTCACCTTGGCCACACAAATTAAGAGCGACAGCTTGAAATCGACTTTTGAACATTTATAATATAAAATGTAATGTTATTTCAAGTTGTGCTCAAATATGTATAATATTTTCACCTTTCTAGATATGCTGTAGCCACTTTATATAAGAAAAATTAAATACTCTACCTAGCCACTGAATATTTATTCGCGCCGAAAACCACTACTTTATTTCCTTTCAAGGTCGGTGTCACATCCTCTAACTCCAAATTCACCACAGTTTATTAATGTCAAAAAAATATTCCTCGGCAGAACAATGTTAAACTGATTTGGTCACTAATTAAATAAAATATTTTTGGGCAGAACAATTCACACGATCTCACGTAAAGAAAAGGTTCGGCTGATTTTGTCACTCATAGATTATAGCGATCGATTGATAGTTGACCAACTATAAATAAAGTTCACCTAAATTTTAATCAAATTTTAGCATTCGACTTTTTTCGCCATGGCTCAGTGATTTGGCTGACATGCAGAATTCACAGGACGTCGAGGAGCTGTTTGTAAGGACCATAATTCATATAATATTTCACCATTGTTCATCTGTGGGACGGGCTAAACACTCTGTGGTGACTAGTAGAGAGTGAAATAGAACATGAAATCCCCCCAGCAAGGGTGACAATTGATATGTTGTAAAGTAATGAATATGTTGTAAAGTAATTGTAAGTAAAAAAAATGTGTGAATAAGATGTTTAAATTTTATGCTTTTCAAAAATATTTCAACAATAAATTTAAATAAACTATTTGAATACCCATGTTAACTAATTTATGTGGGTATCAATTTCATATATATATTTATATATAGAAAAATATTAAGTTTTTATGGTTAAATTTTTTATACTCTATTTAACATTCAAAAACACAATTTAAACTATGAGAAATAACACATTGTATTTTGCACTCTAAAAATGTTTTGCACTTGAAAAAAATTGATATATATATATATACATGTTTGATGCAATATAATGTTGTAGATTATTTTAAGAGATTATTATTATTGCAGTAGTCTATAATGCAACTTTTCAAAGGTTTTTACAATTGTTTTTTCCAGTTTAATTTCTCTATAAATTCCGGCAGGAATTTAGTGAAAATAGAAATTCCATGGGTAACCTTGCACAATCTAAGTGTCCTAGGGGTTTTTTAGGGTGCTGAATCCATATATACAGTCCAAAAATCAGATTAAATAATATAAATCAAGATTTTACCTCAATATGTTTCACCGGATTCCGGCACCTGAAACTCCAAAAAGTCGCACTAAAGACAACCCCTTTATTATTATGTATTTAGTTTTAGATATACATGTCCTACTTATATTATTTACATAAAAGTCAACATAAACATATTATTTACATAAAAGTCAACATAAGCATTCATATTTCATAAATTAAGAACTTGTAATATGAGTCTATAAAATTATTTGCAAGCTTATGCATTGATATGTTATGTATTCATATGTATGATTATATATATCTTTGTTTTAAATAATAATTTGACAATTATAGTTAGTATTGACAATTAAATCACTGGAGTATAAAGAAATATATAATTTTATTATTGCTTAAAAATTTTAGGAGAAATGTTGGGGTGATAAAAGGTTAAAGAGATAAATAAAATTTTGATATTATAAGGAGGTGATGAACTCCAATCTTGAAAATAAAATTAAAAAGACTTACTTATCTAGACTCGAAATGAAAAAAATCTTCTCTTATATTTCATATCTTATTCTTATATTCCATTTAGTTTTTAAAATATTGATCACACTACCAACCTTTTTCACCTTTCAAATTAGGACAATTATAGTCATATTAAAACACTTCTAAACATAAAATTAAATGTTAAAAAATTTCTAATAACCAGTTTTTAAGATTTAACCAGACGTAAATATCAATAAACATTCTACATCATACCCCACACACACATATATATATATATATATATATATATATATATATAATGCATAATTAAATAATATAATTATTTTAATATAATCTTAAACTTTATCTTAAAATATTTATATTTTAGTATAGAATGTGTTAAAAGATTATATTATTAAAAAAAACAATTTGAACTTATTTTTCATACTTACATTAAAAACCTTAAAATTTAAAAATTCATGCAAATTATTTTGTTAATTATTTTTTTATTGAATTTGAGATGGTTTTAAATAAATTTGATTATTATTACGATCTAGTTAAAAGATAATATGATATTTTAATATATTGTTATTATTATGTCTAACTTTATTAATATTGGATAATATATTTTGAAAGATTTAAAAATAAAATAAAATTATATATAATATTTACTATTAAAATATATAATTATAATAATATAAATTAAAAACATATATATAATAAATATCATATCATACTAAATGATAATTTAATAGTACACCTTTTTTCTTTATGTAATCTTATTTGTTAATAATATTATTATATGAAATATTGTCTAAATAGGACTTCGTACCTAATTATGCTCTGAGCTCCATTACAAACTTCTAAGCAGTATGTATGGCTCCATTTACTGTAGTTTCAAAAAAAATCACCATTGTTTAGATTTCTAGAATACAAAAATTCACCCTTGTTTAGATTTCTTGAATACAATCATCATGTTTATTGATTTAGTTAAAGAATTGAACTAATCAATAAATTTGAAAAGTTAAACTTAATTATAATTCGTTCTATTTTATGATTTTTTTTTTTTTAAGTTTGGTAGAACTTTTCATTTTTCTCTTTTTTTTTTCATTTTTTTTTTTACTCCATTTTCATCAACATGTCCAAATACATCACCTATTGAACCTGTGATGAGTGCTATAATAGCCCTCCTCATCACCATTTAAGGAATATCCCACAGACGTTCTATCTTATGATTTTGAAATATTTTATGATTTTGCAATTAATCTTCCGTGAGATCAGAAAAACCTAGTTTCTTATAAAGCTAAGAAAAATTATATAGAAAATAATAAAATGTATACAAATTCATTTTACAAAATGCTTTTTTTTAATAGATATATAAAAATAAGAATGGTGGTATGTATATGACTACTTATTTGCATATATAAATTGAGTGTATTTAGTTCATTAAGTTGAAGTGACATGTGTGAAAATAAAATTATTTGAAATATAAAACTATTTAAATTTCAAGTATATTTTTACTTTAAAAGTGTCTATAACGTCCAAATTATTGATTTTACATATCTTATTAAAAGAAACTAGATCGAAATATATTTTTCACATCTTTCAGTATATTTTTAAATACCGAGGAGAGTTGGTGTAGTAGCAATAACTTGAGGAAGATCAAAGTTGATGGCTCTGATATGAGGTTAGGCATCAAGTATGAGACTCAACGCATCCCCGTGGCCTCCGCCCACGTCCACCAGCATGTTGACGTGTTTGAAGCCATCATAAATACCCAAGATCCCTGCCATAATGGCCTTTGTCACTGACACCATGGCTCTGTTGAAGATGGCGTTGAACTCCGGATTGCATCTTTACAAATATTATGCAGAGGCTTATAGAAGCTACCCATGATACTTGAAAACAAGAGATAAAAGGCAAGCAATGATCACCCATTTACAATTGTTGCAATAGATCCTAATATTTTCACTAGAGCATCTTGCTTGTTGAAAGACTGTAAGCTTAAAAGAGTAACACCTTTTATGACATTTTGTTGACCATATTCCACATATTGGAGACTCTTTTCACCAGGGAAGGTAAAAGTAAAGAAAATGGAGCGGTGACTGCCACCAAATCTAGATGGATCACCGATTATATAGCTAAGAGTTGACCTCTCAGTCTGAGCCCTGCCAATATATTTTGAATTATCCAAATGTATTTTGAGTTGAATAGGATCATTTGATTTCTAGTCTTTTGATTGATCATTGATGCACATTTTCTAGATGTATAAACTATAAACTATGAATATGCACCAGAAGGGTTCATGATGAGTTGAGATTGTGGACTCGAATATCACATTTCGCATTCATTAGTAGATCGGCATGGGCAACCAAGAATAATCTTGTTTGGCTTGAGTTAAACATAAAAATAGTGAAATGAGAAATTTAGAAGAGCCATTTTACAAATTTCATAGCCACATGTTAAAATCTCTAGCACAAGGTGGTAACAACTCATTTAGTACTAGATTACTGTTCTATTCTCTATTACAAACTATTACAAAAACTTGTTGCAAATTGTTAATTCATTGTTACCGTCTTGTTTAGTATGTTACTTTTCTATCTAGGGTTTTGCAAATATGTAGTAAGGAATGCAAATGCACCATTGCTAAAATGCATTAAGGAGTTGCATTGTTCATAAAAACTAAAACGCACATGGTTTTTTTTTATTGTTCCAAAATTTTGATTTCATATCACAGTTTTAATTTATAGTTTATAATAGGATGTCATAATTTGAGTATTATACCTTGTGGTGTCTAGGTGGTATAAACTAATTCAAAAACCCTTTGAGGAATGTGATGAACGTAGCTTGAAATTAGTTCAAGCTAGCTAACTTGGGGCCCTTAACTTTGCTAAGGAAAAACGACAATACTGGGAAGAGGGAATTTATGAATGTAAAATTGGGTTTTCATTTGAATTTTAATGTCCAGTCCCTTTGAGTGATTTCTAATGTACAAGTGATTGAGTGTGAATTTACTAAATAATTTTATACAACTTCTTATAGAAGATCTAAGGCAAACACTTCTATGATCCGTGAAAAGGAAATATAGTAATAGTTTTGATTCATTTTTTTGTTTTGATTTTGGTTTGACTCAAAAAATATATGGTGTTTTTTTCTAATTACGGTTTGATCAATTTTTTGAACAAGGAAAAGTTCTTCACAATTATGCAACTATTATGGAATTTCATTTGAGGTTGTGCCAATTGTGAACATTATTTTCTTGCCATAAGGTAAGTTCTACTTTAGAATGTTCTTTTTAGAATGATTTTTAATGTCCTTTGTAAAATTATTTTTATTGAAAAACAATATGTTGAGCCCACAAGATCAAGAGTTTTTTTAATTGTCTTATGAGCAGTTATATGTTAGAATTTGTTCTAATTGCTAAGTTATCAAGAGTTGGGGCGATACACAATAGTGTTCTAATTCGAATATGATGGCATGGATTTTGTTCTAATTTCTACTTTATCAAAAACTGGGGTGATACACAATAGTCATCTAATATGTATAAGAGGGCAAGGCGTTTTCTTCTAGGAAGCCAAATGTGTGTTATTGGATATTCTAGTTATGTACCTTCAAAAACTTACATTGAAGAAGTGGTCAAAGAAATTAGTAATGGTGAAAGAGGAGAGTGCCCAATTTGTCTTCAATGAGTTGAAGATACATTCATGGTTTGTTGTGTACATCATATGTGTCATCAATGCTTACTAACAAGCTGGTGTAGCTCTTTGTGTGGTGGTTGTATTGCTTGTGCTAATTCTAGTTAATTTTCTTTGTATGACTAGATTAATTTGTTTGCATATTATTGTTTATTATTATCTTTTTGTGCAAGTCAAGATACAAAGGTGTCACAGTGAGCTAAATACATTGAGTTATTTTTTTATTAAGTTAAAAATAGGGGTTTGCATAATTATATATTTTACAAGGATCATGCCATTATGTGTCGAGCATTTTTTAAAAATCAATGTCTATATATACAATTTCAAGGACTGCCATAACTCCTCACATAATTATTTAAATTGTGCTAGCTCAATGCAATAGCACCTACCATGTCGAAGGTTGGTAGTTCGATTCCACTGTACCCTAACATGAATTATTCAATGATATTGTAACTTATTTTAATTAAATATTATTATATTGATTTATTTTAATGGTGAGATAACTTTTTGGATTCATTGTTTTATATTGTGTCTAGAGAAACAATAGATAGGATTAAAGGCATTTTCTCCATAAAGACAATATGTATTTATTTCCAACTATTTTATTTGGGTAGACAAACAAAAAATTGTCTTTGGGAAGACAAAAATGAAATAAGAAACAATAATGCTTCTGTTATATATTGTCTTCATAGAGACAATTTTTTACTACAATAATTTGAGACACCCACTTAAAGACAATATTCAAGACAATACAAAAGTTTATTTTTGTCTCAAGTTAATACAATTTACCCAAAAATTGTCTTAAAACCCCCCTTGTAGCGCAACAATTATCTCTAGAAAAACAAAAATAAAAGTGTCTTTAGAGAGACAAAAATGCTTGTGTTATATATTGCCTTTATAAAAACAATATTTTAAAACAATTTAATTTTAAGAAAAAATATTTTTATTTTTTATGTAAATTTTGTAGTACCTTTCTATTTTCATATTTTTAAAGGGAAATTTGCTATACAAATTGTATCATTTACGGTAATCTCAACCTACCCGAAGGAAACCAGTTCTGTTGGCCACCGTATCGAGTTAAAAGCTGACGAAAACATAAATTGTCTTTTTTTTCTACTTACAGCCTTGATTACTTCAGTATGTCCATAATATTTGCAACTAAAACAAAAAATATTAATAATATATGCCAAAAACATAGAAAAAAACTAGGCATTTAAGCATAAATATCATCGGAAGAGTCCACTGGTGCTGGGTCTTTGGTAGTGGTGCCTAACAGTTGTTCACGGGGTTGCATATTTTGAAGTTGTCGCTCTTTCTTTTCAATTCTGTCATTTTTCTGAATTTGAACTTTAAACATCTCATGCATGTCTTGCTTCATTTGCTGAAGTTCAAACAGAATTGAAGAATTAACATCCTTTTCTTCCTTGCTAGACATTTCCTTTGCAAGAAGGCATTTCATTTTCCATTATATCTTCACTGTTTGCTAGAAGAGGGATACACGACCTCTCGTGCTTCCTGGATCTATTATGAAGTCCATTTTTGAAATATTTTCTTCCATATATTCATCATCACTATCAGTTTGTCGTTCCCAACCATGAATTTTATTTCTGATTTGAACCAAGTTCCCAGATTCATACACATGAGATATATCCCGCAATACTTTCTCATTTGTCTTCCTTCCCCTTCGACTTCGTCCTCCAGCTTGAGTACTTTGTCTAGGGCGATTAACTCGGCTAGTTTTCCCTTTAGCCATAATGAACAAACAAAAATTTACGCCCCAAAATCTAGAAAGAAACCCTATGTGTAGAAAGGAATCAGTAATATGCCCAAAACAAACTGTGTTGGTCACCTTCGAAATCGATCAAATCCCCAGAACCTTTGTGTTTGTGCATAGGATTATAGAATAGTCAAATTTGTTAATTAACACAACCGTATTACACCTGTTTAAAATTTGATTTTTGCAGATAGGAGATTTGTAGAAATGCCAAAGACGGTTCCACCACAGACTTAAATGCAAATGCCCTTGACAAGAATGACTCAGAAACAGGATACCATTACCCTATCTATAAAGATCAATATACGCATTAAATCTCCCCGTTATATCTTCATACCCAACATAAACGTAAAAGGAATGGAATTTATCAATAGTAGCCAGCTCCAACCAAGCATAAACTTAAGACTGATGTTGAATGTAATTCAAAAGATAGGGAAAAGGATGTTGTGAAATGAAAATCCCCAGTAAATTGCTTCCGACCCTATACTGGAAATAAAAGTAATTTGACACACAGGGACGGACATGTTCCAAAATACCAACCCAGAAGAAACCTACAAAAAACAAGCTAAGACCATAGGATTTCATGCAGGAACTCCTATCAACCATATTTAGCGTAAAGAAGAGATTAAAGGTCTGAGAAATCCTTACAAGGATGCCAATGAAGGGCATAGGAAAAAATAATGATACATTGACACAGTAGGTATAAAAAAAGGACTTCGAAAGTGTGGTTCAGTTTTTAGAGAGATCGCCTCCTCTTCTCTATACCATCCAGATAAGTAAATAAACACAGAATTAACCCATTGGAAATCCAGAAAAACTAGAGAATGAACAGATACACAGTGGTGACTTCCATTCATGATTTGCAGAGGCAAAAAAGGAAATTCGAGTTGAAGGATGAAAGGAAAAAATGCCATGACATACCAATTTATGTTCCTCCAATGTCGCATGCTAGCCTGCTCCAATGTTGTAGTAAACTTCTGTCTCAATGAACTTTTGAATAAACACTGTCGTGGTTGACTATAGCTTTCGAAGAGAGAAGGCTCATAATAATCGTCTTCACGCTACCATCTTACCTTCATTAAACCCCCTGACAAATTCGAGATGAGATTGACATCACCTTGGATGCGTATTAATTTACAAGAGTGGGAAGGACCACCGCCTAAACTTTGAACTGAAGGAATGTAGAGGTCATCCACCACGTGGAGCCTCATGCCTTGTCCTTTCTTCCTGGCACCCCGATTGGGGATGAGATCTGTCTCTTTATAAAAGAAGTTTTAATGGGTGAAGTTCTACATTCCAAGCTTGATGAGAGTGATTAATATCAAGTTGACACTCAGTGTTCTTACAGGCCCAATTCACCAAATAATCCGTTGCCTCATTGCCTTCATGACGTACATGTTTGGAGATAACGTATCCTATTTGACAAAGGAGTTGGCCAATCTCTTCGATAAGTCTGGCTATTCTCCAAATTTTACTAATTTTATCCCATTGAGTTCCTTGCTGAAGTTTTTTTAATATTTCGACTCACATTGCAGAGTCCCTTTCAACTATAATTCTTTGATAATCTTCCCGGATTGCTATAACTAGACCTTGATTTACTGCCATTAAGTCTGCTTCATTATTAGTGGCAAATCCCATTGGGAATGAATATACTCTACAAACCTTTCCAAGAGAGTTTCTGAAGACTCCACCAATCCCTGCCTAACCAGGGTTACCTTTAGAAGCCCCATGAAAGTTTAATTTCAAGAAACCCTCCAGTGGTGGATTAAAAATTGATGGAGTTGACTGTAGGTTAGTTTTGATCTTCCATAATGATATCTCTAACATTTTAGACTTTAAATTTAGATTAGCTAAGATTCTAGCCTCCCTAGCATTAACTACCCAATCATCATCCACCCAACGTTCAACTAGTATGGTTTCTCGAATATTTTCCACAGTTGCTTTCCAAGTTTGGAGAACTTGCCTCTTTTCTCCTTTAAAAATTGTATGGTTCATTTCTTTCCATATTCCCCAAAGGATAAATCCTATGGATAATCTCCAAGCCCGATTAACCACTTCGCTTTTATATCCTCCTTTTCTCCAGTTGCAAATAGTTACGTTGACGTGGTGTTATCCCTATCTGTCTGACCAAACAATGTTTCATTGAGCTGCAATATCTCATTACAAACACAACAATTATTAAATAAATGTTCAATAGTTTCCTCATTCTGTTTGCACATAATACAAAAAGAAGGACCCTGAACTCCTCTATTTTGCAAATGATCCCAAGTTAAAGTCTTCTTATGACTTAAAAGCCACATAAAATACTCAACTTTAGGCCAGAACTTCGCACTCCATATTTTATTCCAGATTGGTACTGCAATATCCTAATGATTATTTGATTTAACGTAGTAGGATTATTTTATCGTGAACATACCTTTTGTTCTATAACCCCATCGTAGAATGTCCTCCCCAGCTGTAGCTACCAATGTTCTATTTTTCATCTCTCTATCCAAATTATTCCATTGGGCTGTTGCTGGTGCATTAGTCCATTGTTCTCTTTTTTTCCAAACTCGCCATTGTCCTTCCTCCCGACTATTCCAATAATTGTGCAATAGTCTTTGATTTGGTAGATTTGTGAATAAAAATATTTCACCCAAATCCAATCGACTAAACATTTTCTCTCTCTGCTGCCAAGAATCTTCCCAAAAAAGTGTTGTTTGCCCTCCACGAACTTCCCAGAAACTGTGTTGTCAGATTAGAACCCTATTCATAGCTGCTAAATTCCATATATTTGATCCTTTGGGGCTGATATCTATTTTCAAATTCCCAACATTTGTTGTAGGCATTTCATATTTAGTTTCCCAAATGTGTTTCCAAAGATCCGGTCCTCCTTGAACCCATCTCCACCATAAATTTACACACATGACTTGATTTAGAATATAAGGATCTCAAAGTCCTAGTCCCCTGTTTTTTTTGTTTTTATAAGTTTTTCCCATGATAAGAGTGCCCATTTCCTCATATTTTGCGCTCCTTGCCATAAGAATTTTTTAAATAATCTAACCATATTATCGCATACTGTTTTCGGTGTTGCTCTACCCGATAGTTGATAAATAGGAATTTCTTGCAGTACTGATATGAGAAAAATGACTCTACTTGGGGCATTGAGTGCTCTTAGAGCCCAGTTCTGAAGGTGTTTATGGAGACTATTAAGCAGATCTTCCCAACTTGATTTCATGAAAGAGGAAATATTCAATGGAAAACCCAGGTATTTTATTGGAAAGGTTCCAATTTGGAAACCCAAAGTCCTTGAAATAAATCGTTGGGTTGCATTGGTGGTGCTAAAAAAATAAACACTAGATTTATTAATATTGATCATAGTTCCTGAAGCTTGCATGAAAATATTGAGGATTTCCAGAATATCTTTTGCTTCTATTAAGGAAACTTGACAAAAGAGAATAATATCATCAACAAATTGTTGATGCGAGAGAGTAAGATTGTTGCCCCATAAATTCAAACCTTTCAATCAATTATCTACAATTTTAGCATTTATAAGTCAGCCAAGTCCCACAGCAGCTATTATAAATAGAAAACGGGAAATGGGATCACCTTGACGCAGACCCCGAGTTGCGTTAAAAGGCTGACTAGGAGCTCCATTAAGACGGATGGAGTAATTAGGGGTTGAAATACAAGAAAACAACCACTGCGTCCATCATCCATCAACACCAAAAGCTAATAAAACCTCCTTCAAGTAAGACCAGTTTAAACGATCATATGCTTTAGAAAGATCTAACTTAATCAACATACCTTTGACTTTCTTCTCTTTCAGAGAATGCATTGCTTCTTGAACCATAACTATCCCATCCAATCTCTGTCTTCCTTTTACAAATCTAGTTTGCTCCGGAGAAATAATATTGAGGAGAATTGGTTTCAACCTGTTAACCATTATTGTAGAAAGGATTTTATAAATAACATTACAGAAGGCTATAGGACGGAAGCCTGAAGGCGTATCAGTCTGAGAATACTTTGGTATCAAAGTGATTAGAGTTGAATTCAAAGCTGGATACACATTCCTTGTACGCCTGGACTCTTCTACCATTTCCCAGATATCCTGTCCCATGAAAGACCAGGTGGCCTGATAGAATTCAAATGTAAAACCATCTGGACCTAGAGCTTTCTGTTTAGGAAGATTTTTAACTACATCTTCAACCTCCTCCAAGGTAATACTCCGCATTAAAGCTAAATTCTTTTCCCTAGAAACTATAGAGGGAATATGAGAGGTGATTTGCCTAATATCAGCTTCTCTGTTATTAATAGGTTCAGTTACCATATCCTGAAAATGTCTTACTAACATATCTTCCATTTCATTATGCTGATATACTTTATTACCATTCACGTCTTTCAATGAGAATATCATATGGTGTTGTCTTCTTTGAATTAGGGATTTATGAAAGAAAGTAGTATTTTTTCCCCTTCTTTTAACCATTGCACTCGAGATTTCTGCTTCCATAATATCTCTTCCTATTTTCTCCTTTCTTCTAATTCACTAAGAATGATTCCTTCTTGTTCTGCAAGAATTTCCATTCGTCCCTGTAAAATTATCTCCTGCTGATTCTGTTTCATTTTATCTTAAAGATTACTCATCGTTGACTGAATATTTCCAAATTGGCCAGATTTTGATTTCAGTTTTTAAATGTTTCATACGTAACTGAAAAGTATGCACTCTATTTCTCCCTTGGATATGTGTCGATTTCCACTATTGCTTAACTTTTTCGAGGAAAGTAGGATCTCTTAACCAAAATAGTTCAAATTGAAAAGGCCTATTTTTGGGAACATCTTTAATATCAAATTGCAAACTCATAGGCCAATGATCCGATCCTAAAGCAGGAAAAATTAAAGCTTCATAATGCACGTCTGGACTCACCAAATCCTCTGAGACTAAGAATCGATCAAGACGAGAGGCTACCTGATGTGTTTCCCCCCTACGGTTATTCTAGATAAGACAATTTAATTTGAGACACAAGCTTAAAGACAATATTTAAGACAATGTACAAGTTTTCTTTTGTGTCAAGTTAACACAATTTACCCAAAAAAAAATATCTTAAATATTATCTTAAAACTCCCTTTATATTATAAACCCTTTTGTGTTGTAATTACATGAAAATTTTGATTTTTCATATTTTTCAACTAGAAATATTAAAGCCAAATGTAAAACGGTTAGTTTCTATATGGGACCCGATAG
>CM076571.1:554625797-554750239 GCA_034641835.2 Pinus albicaulis
TCTCCTTGCACTAGTAACTAGTTGTACTAGCCAAGGGTTTTTGAATTTCTGACTTTGTAAATTACAATTTTCTACTATTCAGGGGTTCAGATAACTTAAACTGGAACCTAGGTCAACCAAAATAGAAACAGTTTGTGAGAATAACTTACCTTATAATTCTATCATTGTTGGATGGTAGTCTTCTTGTCGGTATTCTAAAGCTACATTAATTCTGATTATGTTTCAGGCCACATCCCCCACCGTAGAAGCTTCTTGCAGGATGGATGTTGTTTCATTTCTTCCTCGTTGAGGGCAGTTTTTGTAATAGTGGGCCTCGCCACACCCCCAGTATTGTAGGGGAGGTTTCTCAGTTTGTCCATGTTCTAGCTTACTAGAAGCCTTTGTGCGTCATTCTTCTGTAGGCCATTTTGTTCTCTGATGATTTCTTCCAAACTGCTTACTTACTAAATTTCTTGTAGAATTCTTAAAGATACTTGACCTAGTATTTTTATAATTTGAATTATTTTTCTGTCCTTTCTTTGGCGGCCAGTTTCTACCTAATTCTCCTTTTGCCTTGGAATATTGGTAGCACATCTATGCTTTTCAAATTTCCTCATCCATTGTCCTTGGATTCACAAATTTGATTCGTTCCTTCATGTGAGTAGGTAGACTACTCAAGAACCGTTGAAATTTAGCTTTCTCATCTTTTAGGTAAGGCACGTATCTTAATAATGACGTGAACTTGGTTATGAATTCATCCATTGTCATATGTCCCAGTCTTAAATCATGAAATTCCTAAGACTTTTCATCATAGAAATGTTTTGTTAAATATTTATCCTTGAAATATTGCTGGAATTCATCCCATGTCACGTTCTGGTCTTTGACACTTCGTACATTTTTAACTTCCTCGCACCACAGGTTAGCTTTCTCCCTCAACTGATAAATGGCCAAATGAGCTTTGAGGTGAAAACTATATTCATAAACCTAAAATTACTTGTTCATATTAATTAACGAAGCCTCGACCACTTCTTTAGCTTCCCCATCAAAATTAGGTGGTTTGATTTTGCGAAAATCACCCTGTAGTTCCACTTTTTGTTTCTTTATTTCTTGTTGATTGGATGATTTACCAGATTCAGATTCATAATAATTTTTGTTCTTATTTTTTCGTTTGGAATGACTCCCTTCTAGTATGTCATCAGTTTTTTCATTAGTTTGTCGTTTTCTTTCATTTTATCCCTCAGTGTCCCTCTCAGGACTAGGTTGTACAATTCCTTGATTCTACTTGTTGGAAAGGATTTTGAGCATCATCTATTGTTCTTGCATCAATATTTCATTGTCACTCCTTACCCTGACCATCTCTTCATGTAGATTTTTCACTATGCTCAACAATATACTTGTTTGATGTTGTTGTTCCTCCAGCAGTCTACTAGACTACTAGTGCTTGTCTATACTCATCTGTATCCACATTTCCAGATTCATTTTTGGATTGGTTTGGGGTGCAGGTTCCCCTATATTCTAGGGTTCTTGATGCGTCGACTCCCTTCTCATTTTCAACTTTCTATGCAAAATTTTACATACCATGATTATTATTTAGCCAACCCATTTGGGTCCTAGCATATGAATGCTGCTCTGATACCACTTGTAACATAATTATACATAACAGTAAAAAAATATTATTTTATTTACCTTAACCGTAATATATTAATACATTCTCACACTAAGACATGTTAAGATAAAAAAATATAATACAATCATGACTATTATTTACATTTATTTACGCAATATAATTCGAAGGTTTATAGTGATTAGGCTTTACCGATGTCTATGCCTTATAAATTCAAATGATTATAAAAATAACTATGCATATGCTTTGTTCCTATTCATGAGGACCATATGAAGCTTAATCATTTAACTTATAGTCTGAATAGCTTAAACTATGATCTTAATCCATTTCACAATCCAATGGGTTATGGGTCTGACAGCTTTGATCTGTTGGGTTTATAAGTTGAGCTCTTTACTGTACAAACATTATAAGTTGATTGAATATATGCATCCTACCTCTAACAGGTATTAAAAGGCTTAAGATTGGGAATTATACCATGTACTATGGGAATCTACTCCACATGGATTTCATTACACTCCTCTGACACTTGTTAACCCCTCGCCCCTTTGATCTATAGTGTGAAATCCATGGCTGGGATTGTTGGACAATGGATGAGGGTATCGACCACCCTTCCAACCCTAACTTCTTTGTTCATTTTGCTCTCATGAGGCTGGAGGTGCCTACTTTGCAACCTCCCCGCTGCCATCACTACAGCTGCTTGGTTTCCCATTGAAAACTTGTATTACAGGTGCCCTACTACGAAGTATAATGTCAATTCTCCACTCGGGGTTTGATGTGAGGTGACAGAGCTGTTTATTCTTCATTCAGTTCTGAAATTTCATGTTCCAGTAATTATTGTTTGCTTACTTCTCAATATTTTCGCCATGTTCACTGGTAGCAATTCAAGGATGACTTTCAGTATTTTTTTTTCTTTTGGCAGTTAAACGATTATTAGAAGCCGTTAATGCAACTTCCAAATTTTTTTTTTGCCGAAGTCTACTTCTACCTCCTCGACTTAAACATCTCCAGGTAATTTTAACATCAGTTCCTGCTGCATATGTTAGGATTATTGGGTTTTTACTCTGTCATTACTGTGTTTTATGATTGTAACTGAGCTTTGGGTTTTTTCCATGCAGTGTTGTGTTGCAGGTTCTGCTCAGGCTTCATGGAGAAGGTAACATACATAACGAGCCATTATCCCACTATTAATCTTTATGGGTTTCTTCCTCGGTTCGAGGTTTGGATATTACTTATATTCTAACACATTTCTCGTGCTCATGTAGGTATGGCTTTAGATTCTTTCCATAACAATTCTTTGCAAAATTGTTTTCCATACCGACAATGTAAAGCTGGATTCCTATGTAGTCACAGGTACATGGACTCTTGATCTCGACGGTTGAACTTATTTGCAAGATCTCTCCCATATTGGTATCTGGAAATTTGTTCTGAGCTCTCATAGCATCTACCTTATTTTATTTATATATTTTAGCTCGGTTCTGAGATTTTTCTTGGAAGTGTATATACAATGGACCTTGCCCTAGTTTAAATGGTTGAGCTATTATTTAAATTCCGCTCATTCCCGACTCTTAATCTTGGCTATAAGCATAGACTTCTTGGGTCCATCTCGTGAATGGATTTTCTTGACCCAATAGAGTTCTTAATTGTATATATTGTTGTTATTTTGTGAAGAGACTCAAACTGTCACCTTATTTTTGGCAAAAATCCTATTTGTTTTTAATGTAAATTCTCTCCTTTGGTCATATACAACTACGTACTTTGAATCTCTGAATTTATGTTAGGTATCTATAGCATTTTTCGGTTTCTGTAAGTACATTACAGAGTTTGATTATTGTTGGTTTCCAGCATTTTATTCATCTTCCTGCATGGTGTGGTTTTTTTTTTTTTTTAAATAATATAAATTATGTATATCTTCTCAGTCTTCCTAGGACTTGTACTCTTGAACATATGAATTGTTTACATATGACTTTAGTAATATATTTATATACATACATATTTACTCCTCAGACGGAATTTAACATAAAAATTAAGAGGGATTTGTTGTGGTTTACCTTATTCTACTTTTATGTTAGTGTATTTCCTATGCTCCAGTTAAATAACGTGTACAGATGTTTGGACCATCTTGCCTTCTGAGTTACGTCGGTAACTCTTGTCCGTGTACTAAACTAACACTCTGGACTAAACTAACAATTTTTTACCTTATTACAGGTTTCCGTTGTATATTTTTTGGTGTTTTTTCGAGTTATATTATATAACCTGCTTTCCCTCATACTAAAGAGAGGACCCTTCTCTGAGGATAAAATATAAATATAATCTTTACCAACAGGTTATTAATCATTCCGTAATCATAAAAATGTAAATCAACATATATAAATTTCCTGCTATTTAACTGTAAGATAGCCCCGAAAGACCAGGACAAGACAACTTTAACATGCCTATGGGGAACCTTTGCATATAGGGTCCTTCCATTCGGCTTGTGTAATGCTCCTGCTACCTTCCAGAGGGAAATTTTGGGGATTTTTTCTGATTTGGTCGATGACAGTGTCAAAATCTATATGGATCATTTTACTCCATATGGGAACTCATTTGAGGAAGGATTGGAAAATTTGGAGAAGGTACTCAAAAGATGTAAACAGACCCATGTATTGTTGAGTATAGTAAAATTCCATATGATGAGGGAAGAAGGAGTAGTATTGGGACATTTTCTCTCAACCACTGGAATTCAAGTTGATTTGGCTAAAGTAGAGGTAATATTACATTTCTCGGTACCCAAAACACCCACACAGGTACGTATCTTTATTGGTTATGCTGGTTATTGCAGGCACTTTATAGAAAATTTTGCTAAAATAGCACATCCACTATTTCAATTTCTAACAAAAGATGCAGAGTTTTTGTGGATTGAAGATTGTGAGACAACCTTCACGAAAATTAAGGGGCTAGTGTGTACGACTCCAATCCTCTAAGGACCTGATTGGGAATTAACATTTCACATACATATTGATGCTTCTCAGATAGTAGTAGGGGTTGTTTTAGGACAGCAGGTAGACAAAACACCATATGCAATTTATTACGTCAGCAAGAATTTAATTCTCGCCGAATTAAACTATACGGTGACAGAAAAAGAATTATTACCTGTCATTTACGCTATCAATAAGTTCCAACACTACATCACGGGGTACTCTACTATTTTCCATATTGATCATGCAGCAAACAGGTATTTGATGAATAAACCTATTACTCCTGGCCGTATTACGAGATGGTTACTATTGCTTCAAGAATTTGATATTACAATAGTAGATAAGCTAGGAAAAGATAATGTAGTAGCTGATTTCCTATCTAGAATAGTTAACAATGATGAATTCACACCAATAGAAGATAATTTTCTCGATGAACATCTTTTTTCAGTTTCTACTAAACCTCTGTGGTATGCAGATATTGCTAACTATCTTGCTATAGGGAAATTTCCTCCTCATTTGTCGTATAGGGAACAACGAAATATTATTCATCATAGTGCCCGATATTATTGGATGGCAGGGTACCTTTTTCATACAGGAGCAGATAAGCAGGTCCGGCACTGTGTGTCTGAAGATGATATTTATGAAGTATTGAAAGCTACCCATGATGGCCCTTGTGGAGGGTATTTTGCGAAAAAAAGAATAGACCACAAGGTGCTACAAATGGGATATTACTGGCCTTCCATTTTTCGTGATGCTCATAATTATGTTAGGAGGTGTGATAGTTGCCAACATATGGGGCAGCCCGATAGAGCTGATGAAATTCCTTTATAGGCACAGCTAGTCCTCGAGCCTTTCGAGAAATGGGCTATTGACTTCATTGGACCCTTTAACCCACCCTCCCAGTAGAAATTCCACATCTTAGTCTGTAATGATTACGTGACTAAGTGGGTGGAAGCCAAAGCTATTGCAAAAGAAACATAACACGTAGTCTCAGATTTTATATTTGAATAATTTTTTGCTTGATACGGTACTCCAAGAGAGGTTGTTTCAGATGGAGGAGCACAATTCACATCACACAAGATAGCAAAGCTCATGAAAAAATATGGGGTCAAGCACAGAGTGACATCTCCATACCATCCCTAGGCGAATGGACAAGTGGAAAGCACAAATAATACATTAGAAAATATTTTGACAAAAACTGTGGCATACCATCATCAGGATTGGGCTCAGAAACTTCCAAAGGCTCTATGGGCGTGCAAAATAGCATGCTGGAATACAACCAGGTTTTCACCATTCGATTTGGTTTATGGGAAATCCCCATTGTTTCCAATAGAAATTGAAATAAGCACACTAAGAACAGCTTTGGAAGTTGGTTTAGATATATCAGACACCCAGAAACACTGATTGGTTGAGCTTAATGAACTTGATGAAATACGTTCAATGGTTGTACAACGAACTACTGCTATCCAGCAGCAAAGAACGAAATGGCACGATAAGTTTATTAAAAATAAGGTGTTTCAAAATGGAGATTGGGCACTACTTTATGACTCTCGTTTTAAGGATTTCAAGGGAAAGCTTCGCACTCGTTGGATGGGACCTTATGAGGTGGACGATGTATTTGATAATGGAATAGTCAGGCTAGTCACAATTGACAATACACGTACTACCTTTATATTCAATGGACATCGCCTGATACTATACCGCAAACCAACCTCTAAGGATGCTTTTATCAAATAACTCTTTGAGAAATCTGGTTTGAAGGTTATCAATGTAGAGAATCCTTCCTCTGCATCCTAGTTGTATATATATATATATATAAAAATAATTCTGTTCTATTTTATTGTCTTTTTGCAGGAGCTACGACTAAGGAGTGGAAATCAAGAAATTTTCTTGATGCTTCTACACCGAATGCTATTACTCATGTTGTTGTTACTCGATTGCTGCTACTCATGATGCTGTTACTCGGTTGTTGCTACTCATGTTGTTGTTACTCGGTTGCTTCTACTCCGATGCTGTTACACCGGATGTTGTACTCTGATGTTGTTACAATGTTGTTGTTACTCGGTTGCTGCTACTCAGGTTTTTGTTACTCGGTTGCTGCTACTCATGTTGTTGTTACTCGGTGGTTGCTACTCATGTTTTTGTTACTCGGTTGCTGCTACTCATGTTTTTGTTACTCTTTTTCTGCTAATCCGATGTTGTTACACCAAATGTTGTACTCTGATGCTATTACATTTTTGCTATTACTCAGTTGCTGCTAGTCAGGTTGTTGTTAATCGGTTGCCGCTACTCGTATTGTTGTTACTCAGTTGATGCTACTCTGATGTTATTGCACTGGATGCTGTTACTCCGATGCTGTTAGTCCACTGTTGTTACACCAATGCTATTACTTCGATGTTGTTACACTGATGTTGTTACACTGATGCTATTACATTGATGTTGTTACACCGATGTTGTTGCATCGATGTTGTTACACTGATGTTGTTACACCAGATCTTGTTACTATGATGTTGTTACTCAACTGCTATTACACTGGATGCTGTTACACCGATGTTGTTACATCAATGCTGTTATACCGATGTTGTTACACCATACACATCATTACTGCGTTGTCATCCTACCAACCATCACATCATCCAGGTAGGCCATCAGGTACGCCTCCACGTGACTTTTACTGATTTAATTAAATATCCCATGTGAAGATTTTAATACTGTAAATGAAAAAAATTTGAGTTGGGGGGGCGGGTGTCGTCATGCCAAGGACGGTGTAATAATTTCCTCATAAGTTAAGTGTGACATTCTGCTCATACGATTCCCATCAATATGTGGTATCATCATTAAATCATATTGGGATTCGTAATATGTCTCATCCACCCTGTACGAACAATTATTATTTTTCTTTTACCACACTTACCGTATTATTTCATTATTTTTCTCAATTTTTGAGAGTTACCAACCGTATTTACCGTTACCACCTTTCCATTTTCACTATGTTGTTCCTCCAAATTTGGTACCCACCACCTTGCCCAATGGTCTGCTGCTATAGAAAGTACTGCTATAAGTCTCCACAGTATGGGTGGGATGGTTGTGCGGCATGAGCCTTAAAACACAGTTTCAGTTTGCAACAATCTAGAGGTTTGGCAAGTTTTTGTCGACGCAGGATGGGATATCTACTTTAACAGAATGCAAGGATTTGACGGAGGTATCACAATGGAATTCCCACTCAATTTAGAGGAGAATCATTCGCGGGTTAGAGGTCTAGAAGTTCGTGACATAGAGGAAGTAATTGCAGAGGTTAGCGAGCTGAGACAGCAAGGGTAGCAATGGTTTGCTCGAAAAATTTCTCTCCCAGAATTTCCAAAATTGTTCCTATAGGCAGGAGAAATCTTTGTTCAATTGGGGGAGAGGATACGAGCACAAAACTATGTCGTATCCTTGGAATGAAGTTGTAGGTTTCGTAATAAAATAAATTACCTATGAGGGTCGAGCCTCAACTCTGTTCAAGTATCACTTTAAAATTATAGCACACCTCTGATTTACACAAAATCAGGTGCATGCCCTAAATATGCCATTTTTCCTATTGAACCAACTGCAACATATGGCACATTCTTCTCGGTGCTCTTGCCGAATGATGGAAATACTTTCTAACCATGGATTGGTGCGATTATTGGTCATGTGTGCAATAGGTAGGTTGCGGGTTTCTCGGGTGGAACTCTGCAGATCCTCAGGAGAAACGGTAGCAGCTATGATTGCTGCTAGAGAAGAAGAACCAGCCTCTCCGGCTGGTCAGGTGGAAGAAGAACCTTCAGAGGAAATTGATCTAGAGGAACCCGAGGAAATAAAAACAAAAATTAACCAAGAGGAACCCGAGGAAATGGAAACGGAAATTGATCAGGAAGAACTAGAGGAAGAAGAGATGAATATGGAGGAAGTAGTCGATGACATAGACAAGGTTGCGACATAAGAACCAACCTCGCTTGAAGAACCTATAGAGAAAGGAATTATGGACATTGTGCAGGAAATCGATATTTTTATACATTCGTCAACCTTCATCAATGAAGAGCAAAGGATTGGAATTGTGGATAGAGGAATGGCAATTGATGTTGCTTCGCAAGAAACAACATCACCTGCCCAAACAAATATGGAGGTTGATACAGGTGGGGGTTTTACACAAGAACCACCCCAATTCAGCTAGAACAGGAGGATTCAACCTATGAAATTGATGTTCGACCTCAAGAATTGGTACCAACTGTGAAAACAAAGGTGATTCCTGAGGAAAAGGAGGCTAAATAAGGAATGAGTCAGGCGGTCGATACTGTTCCACAAGAACGAGTATCAACCCATGAAGAAGAAGTGGTAAGAAAAGGGCAAGAGGAAAGAAGGGAATTGAGCCACGGAATCGATGCTTCTCCACAAGAACCAACATCGAATCTAGTTGAGGTAGTAATGCATGAAGTCCCAGTCCAAACCGAAAATGATGATGATGGGTCTGTTCCCTGTTCTCCGTTCCAATCCTTGATGCCCAGAGGGGTGAAAGGATTTCACTCGCCCAAATGGTTAATGGAATAAGTGGATGTTCCCCTAGTACTAAAATTTGTTGACACAGCGAAGATTGGCCCAAACACTACTAAAATGGAGCAATTGTAGGTTCACCAGGAAGAGAGAGTTCCTATAGAAACATAAGAACACAGAGGGGTCAATGAAATTTCCAACCAAACAGCAGGAGTTTCCAGAAAAAATGTATGAGAAGAAGGCCCTGTGGATAGGGGGGCCGACCAGGAGGGCATGACAAAATAATCTGTAGAGGGTGACGATAGCATTCTGCCGCCTTCTGAGCCTATCATAGGTCCAGAACTTGAATTCACCGTTAAACATGAATGGGTTGAACAGTGTGAGAAAAGAAGGCTACCTCTCAAAAAGAGGTATCAGCTACAGTTTAGTGAAACCATGAGACTGAAAAGGGAGATTCAGGATTTGAAGAAGCAAGTTTCACGTTTAAAAAGGAAGGTAAAAATCTACAAATGGAGGGAAATAAAGCCAAATATTGAAGTCTCCACTGTAGCTACCCAGACCGGCCCAATGGAAGAGTTGTTTGAAGGTCGAGAATTTGTATTGGCCGCTGAAATTCAAAAGTGGCATTCTGCAGTGAGCGACCACAAGAAAGAAATAGCTAGGGTTCAAGAATAGGCTGCTGGAGTCATTAAAGGGTACATAGATCAGTTATACAAGGCATGGATGAAGCATGCCAAATAGAAGGCCAGGATAGAAGAGCTGGAAAAACAAGTTCAGTTGCTAAAGGCAGATAAGGAGAAGATTTTCTCCCTAGCACAGCAGGTAATGGCCTGCAAACCTCCTGCACATAGCTATGCCTTATTCCTTCATGAACAATTTCTTTTCTTTTGTCTTGAAATTACATATAAGGATATTTGGTACGAAATTGAGGACCCCATTCAATTTCTCTGTATTTTAAAAATTCATGATGTTATAGGACAACACTTAATGTGCAAGATCTACATGCATGGGTATTATTTAAAGCATGATCATTCCTTTAACCCCGTCCATTTGTGGGGGACATCCACTTAAGGGATTTAACCTCCTATACCATCAATCAGATTAAATAGGGAAAGGCCTGGGATACATTTGAAGAAAATCAAGCCGAGAAGCCATTAATGGTGAGAAGAGAGCATGGTCAGTCCTCAAACATTTATAACAAGAATTATACCTTTATGTAGATTGAGGGCTATAAAGAACACATGTCGAAAACTTAGAAATGGTATGTTGACTTGTGTGTCAGCCAGATTACGACATCTCACAAGGAAGCACTGGACAGTTGTTAGAAAAGATGGATTTTTTCTTCTTTAGCTGTCAGGTAAAGAGAACTATTTGGGGCACCTAACTTTGCACGTGCCTTAGAGAGAATGTCGTGTTATGTGGCATGCATTCATACCTGTGGGGTCAGATGGATGGGATTAAGATTTCAATTTCCCCTTTTATAGCTACCAACTGCATAGTGTACTCCTGCTTATAATGTTGAACCCGACTGGTGGAAAGATGTTGTTTTGACAAAAGAATATAAGCCACTAGGAACAGAAACTTCTGCAGAATATGACCTCGCACAGCTTCATGCCGACACAGTCAGTCCAATCTGGATTTGAGGAGACGACGAGATGCATGAGGACATGAATATAGACCAGTTGGGGGGAGATGTTGGGTACCAGATTTGTATACTTTCCTCTCCCATTTTTACCCTATCTTTCTATCTCTTTGTGCCATTATTTATCTTAAAAGCGTGAGGTAAAACCCTTTTTCCTATCTTTTATGGGATATTTGATTAATGATGTATTTTTCATGTAGGTTTTACCTTTTCACATATTAACTCTGATATTTCTTCAGATTTGGTTACAATAGGAGTGTTGCGGCTGAAAGTCAAGGCACATCCCATCATTTCTAGTGTCTTCCTTATTTGGTGCTACAGTGTGATATCCATGGGTGTATCAGCACTATCTTAGGCTTTCTTACAGATTCTTGCTGGGAATTAGGGGTTTCAGGACTATTGTATAAATAGGCCTATGGGTTGTGAATCGGGGGACCCTTTTTGGATACACAGATTGTAATTAATATTTTTATCATTAATTGAATATACAGTAGCTCATTTTTTATCCTATAACCTTTGAGTTTCCACAGCCCTGATCCGAGAGTTGGGCCCACACTTGTGATCAGGTGTTGCATTCTTCTTTCTTTTTGTTACAGTGTTGAGTTTGGTGTGATTCTTTAATTGTTGTTATAATTGTGTTCATTGCTGTGGATGCCTTTTATTTCTGCATTTCATTTCATTGTCGTTACAATGATAATTGTGTTATAGACTAGACTTGCGATCTATAGCAGACCATGTGCTTGTATCTTCATATACTTTGTCGTTAGTCTTGAAATAACTAAAGCCCTTGGGTTGTTGATTTATGTGGAAAAAGGGTTGAATTATGTTCATATCCCGACACCAGCAATAAGTTCTTCATTTTCATATCCATAAACCACTACCACTCTAACGAAAACCTTATACATGTGTAATTTCTCCCTTCTCCCATAAAATTTTAGGAAAAATTTAAGGCATGTGTCATTTCTATTTCATTTCTCCCACAAACTCATAAAGGTGTGACTTTTGACATAACTAGTTGTTTTAGTAATTGCATAAAATTCATTTCTCCCAAAAACTAAAGGCTTCCTCCCATTAATTCTAGATGTGAATTCTACCATAAACTTTTTAAGTCAAACTTTAAGATAAACCATGCACATGTCATTTATCTCGTGCACATGTGTCATTTCTCCCATGCATTTGTAATCAATGTCAATTTAATATATATTTTTATTTTATTTTATTTTTTTATTTTTTATTTTTATTTTTTTTTCAGGGATAAAAAACCACTAAATATGGTTGAAAAAAATGGAAATTATGCATAGATATTTCTTTCTATCCCAATCCAGGGAAAGCAGTGATTACATATGTGCTTTCCAATATTGCGACTAGCAAAGTCGTCTAAAGGAAAATGAATATACCGGGAATAACAACAAACAACGAGGCATATTATATTGGATTGATAGAAGGCTTGGGAATAGCTATGGAGTATGGATCAAATGGAGTTGTATTTTTCACCAATTTTGAACTTGTGTGCAACCAGATGAATGGCGTGTACCAAGTTAAGAAGGAGAGGCTAAAAGTACTGCATGGAATAACAAACAACATTGTTAGCCAATTTCAATTTTTTAGTATAAGACATTGTACAAATGTGAATAATATGTATGTGGATCTATTGCGTGGGGCAATGCCAATTCAGGATTCATCTATCAAAGATGAATTAATAGATGAATTAGAATTATACGGGGCAATGCCAATGCAAGATTCATCTCTCAAAGATGAATTAGTTTTGAGACACTCTTCTTCAAAAATTCAAGATTCATCTCTCAAAGATGAATTAGTTTTGAGACGCTCTTCTTAAAAAATTCAAGATTCATCTCTCAAAGATGAATTAGTGTTGAGACGCTCTCCTTCAAAATTTATTGATCGACATTGTAACATATCTTGGATATGTGTGTGTTGTGTACTTATAAATGCGTCTTTTTTAATGACCATGTGCTTTTTTCAATTATATACCAAGTGTGCTCCCACCACACCATGTAAAGTGCAACTTGGTGAACTTCACATTTTTATAAAATTGAAATGTGGGGACTTCAACAATTTTTTTTTTATATGGAGTTTAACTTATTTTTTAATGACAATGTGTTTTTTTCAATTTTATATCAAGTGTGCTCCCACCATGTAAAGTGCAATTTGGTGAACTTAACATTTTTATAAATTTTTTTGCTTAAATTGAGTTTCACACATCAATTAGTGCTTTGAAAGTTGTGTTTTACATAATTTGTGCACACTAAATTACATTAATTTTCTGAAATTTATTTTTAATTTATTTTAAATTATTCATTTAAAAAAATAATTGTAAATTTCCAGCGTAGATATATATATCATGGAGGATGAATGAAAAATATCAACAGAATCCCATAGTTATACGAGAGAGAGGGATCAGGGATCGAGGGATGTTCATGGTATTTAAATATAATCTTAAATCTCCATACAGATACATACATGTGTGTACATATGGAATTGATTTTTTATCAACTTTGTGAGTTAAATTTGTTGTTAATGAGTTTCATTTTTTATTTTTTAGGAGCTAAGAGGAGAAGGGTCTCTACTCCATAAATGGAGCATGACCATGGTTCACCCAGTCGTGGTATGGTTCACGCAATTTAATCAATGAATATGTACATGTATTTATATGTATGAATGTATTTTTCAATTGATTATAAATTCATATTTGTTTATGAAGCTTCTCTCTCATCTTGAGAGGTTGGTGGTGGTTCAAATCCCCTTAGAGGGCCATCAATAAGTGCTAGCAGGTTGCATGAAGGTGGTGATATTTATTCCCTAGGCCAATCAACGAATGGTCGTATTGGTTCTCAGCAGGGTCGTTCTGGTTCTGAACTGTCTCAGGGTGGTTAAGATGCTAGCCAACCACATTGAGGTGGCCATTAATTTGAATATTTTTTTCATTCAATTTGTACAAATTTGTTTACATGTATTTTTTCTAATATACGAAATTTTATATATTGATGTAGAGGCTGAAAATGCTCCAAATGTTGGTAAAAAAAGACATAGGTTAGAACACTTAATTCAAGAAGAAGGTTGTCCACCCACCATGACTTATCCGGTCGACATTTCTGATAGACCTTGGGAAAGAAACATGTAACTATGCACCTTAGAAAGGTGTCAACATCTTCATGCAAAATTGCAGAGAGATCTCGTGGCTTTGACTCTACCTACTGAGAGTCGACAAAGCTTGGAAATAGTTACACACTCTTTAGGCTAACTAGTAGATGTGTACCGAAAGCTTGGGCCAACCACTAATACTTTTGTGGAAGTCATGAGAAAAAGAAAGGAAATAGTGATGGGTTCGGATAAATGGGAGGTTGTTCAAGAAAGAGTTACAACAACAATGGAAAAATATATGTTTAATTTCAAAGAAGGGCCGAAAAGAAAGATGTTGAAGGTGCAATATTTCAAGCACCCTGATATAGCTCACTATTTGTATGATAGACACTTTGTGGCCTATGGAAAACTCCCATGGAACGATGAGGTTCTGCTTTATTTTTCAAAATTATTTTATGCAGAATTAATTTTTCAAATGAAACCCAATTACAATGACATTCCCTTTGAATTTTTTGGTCCTGGGACAGGTCGATTATGTGACCATAGCGGCGCTAGGCGTGATGCTAAGCTGCCTCGTCCTGAGTCACCATTGGTTTGTTGACATTTTGGTGTCGAAAATTTGTGGTCAGAGATGGAAGACACTTCTAAAATTAGTCAAGAAGGAAGGGATGTCATCATCGACAATGTTCACAGTGGATTGGGTGGAGTCAATGTTTGTCTGAATCAACAAAAAGCACGTGAGAATGCACGCGCTAATTTTTTGTATTATACAGATGAAGAGATTGACAACATTAGTGTTGAAAATCTCAAAACATATGTGAAGAATTGTCACAATGGTTGGCATGACCTAATTTTTCATGAGGAAGAGGGCATGGGAATGGTATGTTTTAATGGTTAGGGTTCAATTATTTTAACACATACATACAATTTGTAATACATACATATATACATACATTTATTTGTATACATTAATCTAACAAAAATGTATCATTATATGTTAACCCCATTCGTAGTTGTCACGCTTGATGAATGACGAAAATGTTAATATCACATTCAGAGCCTCTGGTTCAAACAATCAAGATGGGTCTCATCATCAAGATATGTTGGAAAATGTTAGTGTTTTTAAGTGATATTTTTAAAATAAATAATTGTGCACACATGTATAGTACATATATATAATAAAATTTTTTAACAGATTCTGATTTCGTCTGATGTTTTTGGCATGGCGGTACCTTCTTCTTCCTTGGGAGATCTACCTTCTACTTTCTTAGGAGATGTGCCAGATCCACAACAAGAAGTATGGAAAAATTTTCACTTTTAAAATTTATGTTTTTAAGTTATATATTCCACCTCAAAAAGTTCCATTAAAAAATGAGATATATATATATATCTCTTGAGTTATTTTAAATTTTTTGAATTTTAGGTTTTTGGAGATTTTCTTTCTGAACCACTCTTAGGAGATGTTCCAAATCTGACAGCACAAGTATTCAAATTTTCACTTAAATATATATATGTTTTTAAGTTTTAAGTTATAAATTGAATCTTAAAAGTTTTATTATAAAATGAGATCTAGATATTTTGAGTTATTTTAAATTTTTTGAATTTTAGGTTTTTTGAATTTTCTTTTGGAGCCTCTCTTAGGAGATGTGCCAAATCCACCTGCAGAATTATTCAATTTTTCACTTAAATATATATGTTTTTCAGTTATAATTTATAAATTGAAGTTTAAAAGTTTTATTATAAATTGAGATCTTTATCTTGAGTTATTTTATACTTTTAAATTTTTTGAATTTTAGGTTTCTATAGAGGATTTTTATTCTTGATGGACTCTAGCGATGGAGATAGGAACATCCACACCATTTCAACCATTTGAACAAGTTTTCTAACTTTTTTTTTAATATTATTGAAAATAAGTTTATATATCTGCATTTTCATTTGAAAATTTTTAATATATATATATATATATATATATATATATATATATATATATATTGTACAGTTTACTATTGGAGATGTTCCCATGGGGGAAGTTGTAGCAGATGAGCAACAAATGGAGAGGGAACCTCATGAGGTACTGCATGATTAAAAATAAATAAAAAATTACATGAAGTTCTATATATTCTCACTCAATTTTAAAACATAAATTTTTAATGTTTGTACACATTATGTACAAGTTCCCCATGCTTCGCAAGATAGCTCGTGGATTGATACTTTGCTTGGAAAGACACTACATCCATCTGTATTTGATGGATGATGCACATGCAGACGTGCAACATTATATTTTCAATAGATTTCTAGTCTTAAATTTACTTTTTTATATATTATCTAGATGCAGTCATATATAACTTGATACTTGATACTTGTGAGATCAAAAAATTTTGACATATTTGATGTGAACTACATTTGGTACATGTGAATGTGATATATAATGTTTTTAAAACTTAAGTTTTGGATGGTTGAACTACATTTGGCATGTGAAGTAATGTTGTGTTATAATTTGTTTTGTTTTTAAAACTTAAGTTTTGGATGGTCAAGAATTAAATTTGGCATGTGAATTAATGTTCTGATCTATATTAATTTTTTTCTTTTGAAAAATCAAGTTTTGGATGGTTGAACTACATTTGGCATGTGAAGTAATTTTTTGTTATAATTTTTTTTTGTTTTTAAAAATTAAGTTTTGGATTGTTGAACTACATTTGGCATGTGAAGAAATGTTGTGTTATAATTTGTTTTGATTTTAAAACTTAAGTTTTGGATGGTTCAACTACATTTGGCATGTGAAGTAATTTGTTGTGATCTATATTAATGTTTTGCTTTTCAACTACATTTGGCATGTGAAGTAATGTTGTGTTATAATTTGTTTGTTTCTATAACTTAAGTTTTGGATGGTTGAACTACATTTGGCATGTGAAGTAATGTTGTGATCTATAATTTTTTGTTAAATTAAAACTTAATTTTTGGATGGTTGATCTACATTTGGCATGTGATATAATGTTAAATGTTTTTATTGGATAATTGAACTAAAATTGGCATGGCATGTGAAGTAATGTTGTGATGTAATCAAAAAGTTTTTAAAACTCAAGTTCTAGATGGTTGAACTACATTTGGCATGTGATTATGATATTATGTTTGGTTTTTAAAATTCAAGTTGTCATTTTCCAAACAAAAAAAAAATTCACACGAATATATGTACATGTAAAAATGATTTTACACATGTTTGAATATATATGTTAAAGAAATTGAAGTAAAATATATATATATATATATATATCTATATATATATATATATATATATATATATATAAACAATCATAAGATTCTAGGTCTTGTTAGATGTGTTGAAAACAATCATAAAAATTTAAAAATGCAATCTATAATGTATATATATCCAGTACGTGCAACATTTTTCATTAATGAATGTATAGAAAAGCTAATTTGAGTTAATTCCATTCTAGAACATATATATCAAGTACGTGCAACACTTTTCATCAATGCACATAGAAAAGATATTTGAATAGTTAATTGCTTTCTAGAACATATATATCCAATACTTCAACATTTTTCATCAATGCCAATATAATTTAGCTACTTTCAGTTAATTGCACTCTAGAGCATAAATATTCATTACATGAAACATTTTTCATCAATGCACATGGGAAAACTACTTGAACAATTAATTTCATTCTAGAAAATATATATATCCAATATGTGCAACATTTTTCATCAATGCACATAGAAAAGCTACTTTTAGTTAATTG
Organism: Pinus albicaulis; assembly: GCA_034641835.2. Lineage (NCBI taxonomy): Eukaryota > Viridiplantae > Streptophyta > Pinopsida > Pinales > Pinaceae > Pinus > Pinus albicaulis. The sequence goes on from CM076571.1 coordinate 554,643,369, forward strand.
GTTAGAACATATATGACCATTGGACGAACAAATTTTGTACTATATTCTATCAGGAATAGAGATGTGGGTCAAATCCCACCAAAATTCAGAGAAGTTATACGAGTCTCTTGTCTAAAATGAATCTTTGTACAAAACAATACTGTGGATGATTTATTTACATTGTGGATGCTTTTTACCAGAAAATCCCATGAGAAAAACTGGTCACATTCAGTCTGTGTACATATCCAATACATGCAACATTTCTCATCAATGCACATATAAAAACTACTTCCAGTTAATTGCATTCTAGAACATATATATTCAGTATGTGAAACATTTTTCATCAATGCACATAGTAAAACTAGTTGAACAGTTAATTGCATTCTAGAACATATATATATATCCAATACATGCAAAATTTTTCATCAATGCATGTCTAGAAAAGATACTTTCAGCTGATACTGGTGTGCATATACCAAAACAATTTGTACATGTGCAAACACTTGCACAGATAACATAAAAAGGCAGCTCAATTTTTAATTGAATTCTGGAAGTTCTAAAACATGAATCCAAAGAGAATAAATTGTTGAGAAATTCAATCAAAAAAATTCCAATGGAATTCCATCTTCAATGATTCGTTCATGATCGGATTTTGACATTGTCCATTTCTTAATTTTCGTTTTTTTCTTTGATTGAACCTCTATCAACTTTATGCATGCTGCACAAAAAAAGTGACTATATTGACAACTTATGACATCAGGTTCATAGTCTTAAAAGTAAACAAAATCCCCACTTTGATTAGTTTGTCTGAAAAAAATAACCTTTCAGTACAATAGATCCTCTTTCATATGGAAACCCATGATCATTATTGTTTTCTAATAATTTCATTTTTCGTTCAGTGCAACGCATCAAATAATACTTCACATTTTCATCATTGTCAATCGGTGAAATTACAACAAAAAAATATCCTACACAATAAAACAAACTTTTTACAAACATATGTATTTAAATTTATTTCTAGATCTTTATTATTTGAAAGCAATTCAAATGTGACCTTCTCTAACAAGATCAGAAACTCGATCACCATTGGATGATATTGTAGTCTCCTCTGATTACATTTCTTCAAACACTGCAACAGACATTTTTCCCTTTGTATTTAGCTTTGTATGTTTCCAATCTTTTACATACATTTTATTTTCACAAATGTCATTGGATTCTGTGTTGTCTATGAAAACATGACAAAAATAAGAATATTTTCTTTTATCCAATGCACACACATTTCTAGACAACTTTTTTTTAATTGAATGCAATTTTTGAGTCCCTTTTATTGTTTCAACGTCATTTCCAATTGATATATCTACATCTTCGATCCCAATATGCAAAAAAAAACCTTTATATGAAAAATTCAAAAAAGAATTTAAATATGATATCAAAATACCATCAAAGATAATCATTGTGATAAATGTACAATGTTTAAAATTAGATATCGATTAAAAATTAAATTGAATGTACCTTCACACTTCCCTTGATCGGTTAGTCTCATGGTTTAGAGTAGCGATGCACCATTGAACAAATTCTTTAGCATCCACAAGTCAGCTTGCAGAGGGTTTCATTTGATATCTTTGAAGTGCTCATTTTATGCATGCCCCTGCATCGTCATGTTCTCCTTTTCCATGGTCAGTCTCAAAGAAATTCCAAAAATGTTTAATGCAGGTTTTCTTATGAAGATAACACAACCAAAATAATGATCATACAAATTTGAATTGAACTGTGCATCCATCTAACCATATCCAATGTTCATTGAATGTTATTCCACGACTTTTCAAGGAGATATAAATATTTCCAAAATAATGTTGTACAAAATATGTATCATGTGTACAATCATCACTGATATAAAGGTGATATTCTTTAATAACATGTTGATTTTAGCTGGTGCTTTCTATACGATTGATGTTTAGTTCAACATGTCTATATAGAATATGGACGAGCATAGAGACTTGGTCAGAATGATAGTATTCACTCTGAATTTATTTTTGTGGAACAAATGTGTAGTTTTCTGCAAAATCAATTACTGAAAAAATAGTCCCTGGTGGAAAAAATTCACAAGGTTTTTGAATTGCAAGTCTTGCCATTGAACTCTATGGGAATGCTTGGTGTATTTATAAATTTATGCCTCAAACTTTCTCAAAAAGTCTATCACAAAATTTTTTTCTTCTCGTAATTCAATTATTTTAGCACTATTTACACGTTGAATCGATGTATGGATATATTCATATCTCTTCCATTTCAATTTTGGGAAATGATTGATAATTTATATCAATACGATATTTGTTTTGAAATTTAGTCAAATTTCCACAATCATCGCATTTTTTACCACCAATGCATTTATTTTCGTAAAATAATTCATCGTTTTGTCTTTCACATAGAATTTTAGATATGAAATCACGAATAGTGGAAGGAGGAGGTGAATATTTCCAAGATGTTCTACCAAAATTAAAGAATGTGTCATAATATAACTCAAATTCCATATGATAACAACAACAACAAGTGTCACATATGGTGATAGGTTTTACATACCATGGTTTTGTTGAACAAAAGCATTGATTGAGACATGAATTTTACGATTCTCTTCTTTGAACTTGTTGAACAACTCTATCTGAGTGGTTTCCAAGAAATTTTTTTCATGTTCTACGTACTGATTTCGTGATATTCTTCTTCGCATCACATGCTTTGCAGTTAGAGAAACACACAAATTTTTCTTCTAGTATTCATATATTATTTTTTTAACATTTTCTCCAAGTCTATATTTGTATGGTTACCTACAAATATCCCTCCAACAAGTGAGTTCATCATTTACATCTATTTACAACCGAAATTTCCGATGTTTGTGCAAAGTTTTTCATGAGGTTCCTAATGCTCGTGCCATATATTTTACCAAGTGATTCTCTTTAGTACTTGATGAAACCACTACCATATGTATTGCTCTACATACAACTGAAACATTTTTCTATCTAGATATTCTAATTGAATTTATAGCACTATTTATATTTTGTATCACATTTTCCTTCTTCTTCTTTTTTTATCTTTGGTTGATTTTCGAATACCCGATAAAGTCTTAGCTTCATTTAATTTCCTTAATGATAGGATACCTTTCAACATTTGGGCTTGAAATGCCACATTTTCCTTTATGAAGTACATATCAAAAATGCAATTAACATGATATCATATAGCATGGTCAACTCTTTTATCTCCATATGAGTGAGTGTCAACATTTTCTAACATCTCATCATTGACATTGATTTCATCTTTACATATTCAAATGAATAGAACATAATAAGTTTACATATTCAATAAATAACTAAATTAATAAATATGTATAATTTCAATAATACGTGCATGTGTTCAACATATATATATATATACCTTGTGATTCAATTTCTTCACTTGAATTTCTCTCAACATTTTCACCATCTTCAATCATTGGTTCAATATCACTTTCACTCTCTCTTTCAAAATTTTGTATCTCATCATCAATGTTTGGAGGAATATCTCTCTCTATTTACATTTCAAAATATTTTACAAATTAGTTCATAAAATAAAAATCAAGCTTCACATTTTACACTAGGAAATTTTTAAATATATCAAATTCATAATATTTACATTTGCATACCTGCTTCAACTTCTAGTTGAGGTTGATTTTCCCCTTCAATATTTGAGAGTGCTTCTCTCTTTCTTTTGCGAGATTCTCTTGTCTCTTCTCTACGTTCCTCAGAGTCTCTTTTTCAATTATATTTTCTCGTACAATTCCTTCGATTTCCCATGATAATAGAGTATGAAGTTCACAAAACTTCCTTCAAAATTTAGAAAAAAAATCAATTAAAAAAAACATCACAAAATATTTAATTTAAAAAAAAAACGCATTTTAAAAGTTTTGTAAAAATTACATACTTCAATCCAAAACACTTACTTTAAAAAATCCGAGAAAAAAATGTCTTATGAAAATGAAACGAAGCTCAAAATATTTTCTTCCAAGTCCTACAAAAAAATTTCATTTAAAAAGTTAGACAAAAACTCATTTTAAAAAATCATCATAAAATATTTGCTTCAACCCAATACATGTACTTTGAAAAAATGTGACTTCAAAAAATACCTCCAAAAAATTTCCTTTGAAAATTAATTCCAACTTCTTAAAAAATGCCACTTTAAAAAATACTTCAAAAAAACCTCTAAAAAAAATATCACTTTAAAAAATACTTCCAAAAACTGTCGTTTGAATATTAAGCCTAAAAAGAGTCCTTTCGAAATTAAGCTTAAAAAGTTTCCTTTGAAAATTAAGCCCAAAACCTCTAAAAACAATGAAAATTAAGCCCAAATCCATACCTTCAAAAACAATGAAAATTAAGCCCAAATCCGTAACTTCAAAAAAAATGAATCCCAAAAAACATCCAAAAAAATGTATCCCATACCTCCAAGAAATATCCTTTAAATGTACCTCTAAGAAAAATTCTTAAACCCAAAATAATCCTTTGCAAAAATGTCCTTTGAATGTACCTCCAAGAAAAGTCCTTAAACCCAAAACAATTCTTTGCAAAATCAAACCAAGACCTTTGTAAAATCAGACCAAATGTGCAAAAATATGTGAAAATAATGAATGATTTTGTGGAAATTTATATTGCCATGAAATGTTTTTTTCGAGGGGCTTCATGGTATTTTCTGGTTGATGGAAAGTAAGCTAAAAGTTCGGTGAAATTTTATAAAAAAATCTACCGAACTTTTATGTCATTAGACTTGACAGGCCGTCAGAGAAAAAAAAAATTCGGCCGAACTTTTTTTAAGAGTTTGGTCGAACTAACACGTCAATAATTACACAAAGCCAAGCTCTGAATACATATCTTTAACTTTGGACTGATTAACCTCCATGAAAAATTTTGAATTAACTGTTGAAACTAAGACAAGCATTTTCAAAATTCAATCTACTTTCAGGAAATATAAATTTTATGGAATTTCATAAATATTTACTAATTTTTATTAATTTTGTAATAAAATGGGTGCAAACAATTTCTGAAGGTCATTATGATTCAGTGAAATCATAATTGTGTAACTTCCAAAATACACTGTAAAAAATTGAAAAAATTATGGTGCATTACATTGTAATAGGTAGTTTTTAGATTTTTTATTTTATAACTTATATGTTAAGAAATTTCTTGCATCGTGAAACATATTCAAAATATGCAGTTTTTTCATATTGGACCAGTTCAAAAAATTCGAGTAATTATGATATGCATCCATTGGCTTTGTAAATATGATGAAACCGAAGTAGACTCTGTCTAGATTGTTGTAACACTTTTGTTTCTCAAAAACACAAAGTTTCAAAGAATACAATAGTGCGCATTAACATGACTTCTTATGAATCATTTTATTGTTAAAAAACACACACTCAAAGAAATGCTAAGTTGACATATCAAATGTGTATAAAAAAATTCCAAAAAATAAGTAATAGAAAGCTAATAAAATTTCTGGCAACTTTTATTTTTATCGCAATATGAAATTCTAAACAGAAAATTTCTTTTGGCTTGCAAAAAGTTGAAGAACAGAAAAAAATGAAAGTTTTTTCAAAAAAGGGCAAATAAAATGTAAAATTTTATTAAGATCTAATATTTGTTTTCTATATTTTTATTATTTTTTGGAAAATTTCTCTTAAATTTAAAGATGAAATTATTTTATTTAAAAGTTATATAAAGAAAATAATTCGAACATTGGTTGTTTATTAAAAATATATATCTATTATTTTAAAAATAATAATAATAATAATAATTATAGTAGTAAATAGTCCTTATTATTCATCTAAAAATTTTTAAATTATTAAATAGATATAACCCTTCAAACCCATATAACCCTACAGGTCAAAGGAGCTCTTCTCATCACTAGCCCTGGAAAATAGTTATTACCACGTGGATTTTTACCGAGCTAGAAAATTTTATCATCAACGTTGTGAAATAGAAATATGTTGTTTGTGCATCAATGGTGTACCAATAATTGAAAATAGTTGAAGATGGTATGTGCAAAACGTGATCAAATTAATTTCAACCATCAACATCGATGGCCATAAGATACACTGTAACATTGACACAAAACAAATATTCATTAAAAGTAGCTTAATGCTCAATTATATTAATAATAGAATAAAAAAACTTCAAATATGTGATTACATCATGATGAACTCTTTCAGTAAGGAAGTAAACTAAACATGCAGAAATATGTGATGACAGTCGATTAAGATGCTTTCAGTTGTGAAGCACACTAAAGTACTGTAGGAATACATATTGTAAACATTTAGCAATCGATTGCTTCAATAAATTTAGTTAAAGTGCCCTTCCTCCCCACGATTTTAGAGACAAAAAAACTAATTAACCTCACTAACAGGGCACATGGTAACCTGATCTCTCTATACCTGATATGGATGGACTCTTATCATGATGGATATAACACAAACTACTCTAACTGTTGTTATGACTGGCAGCTGCTCTGTATGACATAGTAATGGAATTATCTGGTTATGCACTTGAGACTGGATTTCATTGGAAATGCTAGTCAACTGAGTTTTAACCCCATTGGCAGGAAGGGAAGGAGGAGGTGGTGATGCCATTTCTTCAATGACAATGAACTGCTCTTTATTACTTGTGATCAACTGGCTAACCAACCGATTTTATGAGGGGCTAACCAACCGATGTTCTGAGGATCAGGGCATCCCTCATAAATACTACACGAGCCACTCTTCATGAAATCATAGACATTAGGACCCTCATATATTATCATTAATGATACAAGAAGAATAGAACAACTAAACCAAGAGATATACAAATCATAGGGGCAAAAGGTTTGAAGGGAAATGCCTTCAACCACAACCAACTCTTCTTCCAAGCTAAGTGATTTATTATTATTGAACAAGGTTATAGCAATAAAAACACCAAAAAAAATATGTGAAGAAATCCTTGCCTGGAGGGATGGAGTCGACCGAATCCGCTTGGGCAGCTCAGCGCATTCGACAAGAATTCAACATTCACACATAGAGCACTAACACTGTTAGACTCAGCACACGCCTGCACTTTGAAGCATTCACTTGTGAAATTACCCAAGGGGACTAGATAATTTATAAAAATAAATAAAATAAAAATAAAAAATAAAAAAATTAAGTAGCCCTCATCATCCGACGTCTGCCTTGTTTCCCTCATCATCGGTAAAAATCTCTTGAGTCCATGTTTAATCAAAGCGTGGAAAATCTGCTTTCCTACCAAAATTGCTTAGCTATTAAATTTGCTAAAATGAGACTTCTAATTAGTGCCTCTATTTAGTGTGATAATGACTGCATAAACTATAATTACTAGTAGTTAAGTTCAATATTTTTTCATAAGCTATAGTTAAAGTTGTAGTAAACGACTATGGGTAAGCTTTAATTCATTCACTAGGATAGATCGCGGAGCCCTACTGAAAGGTCTTTATTTTTCAAATAGGTAAGGAAGCTCGGTAAGTATCTGAGCATGGAAAGGGATAATTTGAAACCTACTAACCCTTCATAGTAGTTATCCTCGAAAGAAAGCAATTGACTGATAGGGAAACGCATTGGTGAAAAGAAGGCATTTATAGCTCTTCCATCTCTAGTCCACGCATTGCGACTATTGCTTTGGTGTTCTAGTCTGGATTCTCTATGATTTTCCATCCCAATCACCTCCAAGTTGATGAGTCAATGAAGGACCCAACTCAGAGACCAACAATAAATAACCCTCAGCCTCCTTTCACATAAGGAAGGAATCTCGTCATGAATTCATCCAAACTTAGCGTTGCCATTCCAATCACCTCCAAACCCAAAACTCAGTGTTGCAATTCCAATCACCTCCAAGCCCCAAGCCAGTAAAAATTATGGGGCGACTCTCATTGGAATCTCCCTTCAAACCAATAAATCAGGCCGAATGCAACTCAAAAGCGCTCTAAACCTGAAAATCGGGAGGCTAATCCGCCGTTATTTTTTTTCCTAAAACATAATAATTAATTATTTTTAAAATAATTTTAGAGATAACTATACAAAAAGAGTTTTATATAAAAAATTAATCCCTCCAAGTTCTAAAACCCTTTAAAATTTTCCCTTACTAAAAAATTGGCCCCTAAACATTTCCTTGGGGACCAATAGTTAACTGATATGCTCGAAACCTTTTGTTCGTTTAATGATTTAGTCGACTTTGCAATATATGTATAAAAATTTCCATTAAATTTCGAGCTTAGCTTTTACTAATAAATTTATCTATAAATCAGACAAATTAATCTTGACTATAATGATCCTCGTCCGTTGTATCTTAAATCTTGCCTCTCAGATCAAAATGACCTAATCTATTTAATTTTGTTTATTTATAAAATTGAAAAAAGGTAAAGTTTATTTATAATATTTTTAATCCTATAATAAATTTCAATTTTCCGTAAAATCAAAAAGATTGAACTTATTGTAATCTAGAGCAAATTTGGATACAACGTTGGTGTCATATATTTAAAAGAATTGCTTAATCTGGGATGCCATAAACTAATTCAAGGAGTTGAAGTGACTGGTCATTGAATGGAATCTTGTCGCAGAGGTGGAGGTCCATCAAGGGGAAAACGCTGGCAGAGAAGCCAATTTGGGCATGGATTCAGTGCCTGCCCTACCCACTATGAGCATTGGCCACTGGATTTCTCTGTTTCATTTTTTGACGATTTGAACGTTTGATCTGAAAATAAAATTGTTGAGCACCAGGTGACCTTGGTGAAAAAATAAAGACGAGGAGCTGCAGGCTCGGATTTCTCGTCGTGATCTTGGAGGCAATTAAATAGTACAATTATTTTTGACAATAATATTCAACTTATAATTAGGCTCATTTTTTAGTTTTCTGATGCTCAATCTCTTTTTCTTTAACTGATAATTTTCTTCCTTTCTTGGACTCTGTAAATTCAATCAAATATTTATAAAATATGTAAATATAATTACTTATTTTATTAATGATGAGATGAGATAATATCACATTATTTTTTATATAAAATTGGAAACTAAATCTAAATAAGAATTATTATTTAACTTTTTAATAACATAATTTTAATATTTTTTAAAAATTATTGAAAAATAGAAAAATATAAAGTAAAGAAAACTTACGTAGAAATTAATAAAAATGTATACAAATTCATTTTTAAAAAATGCTTCCTTGTTATAGACACATAAAACAAGAGTGGTGACATGTATGTGACTACTTATTTGCATATATGAATTTAGTACATTTAGTTTATTAGATTGAAATGATATGTGCGAAGATAAAATTATTTGAAATATAAAAGATCCATTAAAAATTTATGTATTTAAATTTAAATTATATTTTTATTTTAAAATGTCTATAGAATTTAAATAATTGATTTTACATATCTTATACAAAATCCAGGTTGAAATGTATTTTTCACATCTTTCAGTATATCATTTTTTTTTAAATAAAATAAAATATTTTATTTTCTATTTTCTTATTATTTTTTGAAAATTCTCTTTTAAATTAAATGTTAAATTATTCTATTTAAAATGTATACAAACAAAAAAATATATCCTTAATTGATTTTTTAAAATATATATCTTTTATTTAAAAACAAGAATAATAATAATAAATATTATAATAGTAAATAGTCCTTATTATTCATCTCTTTCTTTCTTTTTAAATTAAAAAATATAAAAAATAAAAATAAATAAAATAAAATATTAAAAGAGATATAACCCTTCAAACCCATATAACCCTACACTTCCTCGGTCAACGAAGATCTTTTCATCACTAGCCCTTAAAAACAGTTACTACCACATGGCTTTGTTTTAGATCTTCTCATCGGCATTGTGAAATAGGTCGCTTGTGTATCAGTGTTTTACCATAATTGAAAAAGGTTGAAGATGGATGTGTGTCATGCGATCAAATTAACATCAGAAAGGAGGAGAAGATACACCGTGACGTTGACACAAAACAAATATTCATGAAAGCTAACTTAATGCTCAATTATATTAATTATATTCATGAAAAGTAGCTAACTTAATATGTGATTACATCATGATGAACTCTATGAGTGTATCAGTGTTTTACCATAATTTTGAAGATAGAATGTGCGTCATGAGATCAAATTAACATCTGAAACGAGGAGAAGATATACTGTGATGTTGACACAAAACAAATATTCATGAAAGGTTAATAATATTAATAATATAATAGAAAAACCTCACATATGCAATTACATAATGATGAACTCTATCAGTAAGGAAGTAAACTAAACGTGCAGAAATATTAATATTCTTTCAGTTGAGAAGCACACTAAAGTACTGTAGGAATACATATTGTAAACACGATTTATCACTTGATTGCTTCAATAACTTAGTATATTTTCAAACAATGACCAAAAGATACACTGTAACATTGACACAAAACAAATATTCATGAAAATTCAATTATATTAATAATAGAATAGAAAAACCTCACATATGTGATTACATCATGATGAACTCTGTTAGTAAGGAAGTAAACTAGACATGCAGAAATATGTGACGACAGTCGATTAAGATTCTTTCGGTTGCGAAGCACACTAAAGTACTATAGGAATACATATTGTAAGCAGTGCCCTTCTTCCCCACGATTTTAGAGATAGAAAAACTGATTAACTTGTCACAAATTACGAGTGATTGCCTGAAATTGAATTTTTTAACATTTATAATATAAGATGCAATGTTATTTCAAGTTGTGCTCAAACATATATAATATTTTCACCTTTCCTTCTAGATATGTTATAGCTACTTTATATAAGAAAAACTAAACACTCTGCCCATTGAATATTTATTCGGGCCGAAATCCATGACTTGATTTCAGGGTTGGTGTCACATCCTCTAACTCCAAATTCACCAAATTTTATTAATGTAAAAAAAAATATTCCTCGGCAGAACATGATCTCACGTAAATATAATGTTTAACTGATTTGGTCACTTATTAAATAAAATATTCTTGGGTAGAACAAATCTCATGATCTCATGTAAAGATAAGGTTCGGCTGATTTTGTCACTCATGGAATATAGCAGTTGATTGATAGTTGACCAAATATAAATAAAGCTCACCTAAATTTTAATCAAATTCTAGCATTAGCCTTTTTATTACGAACGTCGTCTAACCTGATGCTATTTTAGGCATAGCGAAGGGTTGGAGGATGGGTAAAGTTTTTTTAACCAATTTTTTTTATGTTTTCTCAAACCAAAGTTTTTAAACCAGAGTGTAAAATACATGGAAAGAATTTTAGGTCGTAGTGGTGTGAGACACCTCTTGACATCTACTTGTTGATATATTTCTATTGACATCTAGTTGATATCTCTCTCGGCTTTAGTGTCTTTACCCACTTGTTATGTCTTTACCCACCTATCAGTAAGCCTTCACCCCTTCTGTTAGCCCCCTATGAATATTTTGACAAGCAAATAGGGGGCTAAATTGTTTCTGAGCCTTCAAGGAATGCATTTCCTTTGAAGAAACATCATCCTTTAAGCTTCCTTGTGCCTCTGTCCTTTGAGAAATCCTCACTGTTGTTTCCAGTTTAAAAGCCTCTTTTTTGTGAAGAAGAATTCCCAAAAAGGCCTTTTGCCTCTTAAGTCATTCCCCCTAAACTTTTGTTTTCTTCACCCTTTCCCTCTCTTAATTCCTCACTAATCAACCAAGTTCCCTTTTAAACCTTACAAATACCCTTTGTTTGGCTTAAAAGTCCCTTTTTCCCTCTATCGAACTCCTCTTTTAGCCTTAAAAACCCTCCTTTTGGCTTAGAAACCCACTGTTTACTTTATGTCAGGCTTAGCCCCTTTTCGGCCAGCCCCCTTAACCCCTTCCCCATATGCCCTATGCCCGAGACCAAGCACTTAAGGCCCAGGCACTTATCACAATCGGATCTTTCGGTATGCACGTTCCTTTGTTATCATGAAATCCTCTGATGCGGTGGAATTTAGTCGTTTGGCCTCCGCTAAGATTTGATTCGTCGATCTTTGCAAGATCCAATGGTCAGTGCTAGTTTTGTTGTGCACCCGTCCTCGCTTTATATTCCCTCTGATTAACCGTGGGCCATCGATCTGTTCCCAGATCTGACGGCTAGCACATGATCACTTCTCGCACATCGGAAGATCTTAGCATGACACCCTCTATCTTCCTCAATTGCGAACCTTCGATCCAATCATAGCCGTTCATCCATTCGAATCCAACAACCCTCATTTCTCCCACTTCGTTTTTGTACCCCAAAATTTCTCACGTCGATTTAATCTCTACAGTTGATCTTGTTCTAGATCAGACGGTTGGCGCTCAATTACACCATCGCCAATTGGAAGTTCCCAAAAGTTTCACCCCTGCCTCCTTCCAATGCGATTTGATCACAGCCGTCCATCCCATCTGATTGGACAGCCCACATTCATTCTTCCACCAAGCCTCCATTTCATTGCATGTTCACCTTTTTCCTCCACAGTCTCTATTTCCACTATTCCGCCACCATTCCGTAGGCCTTCACAGCATGTATTCCGCCACCCCTGGTTTTTATGACAGGTTTATTTAATTGTGCAGGGTTGTTACAGAGTGGTGAATTCACTCATTTTTCCATAATCACAGCCATTGTGATTTGGAATATAGAGAGGCCATCACAGCAGTGGCTAGTGAAACAACAGAGAAGGATTAGAGAGAACCGGGCCTTTTAATTGCATATTTAGCACCTAATCCTTATTCAAAGGATAATACACGGTTAGAAGACTAAGCACACTATCAAGTCTATCAGCGCTTCCAGCGTCAGCAGAACGTTTTTCTCTAGACAATACACCTTTCCACTAAAGTCTTCATGCCTCCTCGAGTGTAGAAATGGTTAGTTACACTGAAAGAAGCTTCTTAAATACTGTCAGGACCATAATTATGAAGCATGGAGGCCCGCAGACTGTCTATCCAGTTCACCAATTCCAGAAGGCAGCGCAGAGTTCCAAACAGCCAGAAGGACTTCAAGAACACATCCAAGGTCAATATCAACTTGACAGAGACCTCTGAACCAGACTACAGAGTACAGCACTGCAGAACCATTAAGCAGAGCGGGCTCGAACACTTCCTCCACTTTATCTTAATGAATCAAATTAAATGAACATCTACTCCTACTATTATTCATTCTCCTATAAGAATCCCCAAGAACATATTGTAAAGGGTTGCATTGTTGTTTTTGCTATTAGGGGGATTTTCTTAGCTGTTAGAATAGTTTTGGGGGAGGGTAGATGAGTAGTTTGTAATGTAGTAGGCTAGGAGGAGAAATTTTGGACTATGTTAGCCATTGAGCTCAATGTATGTGACTGGTTTTGCATCAATTAATCAAACATTTTCACAGGATCCTGGTCTATTACTATGGGTGATGTTTCCCTGTCTTATTTCATTTTTGTCATACTCTTCATATTTCTACAATAAGAATCAGTAAATTAGGCTTAGGATACACCTTCGCATGGTACCCTAATGCCCACTGCTCTTATTGTCTTTATGGTTTCTGCATAATGTGTATCTAAGAGAAAATGCATGTAATTTAACCAGTGTAGCAGCTGTTATTCACTGCTAGCTGATGTATGAATTCGGGTTTTTTGCTTGGATGTCCTAGCTGGTGTCAAAGCAGGGAAGGTTAAAAGTCTTTCTACGATCTATAGACTCTAGCTTTGTGTCAAATATTGTCTCTGTTTTTCTCCTGGAATATGCTGAAGTAGATATGGAGTTAGATGACCTCTGGTCTGATCGCAAGCTGCCCTTTATGTCTTCATTAAGAGTTTCCTTTGAGTATGTCAAAGCAGGTCTGGAGTTAAATGACCTCTGACCTGATCTCCAGACAGAAATCTGGTGTCTTTCCTTCTTTCACCTTCACTCTTAATGTTCCATTCCACCATCTATCTTAAAGATCCTTTACTATAGATGACTTTCCCTATGAAAGTCTTGGCTAGTTTTTTTGCAAGTAATCTCCTTTCATGACTCCATAGCCCAATGGATGGCACATTCCTAACCCATCCTCTTTTACTGAAACATCTTGCTTCTTTGCTCCTTTCCTCCCATTACGTTCTCAGTTGATGATCTGATGACCAACTCAACAACCAACCACATCATTTAAACCCCCCTTCATGCTTCATACCTAGCCTAATATCTCATTTTGAGCTTCAAAGATATATATCATTCTTTGTTTTATGGAGAGATCCCTCTTTGGATCCAGGAGGGCTAGATCCTAGGATCCCAAAGTGGTTTGATGTTGTCTTATCTTTTGGTATTGCCAAATCTTCCAAAACATAGGAGCCCCAACATAATGGTGACTCCGCTGGCGAAAAAGAGACCAACCAGCCTTGATTTGGTAAATCACTGTGGTGGACAGTAAAATCTTAAATCATCTACCTGGCGACTCCACAGTTCCTAAATGATTAAGAGACTCCACTGGTGATCAATAGGCCGCTGATTATGTATGTGTGTTCACAATACTCCACTGGGAGACCATGTCGCATTACAACATCAGACATGCTCGAGACTTGAACCTCGAAAGTGCAGAGATTGGCTCTAACATGATCAAAACCTGAGCCAAAAGAAGTAAAGACAGCTGGTTCTAATATGTCTAAAATCTGAACCAGCAAAGAAGTGAAGAATAACGTGACTCTAACAAGCTCAAAACTTGAGTCACAAAGAAAATAAGGATGCTTCAAAAGTTTCAAGATTTCATGCCTTCGAAAGTTTTTTTCCATTTTTCTACAATTTCAGTCCATGTGCAGCTATCTTTATGCCATGGATCCACAGCAAGCCAGACATTCTAATCCTGGCTTGGCTATTTTTCAATTTATGTCTTAGAATGTAGAGAAGAAATCAGCTAGACAGTTTAATCCTAGCAGATTGTAGTTTAGGTAGAGAAACTATAAGGCCAACAGTTTAATCTGGTCTCAGAGTAATAAGGGTAGAAATAGAATAGGTTTATTTTCCCTGTTTGTAAAAATTGAGGATGTAAAGGGTCTGCAAGTCCAAATGCACCTAGAAGAGAAAATTTTAGGACATAGTATGGGTAGGTAGTTGTTTGGGAGAATTTTTCTACTGATTTGATGTCTTCATGATTTGTGGCAACTGATCCAAGAAAGAAAATGGATGTGTCAAGTACCAGGCATCTGGCCTACTCCAAAGATAATTTTCTGAATTCTTGACTCCTTCAAGAAGAAGCCATCCCCATGTCGAGCCACTGTTAGCCCCCTATGAATTTTTTGACAAGCAAACAGGGGGCTAAATTGTTTCTGAGCCTTCAAGGAATGCATTTCCTCTTAAAAACACATAATCCTTGAAGCCTCCTTGTGCCTCTGTCCTTTGAGAAATCCTCACTATTGTTTCCAGTTTAAAAGCCTCTCTGTTGTGAAGAAGAATGCCCAAAAAGGCCTTTTCCTTCTTATGTCATTCCCCCTAAACCTCTGTCTTCATCACCCCTTCCCCATATGCCCTATGCCCGAGACCAAGCGCTTAAGGCCCAGACACTTATCGCAATCAAAGCTTTCGATATTCGCGTTCCTTTGTTATCATGAAATCCTCCGATGTGATGGAATTTAGTCATTTGGCCTCCGCTAAGATTTGAGATGTCGATCTTTGCAAGATCCGATGGTTGGCACTAGTTCCACTGTGCACTCCTGCTATTATTCATTCTCCTATAAGAATCCCTAAGAACATATTGTAAAGGGTTGCATTGTTGTTGTTGTTATTAGGGGGATTCTCTTAGCCGTTAGAACATTTTTGGGGGAGGTTAGCTGAGTAGTTTGTAATGTAGTAGGCTGGGAGGAGAAATTTTGGACTGTGTTAGCCATTGAGCTCAGTGTATGTGACTAGTTTTGCATCAATTAATCAAGCATTTTCACAGGATCCTGGTCTATTAATACAGGTGATGTTTCCCTATCTTATTTCATTTTTGTCATACTGTTCATATTTCTACGATAAGAATCAGTAAATCAGGCTTATGATATACCTCGCATTGTACCCTAATGCCCACTTCTCTTCTTGTCTTTGATGTTTTCTGCTTAATGTGTATCTAAGAGAAAATGCATGTAATTTAACCAGTGTAGTAGTTGTTATTCACTGATGTATGAATTTGGGTTTTTTGCTTGGATGTCCTAGCTGGTGTCAAAGCAGGGAAGGTTAAAAGTTCGTCTCCGATCTATAGACTCTAGATTTATGTCAAATCTTGTCTCTGTTTTTCTCCTGGAATATGCTGAAGCAGATCTGGAGTTAGATGACCTCTGGTCTAATCTCAAGCTGCCCTTTGTGTCTTCATTGAGATTTTCCTTTGAGTATGTCAAAGCAGGTTTGGAGTTAAATGACCTCTGGCCTGATCTCCAGACAGAAATCTGGTGTCTTTCCTTCTTTCACCTTCACTCTTAATGTTCCATTCCACCATCTATCTTAAATATCCTTTAGTATAGATGACTTGCCATGTGAAAGTCTTGGCTAGTTGTTTGCAAGTAATCTCCTTTCATGACTCCATAGCCCAATGGATGGCACATTCCTAACCCATCCTCTTTTACCGAAACATTTTGCTGCTTTGCTCCTTTCCTCCCATTACGTTCTCAGTTGATGATCTCATGACCAACTCAACAACCAACCACATCATTTAAACCCCCCTTCATGCTTCATACCTAGCCTAATATCTCATTTTGAGCTTCAAAGATATATATCATTCTTTTTTTTATGGAGAGATCCCTCTTTGGATCCAGGAGGGCTAGATCCTAGGATCCCAAAGTGGTTTGATGTTGTCTTATCTTTTGGTATTGCCAAATTTTCCAAAACATAGGAACCCCAACACCTTCAAATCTCACCACCTAAGTCACCTAAGTCGTTGTTTGTGAAGAGATTTCACTATGAGGCAGCCATGCAACCTGTAAAAAAATAGAGTTAATAGTAAAGCGACTCAGTTTGGATAACAGAGATGGCAACAATGGTTCCAATCAGAACATTTGACAATGCAAATAGCATGCTGGGAGTGAACGAACTTACCATAGCAACACACATTTGAGTCACAACTTCCATGACTCTTCTGAAATATATGAACTGCAAGAAACCTTTCTCGGGCGGGCTTCAAGATCCCATAGCCCCCCTAACTCCATTTATGATTCCTCTGAGAGAGAAAACGACTTCACACAGAAGTTATGACAAGGTAGAAACAAATTGAGAACAACGTGGGAATAAAAATTATTAGGATGAACAAGCTTAGGAGATTCAGCTATGAGCACAATACAAGATTCATTTGACAAGAATTGAAAGCTAAAAAGAAGTTGAGCAGAGGATTTCTCTTCTCGAGATTACGAATGATTTAAATAAGATTACATTGGAAACATCAATATTAAATAACTTGAGTGTAACTCGACTAAACTGGACTAACTCAATCTGAACTAGGACACTTGGACTTACGGTTTTGACACCTAGCAGGTTGTTGGAATTAGATTCTCCAACACTCCTCCTTAATTACAACCACATAAAAAATTAATTAAGATACCTATTGGTCTATGTCTAAGCGAGGCTTACAATTTAAAAAAAAAATTGACTTCAATTGGATGTGTTTTTCTTCTTCCCTTCTTCAAGATTCTATAGCCTCTAAATTGTTTCAAATTTTTCTCTTTATTGTATCCCTAAGAACTCTGTTTCTTTATTTGATGGTGTCGGTCTTTATTGTTCCAGACTGTCTAAGCATGTCCTGGAATTCTTCAAGAAATCACTTGTATGTGGGTTGTTTCCACACATTTTCTTCTATAATGCACTTTTCCTCATCAATCTACTACAACATAAGATGAGAATAATATTTTATTTCATCAAAACTCCAATACCTGAAAATTTCATTGACGTCTTCATCATGCATGTTGTCTTCAATATTCATATCTACAACTTCTGTGTAGACCTCATCTAGTCATGGTGTTGCAAGCCATGTTTCAAGAAAATTCAACTCTTTTTCATAATCATTTTCTGTACCTGCACATTGAACATAAATGGTAAGTGTAAAAAAATCTTCAAAACCACATTGGTTTTGTTCATTCTACTCTGCAATGAGAGTTGTCTCCTGTTGCACTTTCTTCTCAGCTTATTCCTCTATTTCTGGTTTTTCTTTCCCTTTGCAAACTTCTTTCTTTGCACTTGTGCTTATCTATGTTTCTGTCTATTAAACACCATGTTAAAGCACACACATGGTGTATGAGGAAGATGAACACACACACACAAGAGACTCAACACACAATGAAAGATAAGCGTGAGGCTTTCTTATTTTCCATTATACAAAGATGTACATTTATGGTACAATGGTGTGACTCTTGGTTTCACATTCCAAGGTCACTTGGACTCCATTGTGACTTTTCGCATTCCACACCTACCCATGTAGGATTAGGTGTTTCAACATCCCCCCTTAATCTGAAGGGGCATGTGTGAGTCCAAGAAAAGAGTTTCAATACAAATCTACAAAGTATGCATGGCAGCACTTGGGCTGAATCAACTCTCTGAAATGTTGGAAAAAGAGGTGGTTTAAGGATGACCACCAACACTGGAATGCAAAATTTGTTGCAGTTCTCGGAACTCTTCCAAAACTGGCAAGAAGCTAAAATCTTCTTCTAGAGGAATTGTCCCTCATAAAAAAAGGGAGACCTTCAACCTAAAAGAAGGGAGGTCTACTACCTGTGATGGTTTTAGGATTACCAACAACTCTGAAATGCTTTGAAGCATTTCATGGAACTCAACCAAAGCTAGCAAGAAGCTGAAGGCTTCTGCTAGAGGAAGTGTTCCCAGGCATGAGTGAGACCTTCACCAGCAGTGGAATGGCCACGCATGGTTTTAGGTTATCCACCAACCAAAGATGATGGTTTAAGGTTTTCCACCAACCCAAGGCATGCTCATGGGCATCCGTGTCTCCGTTACATCTCCTCTCAACTGAATGATGTGAATTGTGGCTCAAGCCTTGAACCGTCATGCGGTCTCCTCGCTACAACTCGAACATGGAATGAAAATGAGAGATCATGGTTCTGGGGCGCTGATCTCGGTTGCCGAAGCTTGTACATGACCACCATTTTCCCCCCTGTCAGGGACAAGGTGAGATGATGGTGAAAACTCAACTGCAAGTTTGCTCAATATCCATAAACAAGTTCTAACATGTGTCGTAAACATTTTCTTGGCTGCTGATGCCCATTGCCAAGAAGCGATCCATCCAAGATGAATCTTTGTTCTTGCAGGAGGCTTTTTGCTGAAGCATCTATCTAAAGAATGAGTGTGCCGACCACAGTGCTTGCATGGATGAAGATCAAAACAGTGATCTTTCATATGGCCAACTTGATCACAGTGTTGGAATTTCTCAATCTGTTGTGGGAGTGGAGCAGGATCTGGAACAGCTACAGGTGAACTGTCATACAAGAATATGGCACTCTGAAATATGATGGGCTTTGTGTATTCTGGAATATGAAAGGACACACCTTTGTCATATCCAAGACCAGTTTTGTGCTTGTTGTGGACAAGCTCTTCCCAAGGTCTGATGATGGGCTTGAGAAGTGCAGGTTGAACTGCTGCATCTGCATGTACATCTGCTCTAGCATAAGGAACTGAATGTGGATCAACTGGAACTTTATCTTCTTGCTGCTGATGAGAGTCAATCTTAATCTTCTGAACAGAAAAAGGTTCAGAATGGTGACTCTTTTGCTGAAGTACATCTTGTTGGAGCTGAGATTCCAACTGTAAAAACTCAATATTTTCTTGTGCATCTTGCAAACAACTTTGAATGTTACAAAGAGCATCCTTGCTCATTTTTATCTTGTCATCAACATTGGAATGAATGAGGTTATTAAGCAACTCTAATGCCTCATTGATTTTAGCCATTTCAACAACTTAGGCTCAAAAAATGAAAGGGTGTCGACTTCAACCGAGAATGCACCCGTTTACAATGTGACTCAACTTCCTTTAAAAAATACAAATGACTCAAAATAATTTCCAACTATGGAAATCTCAAAGTACAAAATCTGCTCCTCAAATGATGGAGGGCAATCAACAATTTTCAACTCAAATACACTTCAAGTCTTGAATGAAGATGCAAATCAATGTCAGTTCAATACAATATTTCTGCAAATTTTTGTATGAGTCTGCAGCAAAAGGCTTGTGCACAAGGCCTTTAAGGCAGCTGAATTTTCTTCAAATAGTTGTTTTGCAATGATGGCAAACTTGTCTTCAAGTGTAAATTTCTTCAAAAAATCACCCTCTTGTATATGTCACAAATCACACAATGTCAAATCTTCAATTTTCTCTATGTATTCAGTCCATTTGCTTCATATGTCAATTTCTTCATTTCTTCTGTTCATATCTCTCTTTCCTCTCTCTCTGCTCTTCCTCTCTCTGCTGTTTGTTTTTTTTTTTTTAATTAAAAAATTATATTAATGAGAATAATTAAAAAATGGGGGGAATTTAAAAGGAAAATTAAAATTTATTGGGAGGGGAGGAGAGGGTATTATATTAAATAAATTTTAAAAAAGAGGGAAGGGAATTAATAATTTGAGATTTGTGGGGGGATACTAAAAAAATTTTAAAAACGAATTTTAAAAGAGAAATAGTGGTGGATTTTAAAAAAAAAATGAAAGGGAGTAGTGCGTACTGCAATGGGGAAGTTGAATAGCAATGGGCATGCCGTGGGAAACGCAGGCAGTGAGGGTGTTATCGTGGAGTGATAAGGGATATGAGAACGTTGTAGTGGGGGCGGCGGGTTGAGTGGTAGAACAGGGTGAGAGTTTGGTGGTAGCGTGGAGAGGCAAGAGTATAGAGGGGGGCTGAGCTGGTGCGTAGGGGGACGGGGGTAAGGAGAAGGCCGAAAGGCTGAGACAAATGTGAAAGGGCATGGTCGAGGGGAGAGTGTGGGCTAGGTTAAGCCGCAGAGTGGTGTATTTCTATGTGATCGAGTTGGCCATATGAAATATCACTGTTTTGATCTTCATCCATGCAAGCACTGTGGTCGGCACACTCATTTTTCAGAAAGATGCTTCAGAAACAAGCCTCTTGTAAGAACAAAGATTCATCTTGGATGGATAGCTTCTTGGCGATGGGCATCAGCAGCCAAGAAGATGTTTATGACACATGTTAGAACTTGTTCATGGATATTGAGCAAACTTGCAGCTGAGTTTTCGCCATCATCTCACCTTGTCCCTGATAGGGGGGAAAATGGTGGTCATGTACAAGCTTCGACGATAGATCAAGTGAGCCTGAGCCACAATCTCTCATTCCATGTTCAGAGTTGTAGCCAGCAGTTCAAGCGAGCCTGAGCCACAATTCGTCATTCCGGATTCAGAGATGTAGCCAGAGACACGGATGCCCATGAGCATGCCTTCGGTTGGTGGACAACCTTAAACCATCATCTTTGGTTGGTGGTGTTGTGGACAATTTTTTCACCCCCTAGAGACAGTCTAGAGTTGCTATAGACCAATGCCTAGGACATCTTAATATAGCAAGGAGCTCATTATATAGCTTGGGTTGTCAGTCCAAAAAGATCGCTTACTATCTCTTGTTAAACAAGGAAGATACAATTTGAATGGGACCAATCTCTCTCGGGAAGCTTAATGCTGCAGACAGGAATAAAAAGAACATCATAAACTCAATATAAAGGCTTCAGATACAGAGACAATGACGTAAAGAGGGCCAAATTAAATAATATATCACGTAAATCAAGTATCAAAGAGTGGATGCAAGTGAATGAAATTAGGAGAAAATAATGGGGCTTGATATTAGACTGATACCCCGATATACCAACAAAACCATGCATGGGCTTGTCAATTCAAGAATTCATATATATCCTACATTTGAAAGACCTACAAAATAGACCCAGATACAGAGAAAAAATATGAAGATATATGAAACAAAGATAATTAATTAGGCCTATTTAAAGCACTTGACTAATTCCAGAAAGGGCACCAACTGGGATGAATCCTTACTGCAAACTAGTGAGCCACTCGCATTCTAGAACATGATACAAGAAGAAAATAGCATGAAATGAGAGATTTTATTAACACATAAAAGAAATTACATACTATGAGATACCAAAGACCAGAATCCTCATTGCAGTTATAACTCCTCCTCACTGAGACCCTACGGGCTCTGAACCTTCATATAGAAATATTACAAAATGTATACAAAAGCCTTGTCGCTGCACAGTTTGCTGATAGAAATCTGGAACCCCTCTAATGTCTTATTTCTGGGCTTTTATAGAGAAGAAAGAGAATTCTCGAGAAGGAGGTAGGTGGAGCACACTTAATGACTTAATTTGAATAAAAATTGCAGAAAACATTCGCGCCCATACCATGAATGACTACCATATTAATGATTGTACTTGGCTGAAGGGGGAAAATCTGTTGCAATAAAGCCTTGAGGTTACTCAGGTTCGTGCAGGGTACTCTCGGCCCCTTGAGCCTAAAGCCGGAATTTATATTTTTCGGTGCCAGACACTGAACTCCTTGGTCTTCTGTTGATATTCTTTGTAACCTCGTTTATGTTTCCAGCTACCATCACCTGCCCATTTTGAATTGCCTTGGGAATTTAATAAATGTTCATTTAGCTTCCATAAATGATGGTCTTATCAGTATATCTTCCGAGATCTTTGCTCCATCATTCTACACCTGTTGAATGGTCCTTTGAAATGTATTCGGTCTCTGTTAATGGGAACGAAAATTAATGGAGGCTCCCTGTTGCTGCAACCTGCAAAAATCCATAAACATTTTAAGGAAAACAGGCACTGGGACAATGGCATGATGAGTTACATGTGTGTGAAGGTGAAGACACGCAGAAATGGTGGAAAATGGGGAGCAATGGAAAACACAAGAGAATGGCGGAGACGTGAAGGGCAGTGGTAGGATTTACAATGGAATGACACTTGATAAACGAAGAAGAGGTATATAATATGAATTTGTGATAATATGTGTCAACGGAAAACACAAATGACTGGGGTGGATGGAGGTGACACGCGGGCGTACGAGAGGATTAGCGGAAGGGATGATGTGGATATCATGGAGTGGGACCCAGGGATCTAATCGCAATCGAAAATCACAAGAGGGAGAGGGGAGGGATGACACATAGATAACTTCCGATGCGATTGGGGGCGAATCCCCTTTTTAAAACTGAAATTCCAATGACTTCCTGATTTTCCAAGGAAAAGGCCTTTTATACGGACAGGCAGAAGTATTATATGGTGGGGCCCAGCAGGCCAATCGTGATTGGAGATTGGGGCATGGAGGTGATTGCAATCGCGACTGGGAGGAAGTGTGACGCGATTGATCGGGGGAGGATGGAGCAATCGGGGTGATGGGGTAATCGGAGAGGTGTGATGACCCGATTAATCACATCGCAAATATTTGTGATGGATTAATCGGAACGGTTGTAACTCGACTCTCGATTGGAACGGACATTGTGATTGTGATTGATAAGCAGGGTTTTATATACATAAAACTTTATATTGAGGTTTCATAATGATGCACGGCAGGGAAGTGAGTTGAGATTGCGGCAAAAGGGGCCAGGCCTTAATGTAGTATTTTAATATGGAATTTTGGCCCATTTGAATAATTATATAAAGATATGGTTGGGTACAACATTTGGCTCCACCTGGGGACGGCGTGTTCATACTTGAATGCGTCGAGAACCTGCAAACCACTGATCTTCCGCTTTTCAGCACTTATCTTCAAAATTTATCAGCGCACTCATCAAACTAAAATTGAAGTGGAAAATACATATATATACAATATATATTACAATCCAGCTTGTTCTGCCTGGATCAATACTGAAAATAGGGCTTGAGAAATTGGCCATTTACAGGGGCATCCAACACATCGCCCTGTAAATTTTCTAGCACAAAAGTATTATTCCTCCCCTGCTTTACAATTTTGAAAGGACCGAACCACAGTGGATCAAATTTGGCATGCTTGCCCTTTTCTGCTCTTCGAACATCCCACCTGAGAACCAGGTCTCCAATTTTAAATTTTCTATCTCTTGCATGGCGATCAAAAATATTCTTCATTTTTTCCTGATATTCTACCAATCTCTGGTTTACCTGATCTCGTGTTTCCTCTAATTCCACTAATTGACTTATTCTCCTGATCATATCATCTGGTTCTTCCTGACTTTCCTACATAAAACATGCTACTGGTAATGCCAGTTGCACAGGAAACACAGCTGCTCGCCCATATACCAATTCATAGGGGGATTTCCCTGTTTCTCTCTTGCTGGTTATCCTATTCGCCCACAGGGAAAATTTTAATTGAGAGTCCTAGTTTTTCTGATTCTCACTTATTGTTTTCTTCAGGGCCCTCACCAGGGTTTTATTAGAAGATTTTTCTAAGCCATTCCCCTATGGGTAGTAAGTTGTGGAGTGAGTCAATGTAATGTTATACCTTTGGCAAAAATTTACAAACCTGGTAGACTTGAAATCCTGCGCGTTGTTAGTTACAATTATAGCAAGACAGCCAAACCTAGATATGATATTTTCCTCCATAAACCTCATTATTACGTCATCTATAGCATTTCTGGTGGGTATGGCTTCCACCCATTTCGTGAAATAATCAGTGGCTGTTAGTATCCATTTATATTGGCCACTTGATGGGGGATGTATCTCTCCTATGAAGTCTAATCCCCATTTCTAAAATGGTTCATTCACATGAATAGGAATCAAGGGCAAAGCTGCTAATTTCTGTCTTTCTGCAAATATTTGGCACTTGTCACATGCTCTAACCCAAGCAAAAGCATATGAGTACAGTTTTGGCCAGTAAAAACCAGCCCTCAAGATTTTATGAGTTGTAGCCCTCCAACTATAATGTCCTCCACAAATTCCTTCATGAAACTCTGTCATTACATTCTGAACTTCATTTTCCATGAGGCATAACAGTAATATACCTAGAGGGTCTCTCCAATAGAGCTGTCCATTGGCAATTACATATTTCTGGGATTTCATCCTTACAGCTCTGTATTTTATCTTATCACAACTTGGAGGAAAGCTAAGAGTTAAAAGATATTCAACTATTTCTTTATACCAAGGACTAGTTAGGTATTTCATGTGTACCTTTTGAGTGGCCATCTCTAGCCCCTGCTGTTCTTCTCCTTTCTCAGATTCTTCATTGGCTATCATGGATAGATTAATGCCCAAGGCTTGATGATTTGATTCAGATAACATATTAGCAAGTCCCTGTCCCTTAATCAGCTTGGTAGGCCTTATGTCCAAATCATATTCTTGTATTTTTTCAATCCATCTTCCTCTTTTACCTTCGCTATCTCCTTGAACAAGAATGTCTTTGACAGCTGCTGTGGGGACATAGGCAGTAATGTGAGATTGCAAAACATATATTCTAAAAGCTTTAAGTGGCTTTACCAGGGCATATGCCTGCTTCTCCAATATATTGTATTTTAATTCAGCATCATAAAGCACTTGACTGAAGAAATCTATAGGCTGCTCATACCCCTCTTCATTTCTCTGCAATAATACTCCAGCAATTGTATGAGGTGAAGAAAATGAAAATATCATAAATGGATTTTTGTAATCTGGTCCAGCTAGCATAGGAGCTTCAGCGAATGCCTGTTTTATCCTTGTGAATGCATCTCTATACTCCTGGGACCATTTTACTTCATTCTCCTTTTTCAACATATTAGTTATATGCCTAACTATCTCGGCATAGTTAGGAATGAACCTTCTTAAAAAATTTATTCGACCTAAAAACACCTATACTTCCTTCTTATTCCTGGGTAAAGGAATACTATTTATTACTTACACTCTCTTAGGGTCTATTTTCACACCGTCTTTAGTTACAATGTGCCCTAAGAGTTTTCCTTCATCTAATGCAAATAAAGATTTTTGAGGATTGAGAGAAAGGCCATACCTTCTGCATTTTTCAAAAGTTCTTTTTAAATGCTCAATATGCTCATCATCATTCTTTGAGAACACTGTAATGTCATCGAGATATACCACCAAAAACTTGTCCCGCTCCCCAACAAAGGCTATGTCCATTGCCCTCTGAAAAGTAGCTCCTGCATTAATCAATCCAAATGGCATTCTGGCATACATAAATTTTCCCCATGGTGTAGTGAATGTTGTTTTCTTCTGATCTTCTGGAAGTACAGCCACCTAATTGTAGCCAGAAAAACCATCCATCATTGACATTCTGGATGCTCCCACTACTTTCTGCAGGATGTGGTCCATCTTGGGCAGTGGATAATTATCCTTTAGAGATGTTCTATTTAAATTTCGGAAGTCCACACACAGCCTTATTATGCTCAGCTTGGATTTGACCAAAAAGGGGCTCATGAGCATAATTTTGATTTTCTTCTAAAATTAAACATGAAAAATCTCCCTCTTTGTTATAAATTGGAGAATTCTCTGAGCAGTCAGCCTTAGTTACCATTTTAACAAATCTAGTCTCCCTGTATAACCTCCTCTCCTGGCCTCCAAAGACTGGGACAGTAGCATATGTTAATTCCAACTTGATTGACCCACCAATTTTCGTACCCCAGGACCTTGACAGTAGCATGCCAAAGCGGGCTAGGATATCAGCAGCCACAATGTCCATGACCACACTCTTCGCTGGAATTTGGGCCAAATTGACCACTAAATCTTTAATCATTCCCAAGCATTTAACTCTTTTAGAATCAAATTAATATAGATCTTTGTATGGTCTTGTAATTTGCAGTCCTAGTTGTTCCATGACAGACAGAGGCATAAGATTATGGGAGGCTCCAAAATCTAACATACAATTATGTAACAGTAGGTCATGGATGACTAGAGACACATAAAAAGGAGGAGTAGAAGGGTCTATCTCCTCGACATATGGGCCAAAGAATACCATGGGTCTTTCTTCTTGTAGGTTTAGACTATCAGGCACAATTGGTGTTTTAGGAGGGAGTATGAAGGAAGTAACTTGAGACTGATATACAGGTTGTTTTAATAATTCTGTTAAGGGGACTGGAATCTTAATCTTCTCAAGTTCTTTTTTCCAATTGAAAGTAGAAGGAGGCTTCTCTATCGGAACTTCTTTTGACTCTTTATTTTCCGCTGAAGCTTTAATTTCTTTTGATACAGGCTCATCATTAGGAGGACTGACTATTTTTGAAGAAGAAGGAATCTGGTCATTGGGCTGCAAAAGAGCATTTAGAGGATTCTTACCTTTTTCCGTGTTCTTCTTTGTTGCTGATTCCTTCTGAGCAGATGCTTCTTTCTGAGGTGGCTCTTCTTCTTGGTCTTGAGTTCGGGTCCTCTTTCTTGAAGATCTGAGATCATACTTTACATTGAATTGTGCTTGCATGAAATCAGCAAATTGCTTACAATAATGGTCAATCTCTGCTTCTTCTTCTTCATCTTGCAATGGGCATTCCATATCATCATTATTTGAAAAAGCCAGATTTGAATCTTCTAATACATAATTTGCATCTCCAGTGGAGTCATCTGTTGGTCCTTCCAGGTACAAGGGATGGGGTACCTGGTCTTGTTGTTCCTTTTCTTCTCTAGGAAATATTTGCAATGGGGGTCTTCTATACTGGGGATTATATCCTCTGTTTGGAGCATTATAGAAATTCTTGGGAGCTGCATTTTTAGCTTCCAGTTCAAGCTTGACCATTTTCTTTATCATTTTGCTTATTTCATCCATCTTGTCTAAATCCTTTTCCTGATTAGAGGAAGAAACTTCTTCTTTGCCTCTCCTCCTAGTATCTTGTTCAACTTTTCCCTTTAATTTTCCAGTAGAGGCGAAGTTTGCTTCCAACTCTAGAGCATCTGACTGTGCATCATCTAAAGTGGCAGGTTTTCTTTCTCTTAATGCGAAACCGAAATCAAGATCAAAGGTTGCTATAAAAACTGTCTTAGCAGCTGTTTCATGGGGCTTCATTTCAGGAAGCAGGCTCAAATATAACTTTTTGAATCTTTTAATAAACTCTGATAACCCTTCATTATGTTTCTTCTTCATAGTATTAAACTGAGTAAGACACTGACCACGGTCTTTCTTTTCCCCCCATTTTCTGAGAAAAGTATTCTCCATAATATCCCAGGTGGTTATTGAACGGTTCCCCAATGTTTTGAACCATTTTCTGGCTTTACCCTCCAAAGATTGTGCAAATAATCTTAAGACCACGTCCAAATGTTCAACATTTAAGTTTTCTGCAAAAGAGCAGAAGGTCTCGAGATGTTTCTGAGCATCAATTTCATTTTCACCATTAAATCTTGGCAGAATCTTCAAATAATCCTGTGGCATATCATTTAGCACTTGGGGTAAGGCCAGTGGCGCATATTTGTTCAATAGAAAAGTAGGAACATTAGCCATTGGAGGAGGTGGGGGTTGAGCCACAGTCTGAGAGACAAATGAAGGGAGGGGAGTAGGAGGGAGTGGAGTATGGATGACAATGGGAATATATTGCACAAAAGCCTGAGGTGTGGATGGGAATAGTTCACGGTTAACAGCAACTACTTATGTAACTTCTTTAATTTCCTCAGCCTCGAAAGTAGGATGAGAATCTCCTCCAATCCAGGCACTTCCTCTACGTGGAGTTTCCGAGTAAGACTCGGGCTTTTTTGTTCTAACTTCTTGAGAAGAAGAGGGCGGATAATATTCAACGGAATATTCAGGGTTTTCAACACGAACTGACTTCCTCTCCTTCCAAACTCTTTTATGAATGATCTTCTCTGGGTCAGACACGTAAGGTGTCTTTGATTGAAATGTATTTGACCTCAAATGTGGCTTATGAGGAGCCAGGACTACCAATAAATTTATCAAATGAAACCAGTGGAGTCGCCAAGGTGAGAGATACGCAACTCTTCAACTCTCTGTGCTCACCTGATTAGAGAGTGAAAACAATTTGTCGAGACCCAGGGAAACTGATATCCTTGAATTCGTTCCCCGGCAACGGCGCCAGAAAGATGTTGTGGACAATTTTTTCACCCCTTAGAGATAGTCTAGAGTTTCTATAGACCAGTGCCTAGGACATCTTAATATATCAAGGAGCTCATTATATAGCTTGGGTTGTTAGCCCAAAAAGCTCGCTTACTATCTCTTGTTAAACAAGGAAGATAATTTGAATGGGACCAATCTCTCTCAGAAGCTAATACAAAGATAAGAATAATGTAGGAACATCATGTAAAACTCCAATATAAAGGCTTCAGACAGTTAAGAGACAGCTTACTGTAAAGAGGGCCAGTTCAAATAATATATCACAGAAATCAAGTATCAAAGAGTGGATGCAATGAATGAAATTAGGAGAAAATACCAATTGATATTAGACTGATACCCAGATATACAACAAAACCATGCATGGGCTTGTCAATTCAAGAATCCATACACAATCCTGGCATTTTAAAAGCACCCTTCTAAAATAACTGATATAGCAGAAAATATGGAAGAGATGAGCATGGAACCGTATATCACGACTAGGCCTATTTAAAGCGCTTGACTAATTCCAGAAAGGGCACCAACTGGGATGAATCCTTACTGCAAACTAGTGAGCCACTCGCATTCTAGAACATGATACAAGAAGAAAATAGCATGAAATGAGAGATTGTATTAACACATAAAAGAAATTACATACTGTGATATACCAAAGACCAGAATCCTCATTGCAGTTATAACTCCTCCTCACTGAGACCCTACGGGATCTGAACCTTCATACAGAAATATTACAAAATGTATACAAAAGCCTTGTCGCTGCAAAGTTTGCTGATAGAAATCTGGAACCCCTCTAATGTCTAATTTCTGGGCTTTTATAGAGAAGAAAGAGAATTCTCGAGAAGGAGGTAGGTGGAGCACACTTAATGACTTAATTTGAATAAAAATTGCAGAAAACATTCGCGCCCATACCATGAATGACTACCATATTAATGACGGTACTTGGCTGAAGGGGGAAAATCTGTTGCAATAAAGCCTTGAGGTTGCTCAGGTTCGTGCAGGGTACTCTCGGCCCCTTGAGCCTGAAGCCGGAATTTGTATTTTTCGGTGCCTGACACTGAACTCCTTAGTCTTCTGTTGATATTCTTTGTAACCTCATTTATGTTTCCAGCTACCAGCACCCGCCCATTTTGAATTGCCTTGGGAATTTAATAAATGTTCATTTAGCTTCCATAAATGATGGTCTTATCAGTATATCTTCTCAGATCTTTGCTCCATCATTCTGCACCTGTTGAATGGTCCTTTGAAATGTATTCGGTCTCTGTTAATGGGAATGAAAATTAATGGAGGCTCCCTGTTGCTGCAACTTGCAAAAATCCATAAACATTTTAAGGAAAACAAGCACTGGGACAATGGCGTGATGAGCTACATGTGTGTGAAGGTGAAGACACACATAAATGGTGGATAATGGGGAGCAATGGAAAACACAAACACAAGAGAATGGCGGAGACATGAAGGGTAAAGGTAGGATTTACAATGGAATGACACTTGATAAACGAGGAAGAGGTATATAATATGAATTTGTGATAATATGTGTCAACGGAAAACACAAATGACTGGGGTGGATGGAGGTGACACGCGGGCGTACGAGAGGATTAGCGGAAGGGATGACATGGACATCATGGAGTGGGACCCGGGGATCTAATCGCAATCGAAAATCACAAGAGGGAGAGGGGAGGGATGACACACAGATAACTTCTGATGCGATTGGGGGCGAATCCCCTTTTTAAAACTGAAATTCCAATGACTTCCTGATTTACCAAGGAAAATGCCTTTTATATGGACAGGCGGAAGTATTATATGGTGGGGCCCAGCAGGCCAATCGCGATCAGAGATTGGGGCATGGAGGTGATTTTAATCGTGACTGGGAGGAAGTGTGATGCGATTGATCCTGGGAGGATGGAGCGATCGGGGTGATGGGGTAATCGGAGAGGTGTGATGACCCGATTAATCGAATCGCAAATATTTGTGATGGATTAATCGGAACGGTTGTAACTCGACTCTCGATTGGAACGGACATTGTGATTGCGATTGATAAGCGGGGTTTTATATACATAAAACTTTATAATGAGGTTTCATAATGATGCACAGCGGGGAAGTGGGTTGAGCTTGCGGCAAAAGGGACCAGGCCTTAATGTAGTATTTGAATATGGCATTTCGGCCCATTTGAATAATTAGATGAAGATCTGGTTGGGTACAATAGGTGGATAACCTAAAACCATCACAGGTAGTAGACCTCCCTTCTTTTATGTTATCCACCAACCAAAGATGATGGTTTAAGGTTGTCCACCAACCGAAGGCATGCTCATGGGAATCCGTGTCTCTGGCTACATATCTGAATCTAGAATGATGAATTGTGGCTCAGGCTTGCTTGAAATGCTATGTCCCTGAGCCACAATCTCTCATTCCATGTTCAGAGTTGTAGCCAAAGACACAATAGTTCAAGCGAGCCTGAGCTACAATTCGTCATTCGAGATTCAGAGATGTAGCCAGAGACACAGATGCCCATGAGCATGCCTTCGGTTGGTGGACAACCTTAAACCATCATCTTTGGTTGGTGGATAACCTAAAAGAAGGGAGGTCTACTACCTGTGATGGTTTTTGGTTATCCACCAACCAAAGATGATGGTTTAAGGTTGTCCACCAACCGGAGGTATTGAGTGGGGAAGAGCGCAGTGAGGGAGCGGATCTGTGAGGCGGCTTTGTGTGGAGTGAAGCGTTGTAAAGGGGAGCGGATGAAGGCCGCTCTGTAAGGAGATAGCGGATTTTGGAAGAGGCGTATGTGGATCGGGATATGTAGAGCCGGGTTAATGTAGCAGATAGGCATAGGGAATGGGTCTGTCGTACCTTAGGGAGCAGAGAGTTTGAGAGGGGACGGGGTTTTGCAGTGACCGAGGGTAGATAGGTGTATGGGTGCATTGGAGTATGTCTAGATTGCAGGGGCCGTGGAGAGTGTGAGGTGAGAGCATTGAAGAATAGGGAGCGTTGTGGGATGAGAGGGCCAAGAGGCCAATTTGCAGAAATTTTTATTTTTATTTGATGTTAAAACGGTAGAGAGGAGTAAGAAATCTAGCAGCAGAATTTTTTCTTCCAAATATATAGCATAATTTTTCTAGATACACAGCAGAATAATTTGCAGGAACTTGTAAACTTGCAAAAATGATTTTTCCAGCAGTAGAAAAACCCAGAATGGCAGAAATTTTTCAATGGAAAAACTCAAAAAAATTTCTTGAAAACCAAAAAATTTTCTTCAAAACCCCACTTTGAACAGTGTTCCAGCAGCTCTTTAAAATGTAGAATTAAAAGACAGAGATTGCAGGAATAATGAGCAGTGAGAAAACCTTCAGATGGGCAGTGCTGCCTTTCTTCAAAGCCAATGCCTGAATGCTGCCAATTTCTGAATGTTGGGATTTTGAATGCTGCTCCTTCTCAAAACCAACGCTGATCTTCTTCAAAACACCTTTGAATGGTGGCATAAACTCTGCTACAGAAACTCTCTAAATGCTGCAAAAACGCCAAGAATTTTTGCAGATATGCACAGGCCATAAACGAAAATGGCTCACTCAATTTGGAGCAGGGCCAACAATTTCCCGCTCTGATACCATGTTAAACACCATGTTAAATCACACACATGGTGTATGAGGAAGATGAACACACACACACACAAGAGACTCAACACACAATGAAAGATAAGCGTGAGGCTTTCTTATTTTCCATTATACAAAGATGTACATTTATAGTACAATGGTGCGACTCTTGGTTTCACATTCCAAGGTCACTTGGAATCCATTGTGACTTTTCATATTCCACACCTACCCATGGAGGATTAGGTGTTCCAACACTGTCTCTGTCTTTATCTTTGTCTTTTCATCACTAACCTGTGTTGTTGCAAACAGGTTGTCTTCCACTGACTCAAGTGGGGTTATCACACCAAATAGCATCATGTTAATATTATGAAAACCTGAAGCAACTGAACAAACAAGAGAGGAATCAATAAAAAGGTATATAAGTGGCCAAAGACAGTGTGTTATCTTGCTTAGTGTTTGTTGACGAACTTTCTATTCATTTGCAATCTTCTTTCCCTGTTTTTTTGCTATGGCTCACTGATTTGGCTGACAATGCAGAATTCACGGGACATTGAGGATCTGTTTGTAAGGAGGAAGTTCAATTGATGGAAAATCAACCATAATTCATAAAATTCTCACCATATTTCATCTATGGGACATCTCAATCGCTTTAAGTAACTATATTCCTTGCTAGGCTAAACACTCTGTGGTGACTAGTAGAGAGTGAAATAGAACATGAAATCCCCCAAGCAGTAATAAGAGGGTGACATTTGATTCAGATGAACCTTGATTCTTCAATTTATGTTTCCACTTCTTCAAAACCAGTTTTCACAGATATTTCCAATAACGATTTCAATCTTTTGTAAACCTTTGTCACTTCTAAGGCGCTATGCACAGATAAATTAATCACTGCACCCTATGCAAATCCATATTTATCAGATTCAAGGACCATCTTCTAAATATGATGGAAGGTGCAAAATGAAGAAATACTAGAGTTGGAAATCCCAACAACACATTTTTTATTTGTACCTTGTCTGTTGTTGTTGGATTATGTTCTATCCATCATCGCTAATGTTGCTCCTGCACCTCAAACCGAATCTACGACCAGAAGCATCATGTGTCATACATGCAGAAGGGTCACACATATGGCACACTACACAGAAAAATGGGGCCACATAGAATTTTAGATATTGGTAAAGACCCGCTTGGTTTCATATTATTTCCACGGAAAATTTCAGGGGCTAATATTCGTAGGTGGGCTAGTTTTGTATACTTTTTCCAAAAAAATTATTCTCAAATTTCAGTTTTTTCTAAAAATAATTCACCCAAGTTTTATAGTATGAAATTATTTTACATTAAAAATTGCCAGTATATTGTATAGACTATTATAATATAATCAGTAATTTAGATATTTTACAAAAATATCATCAAATGTTTTACAATTTTTCTATTAGATATTACTAAGATTTGCTAAGGTTTCTAAACATTCAAATAAATATCCATCCTTAAAATTTGCCACGATTATTTCTCCCTTTCTTACTTTGGAGGTGAAATCCACCCTCCTTAGCCTATCTCTCAAAACCCTCCTCTTATGATTCTATATGGAAGGTAGATTATTAAGTGCATAATTCCTAGATTCTAAATTTATGGGAGATGGTATCCCGTGTAAAAAGGGAATATCACACACAAGGGACTATCGAACACAAACATTTATACAGTCATTCATTTGGCATATCTTTGAGCTTATATACATTCATTGAGATGCAACTACTTTAATAAATGCAACTCCTTGAACAGATGAAACACATTCATTTATTCATTGAATGGATAAATGCAATAACCTACCCAAGATGGACGAGATGAGATATTAACGCCCGAATGAGAACGGTTGCAACTATCCTTTCAGACTCTAGTTTGCATTTTTTTTACAGGGTGACAATTTTGAAGTGCCAACGTCCTTACCGACCAACCCGAATGAACATATTTCTGCTATGACTTCACCAATTTCTATGTTCGAAAGGTCTACCAAGCTAAATGAGAAACTAGGAAGTTGTTGCTTCCTCTGTTGTATTTGGATCTACATCCTTTATTTTTTCCATGCACGAAGGGAGATTCTTAAGGTGGTTACACCCTCATAGTCTCCCTTTTATAGATAGGTCCTAGCTAGGATGACAACAATAATGATGTTAGATTTTTTTACATCTAATTATTCCAATGGGGTATCAATTTGATTTGGTATGTAGGAGAGATAGTGGTATGAATATCGTCCCCCAACTAATAAAACTTTTCAATTTGGTACATATACTATAGATATCTACCCCTCAATAAAAAATGAAAAGTTGAGTGGAGTTGTTCAGGGCTTACACACGATGTTATGGAGACAATGCTATGAAGCACAGTGAGGCACATAATGCTCGTGCGAGGGCCCACATGCTTCATTGACTGTTGAATTTTTACCTCCTTTTTTTTTCCATGCATTATGCTTAAAAATAACTTTAATTACTTTGTGTATGATCACATTATGTTTAAAAGTCACTTTAATAGATTTCTGGACGATCACCTACATTTCACCTTCTCCAAAATCTATGAGAACTTTCGACATAATTTGAGGCAAATTCCACTCGGGCATGAGATTTTAAATAAATAACCTAATGATCTTAAGTAATTTAAACACAGAGTTGCAATTCTAAACAATTCCTGTGATCAATATAAAGTAAAATTTTCCAATGCAATAAAAAATCAAACAACTCATCCTAATAATGGTTGCACCAGAATAGTTTGTTGTGTCAAGGAAAAAGGTACTAGAAGATAAATGAAGTTGTTTTGGTTTTAGGATATATAAGATTCCCTTTGGCCTAGTTAAGTGGTAATGAGTTTGGATTGTCATTTTTTATTTTTCTGTATGGCTAGATGTTTTTTAAAGCTACGTAGAACAACAACTCGATATTAATTAATGGTTGAATTTTCATAATAAAAATGGATGGTTTTAATCAGTTAGTGGTTGACACTTTGGAATCTGTGATAAATATGGAAAAACTTTTGTTGACTAGAGTTTTAAAATATAAAGAGAAAGCTTGCATTTTGGTCTTCTGATGTTAGGAAATAAGAGGTTTCTTTTCTCGTGATAGTCATAGGCTTCTATGGAAGTTCATTGTCATTAATGTTGAAAGCACATATTAAAGATTTCTAGGAAGTTTTCATAATGTCATATTTTAGTCATTTT
The DNA here is from genome assembly GCA_034641835.2 of Pinus albicaulis. Lineage (NCBI taxonomy): Eukaryota > Viridiplantae > Streptophyta > Pinopsida > Pinales > Pinaceae > Pinus > Pinus albicaulis. Next base: position 554,679,106 of record CM076571.1, read on the forward strand.
GTTAGTGATAGCTTTGGAATAGTTACTAAGTTAGTCACATGTAAGCACCCACAAGCTTGGGACTAATGGTGGGGAGCGAGGTTCCATTCCCATGGGCTCTTCTGTCAACTTGAGGTAGACCGTAGCCATGGGGACACCAAAGAGTTGATTCAACTATTAAGGTAATGGTATTTCCAATTAAATGAAATTAATGAAAGGTTGTCATACTTAGAGAAGGAGCATGAGCTCCACCCAAAATTCCTACGATGTTTGTATAGACCACATTTGGAAAACCATAGTGGGGGAGAAGTAAATACTAGTGGGAATGGTGGGAACAGAGTAATCATTTTGACCAACTCAAAGTAATATGGTGGACACCAAGTGTCTAGAGGAGCATACGTTCAAAAGGTTTGTAAATGGTGATATTGTATTGTTTTTATTTTAAAACAAATTTATATCAATATAATCATATTTTATATTAACAAATTCCATTTCAATGATGCAAAAAATAATGGAACGGAAAATTGGGGAGAGTGAAAATCAGAGAATACAATAGCTAAGACCCACAAAACATGGGTACTAGCATTCTCCATGTTAATAGCATGAAAACTTTCCAAATTTTCAGATAATATAATTGATACAAAGAATGCATCTTTTAGAAATTGAACATTGGGTAATAGAATTAAATGACATTTTATATAACACAGATGTAGTTTTGTTGACGCCAAATATTTTGGAATTCCACATAGTTTGAATTAATTCCATATGTGATAGAATAATTGCATTCAAAGATGAGAGTGGATATAATCTCAAGCAAAGGCTACTAATTTTAAGTAGCACATTATTACTAGCCGGCAGTGCAAACCTTCCAAGCCAACAATACCAACATCAATAGATACACCAACATTAAAATAACTAGTAGCTAGGGCATCAACATCAACATCAAAGCCCACGAAGGTTTGATCAATACCACTGATTCCACATTAGTCTTTCATTGGAGGTGAAATTTCTTTAATTTGTAATTGTCTTGGAATCTAAGTATGATGAATAATTTTTTACCGTCAATGGAGGTAAGCCCAAGATTTATATGGAAAAATGTTTCATTTCACTTTTTTATATATTAAAAGACGGAAGAATGCTAATGAAGTGAATTGTTTTTATTTAAATTGAAATTTTTTATATATTAAGATATCATAGAAATATAAACATGGTAATATTTTCTAAATAAAAGATATATTTATATAATATTGACATAGTAAAATAAAATCGATTAAATTAAATTAAATTATATTATATTAAAATAATTTAAAATAATTATTTATTTATTTCATAACCTATTGGTTTCTTCTTTGATGGCTAATTCTTTTCTTCTCTTGTCCCTGCATTTATATTTATAACTCTCCTTCTTTGTTTCTCTTCCTCAACCTTTGTCTTGACAATGGGTCTTGTTGTAGACTTGAAACATTGGCATTCAAACATGTCTACTGTCGAGCAATTTCTGATCACTCAATCATAAGAATATTTAATTTACCTTATGTTAGGTCCCTATAATACTAGTGTAGCCCCCTTATTGTTATTGTTAGTGTAGCCACTTATTGTTATTGTTGTGCCCCATAGAAACCCACTATTTTCATTGGTGTTCCCTTATATTATTAGTGTTATGTAGGCTATGATTATATTGTGACCCCTTAGACTCCTATATATACAAATGAGGTCATGTAATTTGTATCATCCAAGAATTCTTCATTTATGTAATGTGAAGTAGCTTTCCCCCTCAAAGAGATAATTTTTAATTCATTGATCTATCTTTTCTTCTACTTTGTGAGTTGGTTGCATAACATTTGGTATCAGATCTTTGGATTCTAGGGTTTTTCTTCTTCAAACAGACCATCTTGGAATATTCACTTTAATTTTTTTTCACCGATCCTTCAAAATATAAAATTGCAACCATGTGCAGCTGAAATATTGGTTAATCTTATGAACGAATTTCAGATCTTCATTTGCTATATTTTTGGAAACATGATCCGAGGAAATAAGGGTTTTTGTTGGCTCTATAATTTCATCTCAAATAGGTGACCTAGGGAAAATCATCATAAATTTCGTTTCAAGAATCATATTTGAATTTTGTAAAAAGTGACTGAAATTATAGGGACTGCAGTTTTTCCTGTATAAATTTCAGGGCCAAAGGTTGAAACTGTGACACATGGCATCATGTAAAACTTTTCCCTACTGAACCAATCCATAATTAAGTCATTGTGGGATATTTGTTATAACTATATATTGAAGAATCCAATATTGGTCTGACTTGTGGCATTGGAAAGAGGATTTAGAGTGATAGAACATGACCAAACTTCATACCTTGGAGATATGAAATTACAGAGTTACAACAATTGCAATATCAAGCTCCTAAAAGAAAGAAAAATATGTGTATTTTTTTAAAATTGCATAACTTTTGTTTGAAAAATAAGTTTGAAGTGATTCTAAGGGCATATTGAAGAAATCAGTATTGGGTTATAAAATTCCTTAAAAAAAATAATTCCATACCCATTAAGCCCTTAGAAAGCTATACTATGATGCGTAAAGAGGAACGATAGCACCATGATATATCAAAATTACGAGACGAAGTGCAACAAAATTAGCTCTCACAAAGAGAAACCAAAGATGAACTAAAAGGTGATATGGATGGTTTAAATGGTGACATGGAAGGTTTGAAGGAATTTTTGACAAAGTTTCTACAAGAAAGGCTTCCTAATGGTGAAAAGTTATTCCATGAAACTCACGATGAGAATAAAAAAAATGTCAATCATGATTTTAGAGACTCCAATGTTGGGTTTAAGACCCACCACATTCCAAATATCAATATGAGGAAGTTTTATGGCAAGGATATGATAACATGGATATCATAGATGGAGAAATATTTTAATCTCCATGATGTGCAACACACAGAAAAGGTACACATTGCAACTTTATATTTAGAACCCAATTAGTTTGTATGTTATCGATGGATTTTCTCTCGTAAACCACTTGTCACTTAGTCAATTTTTATGAAGGAAATGATAGAACATTATAATTATACAAAGAGAAACACCTTCTTTAGCCAATTGATAAATCTCAAACAAAAGGGTTCAATGGTGGAGCACATTGAGGACTTCAAAAAATTAAATATCATGGTAACTGATATTCTAGAGGAGCATAAGATTGTTGTCTTCATAAGGAATTTAAAGGATAACATCAAACATGAGGTTCACCTTTGAGAACCTGATTCATTGGAGAAGGCATTTAGGACGGCAAGAAAAGTTGAAAGCAAAATTATGGAAGCAATGAAGTCTACCACTCACAAATATAAATATGGAAGTGTTGTAGCTCCTAGCCTTCCACAACCTACATGGTAGACACCACAATAATTGGAGTAAAAAATAGAAAAATGGCTTTATTATAGTTGTGATAGAAAATTCACTAAAGGTCATAAGTGCACTAAGAAGAAATTATTTTACATAGATTGTGAAGAAGAGGAAGAAAATGAAAAAGAAACATCAAAATAGGATAATATACACTAGGAACTAACCCCAGAGAAAGAAGAAATGAATTTGAACATGTCTTGTAATGCATTGGAAGGAATTACCACTCCTCAAAATCTCGAGATAGAAGGATATATAAAGAAGAAAAAAGTAATAGTGTTTATTGATTCAGATAGTACCCATAATTTTATTTATTATAAGATAGCCAAGGAATTATTTTCTTCCTATTTCCAACACCATAGTGTCCAGTGATGGCTGCAAAAGGAGTAACTATAAATTTCTCTAGAAATTTCCATAATATCAAGCTAACCATGGGGGAATATTTATTGAATATTCAAATCCTTCCCATTCCAATGGTTGGTGTTGATGTCGAATTAGGAGTCCAATGGTTACAATAGTTGGGGATGATAACTTTTAATTTGCAAGAACATTTCTTGTAATTTTTTTGGAAAGAAAGGAAGTTTAATTAAGGGGTATCGTAGGGAAACCAGAAAATATGATCAACTCTAGTGTCATGGCAAAGCTTCAGAAGAAATAACAACGAGGCATAATTTCACAATTATGCTCACTAATGGTTCATACATCGAAACCATCTATTTCTTCGGATCTCCAAAAAGTCTTTGACAATCATTCCAAGGTGTTAGAGACTCCCAAAGGCCTCCCACCTATTCGTGATCATGATCATACTATTCATTTGATTCCAATAACTGTTCCTCCAAACATTAAGGCCTACATATATCCTTATGCCCAAAAGCGTGAGATTGAACGTATGGTTGCATAAATGCTAGAGGTTGGTATAATTCAACCTAGTCAAAGTTCTTTCTCTGCTCGAGTAGTATTGGTGCACAAGAAGGATGGATCATGGTGTATGTGTCTGGATAATAGGGAGATCAATAAGCTCACTATTAAAGATAATTTTCCCATTCCTATCATTGTTGAATTTTTGGATGATTTACATGGAGAAATTTACTTCACCAAGCTGGATCTTTGTTCAGGATATCATCAAATTAGAATGAAGACTGAGGAAATTCTGAAAAAAACATTCATAACTCATGATGGTCATTATGATTTTTTGTTCATGCCTTTTGGCCTTACTATTGCACCTTCCACATTTCAAGGTTTCATGAATTCCATTTTTCAAACCATTAGAAAATTTGTGTTAATATTTTTTGATGATATACTAATCTACAATAACTATTGGAAGGATCATGTTCAACATGTTCACAGGGTGCTAAAAATATGGGAGGATAAAGAATGATATGCAAAAAAATAAAAAAATTTCTTTGGAGTATAGGAGGTGGAATAGTTGGGTCATATTGTATCTCATAATGGTGTTAAGGTAGACCCTAACAAAATTAATTCCATTAAGGAATGGAAAATCCCCACAACCATAAAGCATATTCGAGGATTTCTTCGGTTGACAGGGTATTATCGCAAGTTCGTTAAGAATTATGGGATAAAATCAGCACCCCTAACATCATTACTAAATAAATATGTATTTTCCTGGACTCCATAATCAAATAATGAATTTGAACATCTTAAAGAGGAAATGTGCCAAGCATCGGTCTTAGCTACACCATACCTCATGAAAACCTTTATTGTGGAATGTGATGCCTTAGGAAATGGAATTGGTGCATCTTTAATGCAAGAATGAAGACCCATTAGTTTTGAAAGTTTTCCAATCTAAAGAAATTATTTACACAAACCTATTTACGAGAAGGAAATGTTGGCAATAGTACATGCACTAAATAAATGGAGACATTACCTAATGGGAAGACACTTCAAGGTAAAAAAATATTATGATAGTCTTAAATATTTATTGGGACAACTATTATCTTCAGAATAACAACAAAAATGGGTCACAAACATTTTTTGTTATGAATTTGAAATCATCTACAAAAAAGGGAAGCAAAATGTTGTTTCGGATGCACTCTTAAGAAAGGATGAGGATGTGGAAACATTGCTTTGTGCCATTTATATTATCTAACCTAAGTGGATAACTGAAGAAAGGGATGAATATAAGAATGATGAAGAGGTGTGGACACTCATTCAAAATCTGTAGCAAAATCCTAGTACATCTGATACATTTAGGTGGAAAAATGATTCATTATGGTACAAAGATCACTTATAAATTTGTAAGAATTCCCAACTCAAAAAAATATTCTTTTGGAATTACACACCTCTCCCTTTGGAGGGAACTCAATATTTTTAAAAACTTACCATAGGGTTAGGAATCATTTTTTTTGGGATGGGCTTAAATATTATATTCAAAATTTTGTGACTTGAATGTTTGGTTTGCCAACAAAATAAAGTTGAGATAATTAAGACCCCGAGTCTGTTACAACCTTTAGCCATTCCAAGATAGCATTGGGAGGAGGTCTCAATGAATTTTATCACATTTTTACACAAGTATGAAGGAAAGAGTGTCATCATGGTGGTCATTGATAGAATTACAAAGTATGCACACTTTTGTACATTATCTCATCCTTTTAAAGCTAGTGCAATTGCTACTGCATTTATTGAAACATTTCAAAATCTTCATGGAAACCCAAGATTGTCCTAAGAAAATTGTACAACCATAATAAAATTTATAAGAACTAATATGATTCAATATGATAATGTCAACTATGCAGCATGATTCACCATTTTAAGGGTAAAAAATTAAAAAAATTAAAAAATAATAAAACTACTTTTTGAACTTGTATTTTCAACTTATCTTCTTACGGTTTTACTCAAATTTCGAGCAGGAGTACTCACTGGATGAAAAATTTAATTCCTCATCGAAGGAGTACCCATGTTGCATACTTTTGATGGACTCTGCTACACAAAAAATGAGAAATACGTGAAAAAGTGTGATTGCAATAACATTTTTTATGTATTTCTCATTTCTTGTGTAACATGTTCCATTGAAAGTATCCAACATAGGTACTCCTTGGATGATGAATTAAATTATGCATCCAACAAGTGTTCCCACTCAAAATTTGAGTAAACCCATAGGGAGATAAGTTGAAAATACGAGTTGAAAAAATAATTTTTCTTATTTCCCTCTAAACGTTGATGAGGTAATCTAATATTATTTTATTATATCCAATGTTATTTTTTAATTTCCCTAGGAGGCCCATTTTAGACCTCAAAATTCCCCTAATGATTAAGTGATAGAGATCCAATTTTCACTGGAAATTTTTGGACGAAATTATTTTCTTATATTGCTACTCAATTAGCTTATAGATCATCTTATCATCCTCAATCTGATGGGAAAGTTGAGAATAGTGAAAAAAAAATTGGAACAATATATTTGTTACTTTGTATCTGATAAAAAAACACAATGGTTCAAATGGTTACCTCTAGTTGAATGGTGGTATAACACTTCTTTCCATACTGCAGAAAAAATTCCCCCATTTATGGCACTCTATGGATATCATCCACCATCCATCACATCATCTTTAAGAGAAAATTATAAGGTTCAAGCAATGGAATATCACATCAATAATAATAAAAAAATTATCCAACTCTTAAATGATAACCTCACTTTGGTGCAAAAATGAATGAAACATCAAGCACACGAGCATCAGAGTGAAAGAAGTTTCGATGTAGGCGACTGGGTATTTTTACGGCTACAACTATACAAAAAAATGTCCCTCAAGAAAGCTAAGAAGGATAACAAATTATCACCCACGTACTACGGTCCTTACAAGGGGTTGAAAAATATTGGTACTATGGCATACAAATTAGAGTTACTTGCATCTTCCCGAGTGCACCGAGTTTTCCATGTTTCATGCTTAAAGAAGTTTATTGGTGACAAGATTCTAGTTCAAACAGTGTTTCTAGAAATTTGCGAAGAAGGAAAAATCATATCTGAGCCTAAATCAGTCACAAAAACAAGAACCAAAAGACTATGAAATCAATCAATTTTAGAGTATCTCATTAAGTGGAAGAACTTACTCGATAAAGATTCCACATCGAGAATGAGAATTTTATACAGAAGCATCCTAAGCTACTCACACATTGATTTAGGTCCCTATAATACTAGTGTAGCACCCTTATTGAACTATTGTTAGTGTAGCCCCGTATTGTTATTGTTTCGCCCATGTAGCCCCCGTATTTTTATTGTTGTGCCACATAGAAGCCCACTATTTTTATTATTTTACCCTTACATTATTATTATTATGTAGCCTTTGATTATGTTGTGACCCCTTAGACTGCTATATATACAAATGAGGTATTGTCATTTTTATTATCCAAGAATTGCTCATTTATGTAATGTAAATGAGTTTCCCCATCAAAGAGGCTAATTTTATGTCGTTGATCTATATTTTCTTCTATTTTGTGAGTTGTTTGTATAACACCTTAAAACATTGATTTCAACCAATGTTTCATCGACCATGAAGGCAATAATTTTCCAACTATGATCAACTTGGTGACACCTATGCATGAGGTGCTCCAACCATAGTAAAATTTCATGTGATTTATTACGTGATGCCACCACACATGCAAATACAACCACAATTTGTTTCTTGTAAAAAATGATGAGTGTGTACAATTGATACTATCACATTCAAAAAATATATGGAGTAAAATTCAAATCATTAATCATTACAAATCAAATTATTGTACTAGATTAATCATTCTTAACACAATTACCCCATATTTACTTGCGTTGAATGTTGAATCCATGGCTATTAAGCTATTATTTGATATCTTCACCATGGTATCCAAAATCCACTTTGTCTAAATACCAAATATAAAGCTAATTGTACACCATTAGGCTTTGATAAAATAAGAAATCTTCTTGGTGTTTTTTATACCAAAGGTTCACACTCATTTTATCCTTCTTATGCAATTGATATTTTCCTTTCATTAGACGATTATAGATGTTAACAACATATTTCCTACAAAAAAATAAATACCTATATCGAGTTATGGCATCCATGTCAACATATTTTTTAACATGCATTTTGCAAACCAAGCCAATCGACGCTTCCAAGAAGAAACAACTCTCTACCTAAGAAACCACGTCCCTTGAAAATTTTGGTTGATGCAGGGAAATAGAAATATCTGAAGTGTCATGTTGGCTATGAAAAGGCAATCCTTGTCTATCTTGATGCTTATACATGTTATATGTTATTATTGCTATCTTGGGGATTTGAACCATAACTTTTACAATGACATGGCATTGGAAACCCCACTTTTTAACAAATGAGGATCTTCACTTCATTTGATTTTTTCCTCTTCTGTCCTTGGGGCCATATTAACAAGCATAGTTTCATGAAAATGTTTGAAAGTTCAATACATATTAAAAATGCTTGAGTGTTATTAATACCAACATCTAAACAATGCATCTCTAAAAAACCTACACTTCATATTGCAAGGAAGTTGTAGGCCTTGAGCTTGGGTGTAAAATTTGTACCCAAATGAAAGAAAATGGAGCATCTAGGTTCATTTCCTCTCCTTTAATAAATTTTGCAAATCTATTTGAAGGGATTTTTACAATCCAATCAATCTCCATGTTATTTCCATGTACTTTAGACCAATATAAATCCTTTCTACAAAAGATGATATTTTATATAAGGTCTTGCACTGGAATGGAAATGGTTATTTTCCATTTGAATTTCTTTACCATTTTGTGACCAACAAGTTGCTGCAATGTTCACCCAGGGATTTGCCACAATTATGAACCAAAAAGTTGCTAACAAGTTGACCCAGCGAGTTGCCACATTGCTCAACCGACAATTGTAGCAACAGTAAACCAACAATCTACTGCAATGACAAACCAGTGAGTTTGTACAATGGTCAAAAATGATTTTCTGCAACGATTAACCAACGAGTTTCCACACCAGCTAACCAATGTGTTTTTGTGATAAAAAAATAGCAACTTTATAGAGCGGTGAAACAATTTGTTTCTGCAACAATGAACCAGTGGATTTTTCGCAATTAAGTTTGGTGCTCTCCTGACCCTTCACAAGTAATAATGAATTGGGTTCTCTCCTATTTTCAACTAGGGAACCAATCAAACAATATAGTATTATCTGCATAAATTATGAAAGAGACCAAGAAAGACATTTCCCTTATATAATAGTTTTCTAATTGTATATTAGTTATACCTGCATACATCATAATCTGTGTATAAGCACAAAGATATATACTGAGATTAATTTGTGGAATCTAAATTATTAATGTGAAGAATGAAGATAAATAGTTTATATTAATAATAAGGTTAATCCCTCCTTGTTGTATTGTTTCTTAGAAATGTAAGGGAATTTGATTTGATGAGAAGCATTATGATTTCTTGTGGAATATGTAAACCCATTTTTTAGTCTGACAATGAGTAGTGGTAATTGATATGAAAAAAATATATATATTCTTATAACTAGAGTTGGAATATGTATAGGTATGATATGAAAGGATTATAATTTAACCACAGGTTTATGAGCCTGCTTCCATTCTAAGTTTGCCAAATAAATTTAAATATAAGCATACATTTCCTATTTGTAATTTCTTTCATGAAAAAACAACACAAACACCAACTCGATTTTGAACTTACAATATGAGCGACACTGAACTTCACTTATCTACTTACAAGCATGTGAAAACGGAAGACAACAAACCTAACTGCTGAAATTGGAGCAATTTTTGCAATTCAATCATTGAAAACATTACTATGAAGCTATGGATTTCGTTTGAGGGTTCAGGGATTTTAAAATGATCAAGGAGCGAATGGTATGGAGTTGAGAAAATATAAGGAGGGTAAGGAAAGCTTGGCATACGATTACATAACACCCCATTAATCTTTTTCCAGTTATGGTTGCATGAGTTAGGCGAGTTGTCATGTCGCAATAATCGAGCGCACAAATGAAACTCATGAATAGTGATGGGGCAGAGATGTTGGAAGAGAGTTGAAAGGGAGAAAAAATTGTTTTGGAGACAGGGCCCACTCTTTCCGATCGGGTGGGCAAGCCGCAGGAGTGGCCTCACCGATGATAAGTGGGCGAGAAACATGGAGGGTGTTTCATCGACCCGTTAGCCTACTCCATTATATGATCTTGTCAGAAACTTTGATAAAGTAAATTATTAATTTTAGTGATTAATTTTTAATGTTAGTCGTCGACCTCAAGTAAGGCAATATATAATCTTGTTTTTCCATCACTTTGAGGTTAGGGTTAGGATTATGGTTTTGGCTCAATGTAAAGTTATAAAGGTAATTCAAAGGTGAGGATATGAGACGCAACATCAGGAAAAGATTGAGAAAGGCTTCTTAGTGAGCGTGTGTTGGGTCTGAGAGAGCGTAGCGAGGTTGGTGATCATTTTTGTATTTCCTCAGTTGATCCATTATCCCAGTACATGATCCCAAGTAAGTTTCGTGATTAATTTATTAATGAATAATAGTTGATTGGGAATAAATTTGTTTGGTTATGTGATTCAGATCGATTTTTTTGCTTCCGCGATATTTTTCGTGTTAATAATGTAGTTGTGTATTCGTTTAGTTAATAATTGTTGAGAACCAAATACCAAGTGCTGGGTATGGGAGAGTCTAACAAATGAAAACAATTAATTCCCATAAAAGACCCTGAGTTTGATGTCACGGGACCAACACACAATGCAATCCAAGGACATATTAGAACTAGAGACAAGCCAATGTCCATGCTTCAAGCAACCAATGATCAATTCAAATATTCTTGTTTGCAGAATTCATTGTTAGGAATGATGGGGGTCTTAAAACTGTCACACACACTAGGATCCCACCCATGATATATTCAATAGTCTTGGCTATTCTCCAAATGTCTTTATTAAGCAATGCATTAGGCCCTATACAATGATTGAGGATTTATTGGAGTATCCCATCCTTTCTCTTTGGTTGCGGCCTCTAGTGTCAATACCACTAGTAGTGTTCCTTTTTTTTTGTATTCTAACTCTTGGCTTCATTTCTTCTCATGTATTTTTCCTTGTCCTCTCTTAGACTAGTTTCTTAGCTTCGTGAAGCTTCACTAGTTGCTTACATTTTAACGTATTAAGAAAAATTCAAGTAGTTAGACATGTTGTTTTACTTATATTTCCCTTGATGAATTGGTTATAAGAAGTTCAAACCTATCCTCTTTCATTTTCCATGATAAAAGTGAGGAGGAAGGAAACTAGTCAGTTACTAGTGACATTTACACCCTCCATAGAGAAGACTGGGGACTTGGGAGAATTAACAGCCATGTTCCAATTTAGCAACTAGATGGCATGCAAGGAAAAATGAATGATAAGATCCTTATGAGGTAGTTGTCAAGCATAGGCTAGAAACAACTTCACATATACACAACATCCAAATCCTTAATGATTTATGATATAATCATAGGTGCAAATTCCTTTAATTTCCCTAGATGAACAATTCTCAAAACAATTTGGAATCATTGCAAGTAATATTTCATGAGCTTTACTAGAAGTTAAGGATTATTAAGAGTGTTATTACACAAAGACACCAAGTGGGCCACATTTCTAGGTGTGAAAGAAAAAAGCTATCAAATAAAGGCTTCAGGTGTGAAGAAATTTACATTGAAGCTTGAAAAACCATAGGTCAATTAACCACTTCTAAATTTATAATGCCTCTCAATTGTATAATGAATATTTATGTTGTAGATAATTTTCTTTTATCTACAACATCAGTCATTATGACATAATAGAGTGGGAATGTCATTCTACAAAAGCTAACATGGTTAGGATTTAAAATCTTCTGTTGCAAAGAAATCAGGGACCTCTTTTCTAATGCCTCAACAAAAGTGTATTATATGTGCATTTTATCTACTATTGTACTTTATTCAACTTAACTTGTGACTTTTAAGGGTGACTTGGGCTAAATTGATCAATCATATAATTTATTTTATAGTCATATACCTAAGAAATTTGATTAAAGATTATTGTGTTCCACTAATTTCATACTACTATGTATCAAAATACAATCTTGAGTGGGAAGCATGTGTACAATTCAACAATCTCCTCTTATGTTTTGCATGATTCCTCCCTTGTTACCGGACTTGTATCCAAGTATTTTTCAATATTGTCACATTGTTCATATCAATTGGTATCAAATCCTAATGGATAGGGATTTTTCATAATTCCCAGTGGTTCAGGTAATTTATATGCACATCCACACTTTCTTTGCCTGTTTTTAAAATACAATTTTGTGCACCATTCTTCAAGTTTCCCATAATCATGATCTATGTTTATTTACATCTCTTTGTACCACAAGTATACTGCAAGTATACCAACAATATATATATATATATATATATATATATATATATATAATCCCCATTACTCATGAGGATTACTTGGAATAGATAGAAAGATATACCAACAAAACTATCAAGTATTTTAATTTTGGGCATTCCCTTTGGTATTCATATCTTTAACTTAAACAATAATGGTAGATGTTGAATAGATTTCATAGTAGCCTTCATAATTGGATGTATAGGAATCTACCACTAGGTAATAAGATAACTATCTTCAAGGGAATTTCACTTACTTGGATGGGAGTATTTGGCATTGTTAATATTGTGTCCATATCAAGAAGAATGCCCATTTGCTGCCTCACAGCCAATGATGCTCTTGGATCTACAATATAGTTTTGTATCTTAGATATATTAGAGTATATATGCTTCTAATTTTATCAAAGAGGCCATTTTTCTCCAACATTGTATCTACACTAATGTACTTAAAAATTCAATGGACTTATTTGTGTTCATTTATTGCACTTTAGTAAACTTATCTTAGCCTATTTTCTTATCTAACAAACTTCTACACATTTGAAAATACCCTCTTCTACTTGCATACTTTCTCCTTTTCTTTCTTGCTTGTATTTTTGTGTTTCACATTGTTGTTACTGAGTTCATATTACATAGGAATTCCCACTTACCACATTTTTATTTGTTCTTCTTCTTACAGGAAATAAAAATATCTAGACATTGCATAGCTACATGGAAAAGCAAAGTTATCTTTCTTCCTAAAAAAAATTATTGAATTTTTTCTTTGTTGATGACTTAAATACTTTGGAATTTTACTTGGAAGTCAGTAACCAATAGATTTCACTCTGCAATGTGTAAACATTTCAATTCAATGTTGCAACCAACACTTAAGTCGTGATATTTTCACCCTTGGGAGATATAAGGGTGGACTTGTTTTAAGTGATATCTCTACTCAAAGGACGATTTTGATAATTGATATGAATATTGTTATAAGATATGTGTCATATTTTGATGAATAATGAATTTTTAAAAATCACAATAATTATGATATGATATAACAAATTAATCCAAACATCACATTCAAATGCACTAATAAAATTTTAATTGATATGAATACTGTTATAAGATATGTGTCGAATTTTGATGAATAATGAATTTAAAAATATCATTATAATTGCACTGTCACAGGTCGATGTTTCTAAAATATAGAAAATGAACACTGGTGCATGTAAGTTACTGTGCACTGGTGCGTTTCTACGACCTATGTGCATCGCACAAATACCAATACTAATTATAATTCTCAGTGCATTTGTGAGATATTGCACACTGATGCGTTTATGTGAGAATGCTCACCGGTGTGTTTCTATGACCTATGGGCACCGCAAAAATACCAATATCAATTAGAACAATCGGTGCGTTTGTGTGATATTGCGCACTGGTGCGTTTCTATAATACTACACATTGGTGCATTGATATGACCTATGCGCACCGCACAAATCCCAATAACAATTATAATGATCAGTGTGTTTCTGTGATATTGTGCACTGATGCGTTTGTATAATACTATGCACTGGTGTGTTGATACGACCTATGGGCGCTGCACAAATCGCAATACTAATTAGAATGGCCCGATGCATTGTATCACCTAATGTGCGATCGGTGTGGTTTTATTCCTTAACGTCCTGGTGCATGCACCTTCGACCGCCCCAGGGTGACTATTTTTCTTACATGCATCAGGACGTTGCTAAACTTCCAAGGGCATCCTATATTTGTTTTATGTCCTCGTGATCAGTAGGTTCACAGTATCGGTGCATTCACTCTAAAACGCAACGAGGCGTTGACACCTGATTAGCACACCAATGAGAAAATCATTCATAATAACCTCCAACCACCCAATTGTTTTTAGTTGTGTTGAAATTCTATTAGAAGCTCTGCCAAAACCTTTGTTACCAAAAATAGATGTTGTAGAATTTTTGTTTTTTTTTTAAATTTTGGAGAATTCTATAACACTAAAAACCTTCATTATAACCTCCACTAGAGGATCTTTTCCTTGTAGTGGAGGCTCTTTCTTGTTGAAAGATAGTAAGAGTAAAAGAGGAACACCTTTTATGACATTCTGTTGACCATATTCCACATCTTGGAGACTCTTTTCACCAAGGAAGGCAGATGGAAACAAAATGGAGCGGTGACTACCACCAACTCCAGATGGCTCACTGTTATAGACCTAAGGGTTGACCTCTGAATCTCAGCCCTGAAAATAGATTTTGAATTATCCAAATGTATTTTTAGATGAATAGGATCATTTGATTGTTGGTCTTTTGATTGATCATTGATGCACCTTATGGAGATGTATAAACTATGAATATGCACCAGAAGGGTTCATGATGAGATGATATTATGGACTTGAATATCACATTTCTTAGATTCATTAATAGATTTCCATGGGGAACCAAGAATAATCATGTCTAGATGGCTCACTAATTATAGACCTAAGAGTTTACCTCTGAATCTCAGCCCTGCTAATAGATTTTGAATTATCCAAATGTATTTTGAGTTGAATAGAATCATTTGATTGTTGATTTTTTTATTTATCATTGATGCAACTTATGTAGATGTATAAACTATGAATATGCACCAGAAGGGTTCATGATGAGTTGATATTGTGGACTTGAATATCACATTTCTCAGATTCATTAATAGATTGGCTTGGGGAACCACGAATAATCTTGTTAGTAAACTTCTCACCAAACCTGAGTTAAAACTTAAAACTAGTTACATGAGAAGTTTAGAAGAGCCATTATACAAATTTCATAGCCACACGTGCTAAAATAACTAGCACGAGGCTGGAAGAACTCATTTAGTTTCTAGATTACTGATCTATTCTCTATTACAAACTATTACAAAAACTTCTAATACAAATTGTTAATTCATTATTAACATCTTGTTTAGTATGTTACTTCTGTAGTTAGGGTTTTGCAAATATGTAGTAAGGAATTAAAATGCACCATTGCTAAAATTCATTAAGGAGTTTCATTGTTCAGAAAAACTGAAACACGCATGGTTTTATTTTACTGTTGCAAAATTTTGATTTCGTCTCACAGCTTCAATTTTATAGATTATAATAATATGTCATAATTTGAGTATTATACCTTGTGGTGTCCAGGTGGTATAAACTAACTCAAAAACCCTTTGAGGAAGGTGATGAACGTGGCTTGAAATTAGTTCAAGCTAACTTGAGGCCCTTAACATTGCGATGGACAAAAGACAATATTGTAAAGAGGGAAGTTTTGACTGTAGAATTGGGCTTTCATTTGGCTTTTAATGTCCAGTATGTTTGAGTGATTTCTAATATTTTTTCATTAATATTCAAACCCATTATTTTTATTCCTCCTACTGATGTACAAGTGATTGAGTGTGAGTTTAGTAAAGCTGAGAACAAATTTTACACAACTTTGTATAGAATATCTAAGGAAAAAAATTCTATGATCCATGGAAAGGAAATATAATAATAGTTTTGATTCATTTTTTTGTTGTGATTTTGGTTTGACTTAAAAAATTTATGGTGTTTATTTCTATTTACAAGTCTAGTTTTATAAGTTTGTTGAAAAAGGAAAAGTTCTTCACAGTTATGCATCTATTAAGGAATTTCTTTTGAGGTTGTGCAAATTGTGAACATCCTTTTCTTGTCACGAGGTAAGTTCTACTTTAGAATTTCCTTTGTAAAATGATTTTTATTGTCCTTTGTAAAATTATTTTTACTTAAAAACATTATGTTGAACCCCAAAGATCAAGATATTTTTTAATTTTCTTGTTAAAATTTGATATGTATAAGAGGGAAATGCATTTTCTTCTAGGAATCCAAATGTGTGTTATTGTATATTCTAGTTTTGTACCTTCAAAGTGGTCAAAGAAATTAGTAATGATGAAAGAGGAGAGTTCCCAATTTGTCTTGAATGAGTTGAGAATGCAATCATGGCTCGTTGTGTACATCATATGTGTCATCATTGCCTACTAGCAAGCTGGTGTATCTCTTTGGGTGGTGGTTGTATTGTTTGTGCTAATTCTAGTTAATTTCTTTGTATGACTAGATTGATTTGTTGGTAGATTATTTTTTATTATAAGATTTTTATGTAATTCAAGCTACAAAGGTGTCACAATGAGCTAACTCCATTGAGTTATTTTATTATTAAGTTAAAAATAGGGGCCTGCATGATTATATATTTTACAAGGATTGTGCCATTATGTGTCGAGCAATTTTTAAAAATCAATGCATATATATACAATTTCAAGGACTGCCATAGCTCCTCACATAATTATTTAAAGGGTGCTAGCTCAATGGAATAGCACCTGCCATGCAGGAGGTTGGTTGTTCGATTCAATTGTACACTAACATGAATTATTCAATGATATAGTATTTTATTTTAATTAAATATTTTTATATTTATTTATTTTAATAATGACATATTTTTCTGGACTCATTGTTTTATATTTTCTCTAGAGAGACAATAGATAGGATTAAATACATTGTCTCCATAAAGCCTATGTATTTAATTCCAACTATTGTCTTTGCACAAAAAAACAAAATATGTCTTTCGAGAGACAAAAATGAAATTGTATCATAAGAGACAATAATGCTTGTGTTATACATTGTCTTCATAGACACAATTTTTTAAGACAATAATTTGAGACACCAGCTTAAAGACAATATTCAAGACAATAAAAAAGTTTATTTTTGTCTTAAGTTAAGACAATTTAACTGAAAATTGTCTTGAAACCCCCCTTTGCATTGTACAACAACTATTGTAGACAAAAATGAAACTATCTTAAAACCCCCCTTTGCGTTGTAATGCAAATATTGTCGACAAAAATGAAATTGTCTCTGGAGAAACAAAAATACTTGTGTTATATGGTATCTTTATAGAGACAATAGTTTAAGACAATTTAATTTGAGACACCCGCTTAAAGACATTACACAATTTTTCTTTTGTCTCAAGTTAAGACAATTTACCCAAAAATTGCCTTAAATATTGTCTTAAAACCCCCTTGTATTATAGTGACGTGGAAGTTTTGATTTTGCATATTTTTCAACTGAAAAATTAAAGCAAAATGTACAACTCTTAGTTTCTCGGAACCTTTTAGTCTCAATGGGATCTGCAATCTATGTGTAGAAATTTCAATGAAATTTCTGACATAGTTTTTACTGATAAATTTGTACATAAGACAACTTAATCTTGACTATAATGATCCTCGTCTGTTGTATCTTTTATCTTTCCTCTAAGATCAAAATGACCTAATCTCTTTAATTTTATTTATTTATAAAATTGAAGAAAGGTAAAATTTATTTATAATATTTTTAATCCTATAATAAATTTCGATTTTTTGTAAAATCGAAAAGATTGAAATTATTGTAATCTAGAGAAAATTTGGATTCAATCTTAGTGTCACGGATTCAGAAGAATTGCATAATCTGGGATGTCATAAAGTACATCAAGGATCTGAAGCAACAAGTCAATGAATTCAATAGGGATCTTGTTAGAGATGCGGACGTCCATCGAGGGGAAAATGTTGCTATAGAATCCAATTCAGACATGGATTCAGTGTCTGCGCTGCCCACAATGAGCATTGGTGTAACATATCAACTTAAAAAAAAATTACATGTCAATACATTTATTACTATACCTTACTATTGCAAAGCTAAAGTCTTAATTCACTAATTGAGTTCGCTAACTGCAAAGTGAAATTGTTGTTAATGGCATATTAATTCAATAATATTAAACTAAAATTTGAACTTCAACCATCTCATATATGAATTAAACTATTCAGAGCTGTCATTTTATTTGGACTACACCTATACCGAGACTTTTAAAGAAAGGACGATTTAATTCTTACATAATGAAATGAATGAGGATTTCCTAACCCTTAATGGTTAAAGGATTCTCCTTGCGCTGTCACTTTTTCTTTGTTTATTACTGTAAAGTAATCTTTATCAGGTGTTCTGCACATTTATCCTTTGGTGACCAGACCACCTAGCATTTATCCACATATAGCTCTAACCAGAATCTCGATGCGTTCTGGACTTGGGCTCCATCTCAAGACTAGAACTGACAGTTTTCTCTACCTTATCTGGCTACAGTTCCACTGTCTTTAATTATAGAGTTTACTCTTTAAAAAAATAAAGTTTCTTGTACATTAACTGTATATTTTCATTCCTTCAAAATTAGTATACTCATTATTGTTCACTTCTGTAAGGTTCCACTATTTTATTCTTTTATGAGCTTATATGTATACGAAGATATTTCTCATGTCTTGCGGTACTACTATCTCTCTGTATTATTTAAGTAATAAATTAGCCTTAACTTAGATAGTAAAGTAAGTCTATTGTTCTGGCATAAGAAATTAAACTTTGTCTTTGATTTGACACTTTGTTCCTCCGTAATAGCCACAAACTATTACAAAAGAAATATTAACATTATCCCATAACATAGATTTTATTTAGGACAGTAACTCATTCAAACATTTACCTTATAAAAATACAGAATTCATTATTTTTCCCTCATAACGTGTAATACACTATTCTTGATTCTAAAGAAGTTCATTTTCTAGGAACATATTTACTAAAAGAAAATCAGTTCCTATTTTTAAGTTGTCAGAAAACAATACACAAAATATTATCTGTATCTACAAAGTGTTGTTGATGTTGTTCCTCCCAACTTTCAAGAGAGGCAATGACGTCCTACTCTTCCCCCATGCTTCCACTAAAAGGTACGGGTTGACATTAGATTTTTCGCTGTGACCTCAGGACTCCAAGTCCAGTCAGTACCAAAAAAATTCAAGACTTTCTGAGTGATTTCCACTGGTCTTTACAAGGTCAGGAAACTCTTCACTCAGCCCATGAACAGAATCCCCATTCCTCACTGGGATGAGTCTCTTATCCCCGGAGGAATAGGTAACTATTCTAACTATCCAACCACCTTTTTAGTTCTTGGAAATACATTTACCATCAACCTTTTTACTCTTTATGGAACTACTTTCCATAACAAGTTTTATTATTCAAAATTAACAATAAATAAAAATAAATTTTAAATTGTCTCAGTCTTTTCCTTAACAAATAGTAAAATTTCATTTAACTATTTAAAAAATAGTTAATATTTAATTCAGTCGTCGCAACTCCCCCCTGGAAGTAACACCATCCTTGGTGTTTCATTCCAGCTCAGCAAAAAGCTCTAGGTAAGCCTCGCGCACAAATCGTTTGTCCTCACAAGTAGCCTCATCCGAGGCGAAGTGCTTCCACTGCACTTTAAACCGGGTGATGACTCGTTTCCGGAGCATAATTTCTCTCCAGTCAAGTATGTGTTATTTCTTGACCAGAAATTCGTCGTCTCGCTTTACCTATAAAAAGAAAAATAACTTGTCAAATTCTCATAAAGAAATCATATTTCAAGTTATGATTTTTAATTATATCCTAACTGTATATTATGCCAATGAATTACGTGCTTCGAATTATGCACATAATGCTTCAACAGGGACACATGAAAAAAAATTTGTACTCGGATGTGACTGGGTAAAGCCAGCCGATAGGCCACAGGTCCTACCCTTTCCAAAATTTGGAAAGTTCCACAGAACCTGGGAGCCAACTTGGCACAAGACGTCCACCGCAAGGTACTCCTCTTGGGTTTGATCCTCACATACACATGTTTCCCACTTCGAATTCCCTATAGGTCTTCTTATATGCATAGATCTTTTGCCGATCTTGTGCAGCCTTCAAATTTTGTCTTATCTTCTTTACTTCTGATTCCATTTCAGCAAGCATTTATGGTCCCAACATTAATTTTGTTTGGGGACTGCTCCAATTTATGGGTGTGTGACACTACCTTCCATATAGTGCTTCGAAAGGACTCATCTTAAGGGACTCCTGATAACCATTTTTGTAAGAATATTCAACAACATGCAAGTATTATTTCCATTTGGTTGCCTGCTGCATCACGTACATGCACAACATGTCTTCCAAAACTTGGTTTACCCGCTCTGTTTAACCATCTGTTTTGGGATGATAAGATGTACTAAAGTTTATTTGGGTCCCCGGACCTGTAAACAGAGTCTTCCAAAATGTTGATGTAAACTTTACATCCCTGTTTGAGATAACCGTCTTCAGAATACCATGCAGCCTAAAAATTTCTCTCATGAAGATGTCTGCTATCTGTACAGTCTTGTAAGTAGATTGTACAAGAATAAAATGTGCATATTTGCTCAATATCCACCACCATGGTGGATTCATTGTGCTTCTTTGACCATAGTAAACCTGTAATGAAGTCTATGGATACAACCTCTCACTTCCATTCAGGTACCGCTATGGGCTGCAACAATCTTACGTGATGTTGATGCTCCACCTTAACCTGCTGACACTCTAAACATTTATTTAGATATTCAGCAATATTTCTACACATACTAAGCCAAAAATATACTTTTCTAATAGTTGTTAACATTTTCTGGTATCCTGGGTGTCTTGCATAGTTACTTCAATGGTATTCATCCATGATTAACTCCTTAAGTTCCACACAATTTGATACATACAACTGTCCTCTAAAGGTTAGAATTTGTTCCTTGTTAACTCCATATTCAGAAGTACTTCCTTATTTTCTGGTCTCTTCCATTTGCTACCATAGGAATTGATATTGTAGATCTTTCTGTGCTTATTCTTTTAATGGATCTAAGAATTTACATTCAAGCTTATTGTATTAAAGCTCATAAACACAATGCAGCTTCCTACTTGAAGCATCAGCCAACGATTTTCCTTACCTTTCACGTGCTGGATGTCTATATCGAACTCACTTAGAAAGGCATTCCATATTTCCTATCTGGAGTTTAAATCAGCTTGCTTGAAATAACAAGTCAAGCTGCTATGATCTGTTTTTAGCACAAACTTTTTACCCAGCAAGTAGTGTCTCCATACCCAGAGCACATGTACTATTGTTGTTAATTCTAGATCATAGGCTGAATACCTTTTTTCATGTTCCTTAAAATTTCTTGACTCGTATGCCACTACTTCGCCTTCTTGAGATAAAACTGCTCCAACACCCTCTTTACTAGCGTCTATACATACTTCAAATTCTTTGTTGGGGTCAGCTACCCACAACACTGGTGCAGTGATCAATAATTGTTTCAACCTCTCAAAACTGTTTTGGCACTTAACAGTCCACTTAAATACTTTTCCTTTTCTCTACAAGGAGGTAATGGGAAAAGAAATTTTGGAAAAACCATCAATAAACCTCCAATAGTACCCAACTAATCCCATAAAGAATCAAATATCTGCCACATTCTGGGGTACTAGCCATTCCATTATTGTCTTGATTTTATCTAGATAAACAGTAATCCATTCTGTTGAAATGCCAAGGCCTAAATACAAGATTTATGTTTTAAAGAAGTCACATTTGCTGAATTTAGCGTACAGTTGGTGTTTTCTTAGCATTTCCAGAAAAATCCTTAAATGTTCCTTATGTTCTTCCTGGTTTTTAGAATAGATTAAAATTTCATCTATGAATATAAGTACAAAATTATCTAGGAAAGGATGAAATATACCATCCATTAACCTCATAAAGGTTGCTAGTGAATTTGTTAAGCCAAAGGGTAACACCACAAATTCATAATGCTTGTACCTAGTACGAAAAGCAGTATTGTGGATGTCTTCGTCCTTGATTCGGATCTGGTGATATCTAGATCTTACATCGATTTTAAAAAACACTATGGTCCCCTTCACTTGATCAAATAGATTATAAATACTGCATAATCGATACTTATTCTTGACTTTTAACTTGTCGAGCTGTCTATAGTCCATGCACATTCACATGGTTCTGTCCTTCTCCTTAACGAACAACACTGGTGCTCCCCACAGGGACACACTTGGATGAATATAACCTTTGTCCAACAGTTCTTGTAACTGCATTTTTAACTCAGTTAATTCTAGAACACTCATTCTGTAAGCATCCATTGACACAGGTGATGCTTCTGGCATTAATTCAATGGTAAAATCGATATCTCATCTTGGTGTTAATCCAGGAATATTTTATGGAAAAACATCCATGAAATCATGTACCACAGGTATGTTTTCCATCATAGGTGATTTTTCCTTGGAATTAACATATCCCACCTGAATAGCATATATCTAGCATCCCTTCCTTATACATTTATTCATTTGGGATGTTATAATTGGACGTAGCTATAGTGGCTTCTTGATTCCCTGAATCTCCTTGCATGTTCCATTTTTCATTTTGTAATAGATGATCTTTTCTTTGCAGTACAATAATGTCCAATGTTTTTCTAGCCAATCCATGCCCAGTAAAACATCATAAGACCCTAATGGTAGTATGTTTAGGTCCACATTTAACTGTTGTTCTGCAATTTCTAATGTGCAGTTTGGAATCTTAGCAATTAACTTTCTTTTTTCTCCTGTGGCTAGTTGTACCATCCACGAGTTTTTGAATTTATGTTCTTTTATTTTACACATTTCCAATATTTTGGGACTAACATAACTTAGACTTGCACCTGCGTCTACCAAAATAGAAAAAGATTGAGACCGTGTAATTTACCTTCCAACTCAATCATTGTTGGCTGATAATCTACATGTCGATCCTTCAACGCCACATTGATATGAGGAATGTTTCACTCCACATCGCCTACTATAAAAGCCTCCTACAAGTTTGCAACTGTGTCATTTCTTTCTTGTTGTGGGCAGTTTTTATAATAGTGTGCCTCACCACACCCCCAACAATGTAGAGGTGGCTTGGTCACCTGTTTTTTCTCAAGTTTGCTAGATGCCTCTATAGGCTTCTCTTCTGCTAGACAGCGGGTCCTTTGATCATTTCTGCCAAATTTTTTACTAACAGAACTCCATGCAGAGTTCTTAAAGTTATTGCTTTCGGCTCCTTTGAATTTTGAGCTGCTTTTCTGTCCTTTTCTTGGCTGCCAACTTTTTCCAACCTCCCCTTTAGCCTTGGACTGTTTATAGCACATTCGTGCCTTACAAATGGCTTTTTCCATGGTTCTAGGATTTACAAACTCAATTCACTCTTTTATATGTGTTGGAAAGCTGCTCAGAAATATTTACACCTTAGCCTTTTCCTCTCGAAGGTATGGAACATATTGTAACAGGGAGGTGAACTTGGTGATGTACTCATCCATAGTCATCTGTCCCAGCTTCAAGTCATGAAACTCTTTAGCTTTCTCATCGTATAATTGTTCTGTTAAATACTTGTCTTTAAAGTATTGCTGGAACGATTCCCAAGTAACATCTTGGTCCTCAATTCTTTGAACATTCTTCACTTCTTCCCACCACAAAGTGGCCTTCTCTCTTAACTGATATATGGCCAATTTGGCCTTCAAGTTTTTGTTGTACTCGTACACCTGAAAATATTTTTTCATGTTTATTAACCATACCTCTTCCACTTCCTCAGCTTCACCATCAAATGTTGGTGGTTTTATTTTCCAAAACTCCCCCCTGAAGATCTACTTTTTTCTTCTTAACTTCTTGTTGATCCGACAAATTTCTGGATTCCGCTTCATTGTAGTTTTTTTCTTGTTGCTTTGTTGGGATGGGCTTATTTCCACTCTGTCAGTGGTGTTGTCTCTTGTTTGTTATTCATCAACTTCTTGCATGCCCCAGCACTGGGGTGTTCCATTTCTTGGTTCTTCTTATCTGATAGGCTCTGAAGTATCTTTTCTTGGTCTTGAATTAGTCGTTCGTTATCCCTTCGAACTCGCACCATGGCTTCCTGTAGGTGTTGTACTATATTCAACAATATGCTGGTTTGATGCTCCTATTCCTCCATCAATCTACTTGTTTGTTGTTACTGATCGACACTCAGCTAAACCCACATCTTAGGGCTCACTACTGGTTGTGTTTGGGGTTCTCCGGTGTCCTGGGGTGGTTGTTGCAATGACCTCCTCTTCATGATGTTTCATGTTAAGCTTCTTTTCTGTGCATCAGTATACACACAGCTTAATCGTTAGTTGACTCTTAGGGTCCCAGCGTATGAACGCTGCTCTAATACCACTTGTAACATATCAACTTTAAAAAAAAAAAAACATGTCAATATGTTTATTACTATACCTTACTATTGCAAAGCTAAAGTATTAATTCACTAATTTATTTCGCTAACTACAAAGTGAAATTGTTGTTAACGGAGTATTCATTCAACACTATTAAACTAAAATTTGAACTTCGACTATCCCATATATGGATTAAACTATTCACCACTGTCATTTGATTTGGACTACTCCTATACCGAGACTTATTAATTACCTCGTTTATTGTTTAACCGATGGTAGCTGTGTTAGTACTGCACTTTTAAGAGACTATAGCTGTGGAATATTTTTCTCGGGATTTCGAGCACACTTGTCTCTTTACTTATCTTCCAATCATTTCTAATCGATGGTGTAATTATTTTTCAGTGAGAACCCACATATGCATAAAACCCCAATCCTTTCTCGCAGGTTCTCATTCGACGGAGTTGAGATGGTCTCTTCTATTTCTTCATGCACAGTCTCAGTTCTGATTTTCTAACTGGAAACACTACTATGAAGTTTCCACAAGTCGCCAATGGTGTTTCCCTTGAATGTAAGCGTGTTCGATGATGAATCTCTAGTTTTCTCCATAGTTTGATATACACAAATGTTATGATATTGGTAAATCTTCCACCTACCAATTGTTCTCCTTAAATTAACATATCGAAGTTGTATTTCTATCAGATGTTTTAGTATTGTGGCATTCTCGTTTTAACCAATTTTCTATGTTCAATTTTAGTTTGGAAGTCTGGATTTCTCGATGGTCGGTTAACTTTGACAGGTAATACAAATCAAGTTACCCAACTGTGTTTTTTGTTTGTTTGTTTCCAAACCCTAGGAGAATAGGTTTGTTTCTTCATTATTTAATCCTCTTTTCCACATAAATTAACTTCTCAGGGTTTAACGCAAGTGTGTTTCCCACTAATTTTCTACTTTTCTCCTAGAACGTTGTGGTTTTGTCGTTGCCCTGGTTAACAAAATCATAATGCTTCCTCCAGGTATTCTGACTATACGGACCTCTGGTCCCCTTCCGGAGTTTCATATAAATACTTGCTTCTATATGATAAGCTCAGTTACACATTTTTCACCAAGAATTGTTTCCATTTTTTAATGGATTTTAAACCATTGCAGCTTAATGCACTACAGTCTTGTTTATCGATTGTGGAGATATCTTATCTGGTCGCCTTCTAGTTTTCTTGTATGTAACTTGTATAATATAATTCTCTGAGTTCTCGAGACTTCGAATTCTTTCTTAATCTGAGTTTCTGGAATTTTAGTTTTCACTTTTAGGTTTTTGATTTGGAAAACAGGGTTAAATATTCTTTTTTTACTCTATTCCAATATTTATAATGTCTATGCAAGAATTATACAGTCTGTCGGGATCTGTATGGCTTATTTACATGCATATTTTATGAAAAACTGCCAATACCAAATCTTTATATGTATTTCTGGTTCTCTGGTTCTGTACATATTCATATAACAAATGTTTTTGTTTTCGTCATGGATAGTTGCAATTTCTTGTTTAATACCCTCATTAAATCTAGCTTTGTAGCCCGAGATTTGAGGGATGCTTTGGTACATTGTAGTTTCTTCTTTCTTTTTTTTCTCATTTCTTTTTTTTTTAAAGAAAGGACGATTTAATTCTTACATAATGAAATGAATGAGGATTTCCTAACCCTTAATGGTTAAGGATTCTCCTTGCGCTATCACTTTTTCTTTGTTTATTACTGTAAATTAATCTTTATCATGTGTTCTGCACAGTTATCCTTTGGTGACCGGACCACCTAGCATTTGTCCGCATATAGAACTAACCAAAGTCACATCGTGTTCTGGACTTGGGCTCCGTCTCAAGACCGGAACCGAAAATGTTATCTACCCTATCTGGCTACAGTTCCACTATCTTTAAATACAAAGTTTACTATTTAAAAAAATAAGTTTCTTGTACATTAATTGTATATTTTCATTCCTTCTAAAATAGTATACTCATTATTGTTCACTTCTGTAAGGTTCCACTATTTTATTTTTTTATGAGCTTATATGTATACGAAGATATTTCTCATGTCTTGCAGTACTACTATCTCTCTATATTATTTAAGTATTAACTTAGCCTTAACTTAGATAGTAAACTAAGTCTATTGTTCTGGCATAAGCAATTAAACTTTATCTTTGATGTGACAGTTTGTTCCTCCGTAATAACCACAAACTATTACAGAATAAATATTAACATTATCCCATAACAAAGATTTTATTCAGGACAGTAACTCATTCAAACATTTATCTTATCAAAATAAAAAATTCATTCTTTTTCCCTCATAACGTGTAATACATTATTCTTGATTCTAAAGAAGTTCATTTTCTAGGAACATATTTACTGAAATAAAATCAGTTCCTATTTTTAATTTTTCAGAAAACAATATACAAAATATTATATGTATTTGCAGAGTGATGCTAATGCTGTTCCTCCGAACCTTCAAGAGAGGAAATGACGCCCTGCTCTTCCTCCGTGCTTCCACTAAAAGGTACAAGTTGACAGTAGATTTTCTACTGTGACCTCAAGACTCCAAGTCCAGTCAATACCAGAAAATTTCAAGAATTTCTTAGTGATTCCCACTTGTCTCTACCAGCTCAAAAAACTCTTCACTCCTTAGCCCATGAACAGAAACCCCATTCCTCACTGGGATGAATCTCTTATCCCTAGAGGAATAGGTAATTGTTCTAACTATCCAACCACCTTTTCAGTTCTTGGAAATACATTTACCATCAGCCTTTTTACTATTTATGGAACTACTTTCCATAGCAAGTTTTATTATTCAAAATTAACAATAAAAAAAAATAACTTTTAAATTGTGTCAGACTTTTCCTTAACAAATAGTAAAATGCTATTTAACTAGTTAATATTTAATGCAGCTGTCACAATTGGCCACTATGAATTTTGGACGAGTTGAACCTTTGATCTGAAAATAAAATTTTTGAGCGCCCGGTAAACTAAGTTTATTGCAACTTAGTTCATATTCAATTCTCGTCGCATTATGTATGATACTAGCGGAAGTTTATTATAAATAGCCCAAATTCAATATTAATGTATTTATATTCAATAATATTTTCATTACCTTACCCCAATTGGTCGAGATATAAAACATTATCTGAAAATGGGCGCCTAGTATGGAGTTTCAAGTTGGGTTTCTACAAGTGTACAAACATGGGGCAAGTTTTGTATATCACGGCAAGTTTTTTATATCTATGAAGATGAGATTATTTGAAATATAAAAATTTCATTAAAAAATTATGTATTTAAATTTCAAATATATTTTATTTTAGTTCATTAAGTTAAAGTGATGTGTGAAGATGAAATTATTTGAAATATAAATTTATTTATTTAAATTTCAATTATATTTCTATTTTAAAAGTGTTTATAACACTCCAAATAATTGATTTTACATAGCTTATGCAAAAAGTAATTTGAAATGTATTTGTCACATTTCTTAATATATATTTTTTAATTTAAAAATAAATAGAAAATTTTATTAAGATCTAATATTTTATTTTCTATTTTCTTATTTTCTTTTTAAAAAATTTAGATAAAATAATTAATTTAAAATTTGTATAAATAAAATAATTAGATCGTTGGTTGTTTATTAAAAATATATATCTTTATTTAAAAATAAATAAAAAAAATATATAAAAGATATTATAGCAATAAATAGTCCCTATTATTCATCTAAAACATTTTAAATTATTAAAACAGATATAACCCTTCAAACCCTTATAACCCTACACTTCCTCCATCATAGGAACTCTTCTCATCACCAACCCTTGAAAACAATTATTATGACATGGATTTGTTATATATATATATATATATATATAGATGAAAAAATTTCATCATCGGTGTTGTGAAATAGGTTCCTTGTGTATGAGTGGTTTACTAATAATTGAAAATAGTTGAAGATGGGATGTGCATAATGTGATCAAAATACTTTCAAACATTAACATCAAAAACAAGGAGAAGATACACTGTAACGTTGTCACAAAACAAATATTCAAAAGTAGCTAACTTAATGCTCAATTATATTAATAATAGAATAGAAAAACCTCAAATATGCGATTACATCATGATGAACTCTATCATTAATAATGTAGTAGACCATAACATTGAAGCTTTCATTAATGTAATATAGGTGGAAATCAAGATGATTTTAGTGGTTTCCGCTTGAGATTCTCATTATCCTGTTGTCATAAATGGTTATTTCGTAGAATTTTGATTATCGCATCTAGTCACCTTAAAACCGTATTGTAACATGAAAATATTTATTTCTAAAATTTACAACGTGTTTCTAACCAATCCTTGTATTGAATCCCAATTAGGATGTATTTAACTGTTCTCCATATTAAATCATGACATGAAAAGACAAAAAAATTTGTAACAGGAAAATGTTCCTTCCTGACATTATAAACATATTTAATCATTAGTGGTTCGGTAAATATTAAGTATTTAATCATGAATAGTTTTGGTAAATATTAGGCATCATAAAGGAAGTTAATCAATTGAGATATTGTGTTTTTATTATGTATATTGAATATCATATTTATTCTTATTCTCTTTTTATTATTCATATTGAACATACTATTTCTAGCAACTTTTGATCTTCCCATATCTTCTATTCCTTTGGTCTATCTTTACACCTTTAGGGACGATTGCTAGTTTAATGTCTAATTATTTAAAGAGTGCTAGCTCAATTGAAGAGCACCTGATTTACAAGTAAGACATTGGTGGTTCAATTCCATCGTGCCCTGATATTAATATGGAATGGTGACGATCAGTTTTTGGTGGCAGACTCTTTTGACCATCACCAATGACTTTATGGTGATAGTTTTCATCCCTCACTAAAATAAGAAATGGTAACGGTCAATGAAATCAACCATATATATACATCAATAGTGACGACCATGAAATTTTCATCACCATAAATCATTATTATTCATATGAAATGATGATGGTCAACGAACGTCACCATATACATGCATTAATAGCGACGACCAAGAAAGGTCCATCACAGTAAATCATTGTTATTCACATGAAATGGTGATGGTCACTATCCGTCATTATAATCATTATTCATGATGGACCTTGAATTTCGCCACAACAAATACTTTTGGTGAAACCACCTTTCGTGACGTTCAATTTTTTGGTGATGGATGCTAAGTTCCATCACCATTTCTCATATGAGATGGTGACAATCACTATCTTTCATTATAAATCATTATTGGTGATGGACCTTGAATGTCACCATAACACCTATAATTTTGGTGACGCCACCTTTTGTGACAGAGGCTCTTTTGACCATCATCAATGTTCTTATGGTGACATTTTTCAACCCTCACAAATGTCCTTTTATCTTGTAGTGAGATTCTATATTTTTATTTCAATGGTGGATATGGGACAAAGAGTTATGAACATAACTAACCTCACTTACCACTCTCATTGCCTCACCTCATTCAAAATTTGTCCCATTAAAGAATCACTCTGCAACAAAATTTCCTTTACATGAGGGCTAGGGTAATGTCGAGTAATTTCTTGTAACGCAACTTACATTTACAATATTAATCTCTACAACGTCTTCTACACCTCTCGTCAATTAACTATTATATCCGTTGTAGGTTGAATCTCTAAATTTTGCACGCATTATGGAGTTTTGTTTACTTTAGATACCCTTCCTGGTGAGCTATGGTGTGAGAGGATAGCAAAACTACAACATTTCGCTTCCATGTATATACATGTATGTGTATGCAAATATTTATTTTCAATTGGTTTTGAGTAACATTCTCCAATGTTTACAGTTGTGTAATTTATTCCTTTCGACAAAGGATGTGAGGATTTATGGATGCATTTCATGCTTGTATACCGGTGTTTTTCCTTGCAATACTAACTCTTTTGAATATTTTAAGTTTTTAACCCTCCACCAAATAAATTTTCTAATTTTTCCTCTTATTTTACACTTTCAAGTTCACATTCAGCTATATTCGTTTACAAAGGCATGTGCTACCTTCTCTTTTCATAGGGTGCCATGTTCTTCTTTTAATTCTTTCTTTTGCACTTAGCATAGGTCACCATATTGGGTAGACATGCCTTATTACATGTCCTCGACACGGTTTCCTTGCTCTATGGAGTCCAAACCTTTGTATAAGTTATAGTGGGCTTTTATGTTATTGGCCAAACGACCTTTGAAACCCTTGTTGGTTGGGAACTAAATTAAAATTAGATTATAATGTATGTGATTAATTAAGCTTTTATTTCATATTTTATTATTCCCTTCGGCCTTGGTATGGATTACTCTCAGATATATTACTTATATTCACATTTCTTTGAAATTATGTACTCGTATTTTTTTTTTAATCTATCAAGAGGGAAACCGTTAATGAGAACCATACAATCATATCTTCCACGCAAGATCACATCACGCTGCTACCAATGAAAACCCTCTTGGTTGGCATCATCCCCCACTGACAATACACAACAAATTTCACAGGCTTATGCCTGACGGGCACCCAAGGGGTTTGAACCAGTGACCTTTACAAATGAGTTCCTTAATAGAACACTAAATCACCAACAAGCCACCACCCTATGGGTTTATGTACTCGTATTATGAACCTTCTTCCATATGGTTTTTTTTAACCCTATAGGATTTGTAATTTTTTTTATTATAAAGATTATTTTTCATTTTGTATTGTGCCAATATTCGAAATGGGTAAAACCTTTGGTTGTCATTCTTTTTTAGCATTATTATGGTTTCTAGAATGAGTCCGTATGTGTATAAATTCCTTGTAGATTCAAAATTTCTTATGAAATCTACTAAATCAAAAGACTTGAATCTACTCTACTCAACTGCAAAAAATATTTAATGATCGCAAAATCACAACATAAACATGATACAATGTTCAATGACACATTGTACATGGATTTATCTAGGGGGAAATAAACTACTAAAAAACCCCTTCCTATCTGTATTGTATTAATGAGAAAATAGAGAAGAAATGCAATACTTTCTCAAGCCTAAGTAACCTATGCACTAGTATAATCTATCTCATTTCCTCACAATATGACTCTGTTGAATACTTAACCAAATTCCTGCTTTCCAAAGATCCTATTTCCTTGTAATGCTTACTAAGGAATTATCCCCTATTATTTATGGAAATTACTCATTGGTAATTGCCAATTCCTTTACGACCTTCTCTAACTGAATACACCGCCTATATGACATGGAATAGTTTACAATTGATAGTACACTTCCCTTAAACTCTAATCTCAACTAGGTAACTCGAGTTTTCTGCATGCATCAATTATTCTTGGATGATTGATCAGTTAATTAGTTCATCACAAGTGAACGCATCCCATACTGTACCTTCTATTAGTTCTTAATCAGTTAGAACTAGTTAAACTCACAATAACTCAAATTAACTGAAATATATTCTTACAAATTAGCATTGAATAATACCAAACCAAACTCATGTGTCTCGTACTTGAATTAATTGAGTTAACTGTGTGATAAATTCCATATCACCTCATTTAAATACCTCTGCGTATTTCACTAAAATTGAAATTTGAATTTTAATCTAGTTTGGCCAAGGTAAAGTCAAAACTAGATTTTCTTATTGAATATTAAACACTCCCTCTTAGCAAGAAAGGGAAAATCTGATACCCCGATCCTACCTATACGGAATTTAAATTTTCCTCTTCACAAATCCTTTATCAAAATATCTCTATCATGTTCCTCTATACGAATTTACTCCAACAATATGATCCACCTCTACACACAATCTTGTAGATGGTGACACTAGATGTGGATATTATTGAATTGATCATTAAATACTGGATCCTCAAACAGTTTGATACAACTCCGATTGTAACAATAAATCACAGCAGGTTCCATCTGGTGACCAAATAACCCAAAAATAATATTTCTCATCTAGTTAGCCTCACATGCTACTTGAATCGTAGTCATGTACTTTGCTTCTACTGAGTTGAGTGTAACATATCTCTACTTCCTATTGTACCAATAAACCCTTGGTAACCCAACACTAAAAAATCCTCCTGGTGTGCTCTTCCTCGCTGATGGAATCCCTTCCCAATATGCATATGTGAAGCCTCTCAGCTTCACTCCCTATGTATTTCTATAACAAATACCAAACTAAGTAGTGCAACTAAGGTATCTCAACACATGCTTTACTTCCTTTCAATGGATTTTGGCTGGTTTAACCATTTCTTGAGTAAGTTGGCTAACTTCATAACACATGTTTAGTTGTGTTTTTACCAAATACATAAGTGAACTCACAAGCTACATGTAAATGGTGGCCTTTAATACCTCACCCGAAGTAGCATATTACTTCCTCTAACTCCCTGTTAGAGGAGTCTCCATTGGTTTGCTACTCTTCATGTGGAAATTCTTCAATATCTTGTTTGCATATTACCCTTAGAGACAAAAGGTTCCTTGTCTCCTTTCCAAATTTCCAAACCAAGGAAATAATGCATGATCCCCATGTCCTTCATCTATAATTCTCTTGCAATATCCTCTTTGCAATAGTTGACTCCATGAAAATAGATTCCTTCACCTATGACGTCAAAATGAGAAAAATATGTGGATCAGGCTTATATTTTCCTTCACGCTGCCATTCAATTACAAGAAAATAAATTTCCCTTACATTTCATACTGACACACTTTCTCCAAGCTCTTACTCTGACTCTATAAACAAAATAATTTATGTTCTCCTCTGTAATAAGCCTGCTTCCTCCTACTCCTGAAAGGTGTCCTCAAGGTCATTCAAAATGACGACCATCACTAACAAAGAAATGGAGAGAACACATATGAAAACACAACAATCTTTCGTTGAAGATATCTCACTATAGAATTACCTCAATGTGCAACCACACCACCGTCCATCCAAACCCACAATGTGCAACTTAGCACTTCCACCGACGATTCAAACAAGTAGCTTCACACTTACTCTAAGAGGTGAATATAATATCATGCCACAATGACTCCCATGGATGGTCATAATGTTTGCAATAGACCTTCATCAAATTTTCAACGCCTAGCAGGAAGTTTCACCTCATCTTTGTAACTATAAATCAATTATGTCGACAAGCCAAAGCTATTTCTCTTGAATCAACTCCACAAACACTTGAACAATATGAAAAATAAACATTCACCAAACTATTTATTTCCCCCGGCCCAGAAGGGGCAAGGCCCAGGCCCTTTCAGCTCTGATACCAATTTAAAAATTGATCACTACATTAATTAATCAAATAATGTTACATATAAATACATGTAGTGTTTCCTCAAGATACGTAGACTATCTTAGACACATAATCACTTGGTTGAGATAATATCTCAACCACACACCAATCTAGTAAAAAACTAGATCTAAAAAGCTCCTAGAGAATAGGAACAAACTCCTTTGCATGGAAAGAATCACAACTGAGACAAGTAGGAATTATATTTTCCAAGTTCTCTCAAGCAGTTGATTTTTCCACATAATTACAGGGCTCCAAATGTTCCTCCCAACCAGTGAGAATCACTACATCATACTGAAACTCCCTCCAAACCATCTTCATATCCATAACAATTTCTATGAGGTGAACTTACGAGGTCCAACCCTAAACAACTTTGTCCCAACATAGATGGTCTAGGGTTTTTAAAAATGATCACACAGGCTTCAAGTATAATTCCACTAGCCAACCAACTCAATAATTCCTTACATTGGTAGTGTCTTGCCTTCCTCCACAACATCCTATCAAATGTTTCTGTTTATAGTTTGTCTCTCCTTCAAGGTTACCTCAGGTCCCTCTCTTACCCTCTTGGCTCCCTTTTCCCAAATTGAGATATTGTATCTCTAGGAAGAAGAGTTTGGGATTAAATTCTCTTTATTAAAAGAATTAAAACATTCATGTTCATAACTTATTCACATGAGACCTTTTAAGTAACTCCACAAAGTAACTAAAATATTTACACATTTACCCTTGTATTATTATTGAAGGCAGAATGAGCCAGATGTGTAAGTTCGTGCTCCTTAAAAATAAAAATAAAAATTAGACATTATGTTATAAAAACAAAAATAATGTGGCCTATAATTTTTTAAAAATGAATATGTTGTAAAGTAATTGGAAGTAAAAAAATGTGTGAATAAGATGTTTAAATCTTATACTTTTCAAAAATATTTCAACAACATATTTAAATAAACTATTTGAATCCTATGTTAACTAATTTATGTTGGTATTAACTTCATCTATATCTATATAAAAGAAAAAATTAAGTTTTTATGGTTAAAATTTTTATACTCTATTTAACATTCAAAAATACAATTTAAACAATGAAAAATAACACATTGTGTTTTGAACTCTAAAAATGTTCACTTGAAGAACTTTGATATATATATATATATATATATACACACACACGGGGGATGCAATATAATGTTTTAGATTATTTTATGAGATTATTATTATTGTTTATTTAGTTTTAGATATATATATCTTACTTATATTTTTTACACAAAATTCAACATAAGCATTCATATTTCATAAATTAAGAACTTGTAATATGAGTCTATAAATTATTTATTTCCAAGTTTTATACCAATAAAAATAGAATGCATTGATATGTTACTTGAAGAAATTTGATATATATATATATATACACACACACACACACACACACGGGATGCAATATAATGTTGTAGATTATTTTATGAGATTATTATTATTATTATTTATTTAGTTTTAGATATATATATCCTACTTCTATTATTTACACAAAAGTCAACATAAGCATTCATATTTCACAAATTAAGAACTTGTAATATGAGTCTATTAATTATTTATTTGTAGGTTTTATACCAATAAAAATATAATGCATTGATATGTTATGTATTCATATTTATTATTACATATATCTTTGTTTTAAATAATAATTTGAAATAAAAAAATTTATAGTTAGTATTGACAATTAAATTATTGGAGTCTAAAGAAATAGATCATTTTGTAAAATAATATTAAAAAACATTATTGCATTAAATTTTTTGGAGAAATGTTGGGTGATAAAAGGTTAAAGAGATAAGTAAAATTATGATATTATAAAGAGGTGATAAACCCCAATTTTGAAAATAAAGTTAAAAAAACTTACTTATCTAGATTAGAAATGAAAAAAGTCTTCTCTTATATTGCATATCTTATTCTCATATTCCATTTAGTTTTTAAAATATTTGTCACACTACCAACCTTCATGTTTCAAATTAGGAAAATTATAGTGATATTGAAACACTTCTGTTAATGCTTCTAAACATAAAATTAAATTTCTAATAGCCTCATAAGTTTTTAAGATTTAGCAAGACATATAAATATCAATAAACATTACACACACACACACACACAATTTAATTTATGGTGCATAATTAAATAATATAATTATTTTAATATAATCTTAAAATTTATCTTGAAATATTTATATTTTAGTATGGTATGTGTTAAAATATTATAATATTAAAAAAAAAATATTGAACTTATCTTTCATACTCACATGCTTTGATGCTTTTCTTGAAGGAGGAGTTAAGTTGCACTTCTTTAACCACAAACAAGAACAAAAAATATCATCAAACATTATGGAAGGAAAGGAGCAAGGACCTTTGGTTTCACCAGCATTGGTGGCATGGTATTCTGTTGGTGAAACCAGCATTCTAATCTCCTTAGATGTATGATCAACTGCCAATTTTCTTCCCAGGTCAGCGAACTCAACTTCGCCTTGACATCAAAAGTGTAATTGCATAAACAAAATGTCGGTCTCATGCCAATAAGGTCTCCTATGATGAACACACAAGAACCTAGTACATAGGCCATTTTTATCTTTGCTTAGCTACCCATGTCTTATTTCCCTTTCCAAATATCAGTAATTATTTTCCAAGAAAAATCTATAATAAGAAAAATAATTTACTATATTCTAAAAGGTGAAGATGTCAAAAACATGCCACAAAGTGAAATGAAATAAAATATATTTCCTCAATCCACCAAATATATAAATAAAACAATAATAATTATAATAATAAAACTAGATCTATCGATCTATGAATGATATGAGAACCATAAGCGTTCAAGGGACTAAAAAAATCTTTGACCAAAACAAACCAAAAATTTCAAATTCAAGAAAATCCTTTAAACACAAACAACAAACAAACCACTTAAATTTTCTAAGATATGAGAGCTAGACATCAACAAAATTTCATGTACTTTAATAAGCCCATTGTTGCTTAGTGTTTGAATTCTTAAATTAGTTATTTATTATTTAATACTAGGACACTATCTATGTGAAAATAAATAGGTCCCAACTTCATCAAATCCGACTTCATTTCCAGTCAAAGATCAAACCCAACTTCATTTCCAGTGACAATATAAAATCATACATTTTTCAAATATCAATAATTATTTTCCAAGAAAATATAAAACGCGAAACTCAACAAAATTCCCTAAACACAAGCAACATATAAACCATTAAAATATTCCAATATATCAGAGCTAGACATCAAGGTAGCTTCATGTACTTGAATGAGCCCATTGATGCTTTGTGTTAGTCTTGTTAAATTAGTTACTTATCATTTAATACTAGTCAGAAACTATCTATGTGAAAATAAATAGGTCCCAGCCTCATTAAATACAGCTTCATTTACTGTCACAAATAAGAAACAAACAATCTAAGGGTTAAATATGAAACATCAATATTAAAATGACACCCATCAAAGAAATGTAGTTGCAATGTTACAATGAAAAATACAAAATATAGAATCCATTTTTACCTGAATTTGACATATAGTAATCTTGCATGATCAACGGAACATGTATACCAAAATAAGAATCCTTGGGTATTTCAATTTCCCATTTCTCATCTTGGTCCTCATTTTATACATTGTGAACATGATTTTCTACAAATGAAATGTAATTATGAGCCTCCAAAACATCATGTTCAGTATCAAGTTCATTAGAGAAATTTGTTATATTTTTTTCTCCCCTTCTATCACAATCTAATCGCCAAAACGCTAGTGCTCTTTTATATGGAAAATTGTTAATGTCATACTTTGTTACATATAATCTTAAACATGTATCCACATGTTTATCAAGCTTGGTCCTCAACTTTGACTTCAAGAATGATAGTGCACTAAACATTCTCTCATCCTCCACTGATCCCAAAATCATGGTTTGACACACATCTGCTAATTTGAAATATTCTAATATGCTTTCTTACAGGTATTGGCTAGCACTAAAGTAATCCATAATCTTGTTATATGACCGTTTTCATTAGGATTCTCCAAAATAGGATATTTCTTCCACATTTTTTAGCAAAGCATCCACCTTGTTGATATGATTTTGATGAATCTAAAATACCTTCAATATGTTCTCCATGTATCGAGGATCTCTTGCAAAAGTGGTCTTGTAAACATTTTAATCTCTTTTGAAAATCGGCTTTTAAACTTTTTGGACATTGACAATTTTTCCAATATTGAGGGTATACCACACACATCACCTCCAACAATTCATCTCAAGGAAATCATTCTCTTATCTGTTATGATAGTGATCTTTCAATTTCTATCAAATTATGTCTCACTGAAATCAAAATATCATCAAATTGGTCTCTTGACATGGGGCAATATTTGTTGATTTGTCCTGTCTTACTAATATAATGAAAGAGAACCATATACCCACGCACTGCAATACATAGTATCCCTTTTTCATCAAACGTCAATTTTTTTTTAGTATTTTCTATATTGATGATCTTAGTCCAAATTGTAAACTCTGGACCAGTAAAAGAGTCTGGCATCATATACAAATTATCCAATGCAAGGCATGTTGACTTTCTCGCATTTGTGTATTTGGAAATATACATTGTGTGATTCTGAGACATTTTCACGAGGACATTCATTTCATGTAGCATAGGAAGAATTCCAGCCAATGTCAATAATGTTTCTATATCAGTTAGTCGAAAAAGAATATCTTGAGCTTTGTCTACATTGTAGCGATTTTCATACATCAACCCTACCAAAGATTTGAACTCACTAAATAGTCTTTGAGCTGGTCCATTTAATGAGATCCATCTTGTATCAACATCTTTTAGTAGTTTTTTTCCATCCGTAACACCATCTGCAAATTGTTGAAACTCTAAATATTGTTTGGGACTACGAGAAAAGTATGCATGAGTCTCACATACAAGATCTTCAACTTTTGAAACTAATGGAAACTTGCTTACTATTTTAAATGCAAGATTCATCCTATGAGCCATACAATGAATATTAAGAATTTATGGTGAAGATGATATTTTTAGTCTAACAAAAATGCCATTCCTTTTTCCTTGCATTACCGATGCTCCATCTGCTCCAACACATACCAACTTTTCTTCAATCATTAAATGATCCATACAACTTTCCTTCAAACTATTAAGAACAATTTCATAAATATTTCCAGCTACAGAAGTATCTCTCATCTTTTTAATCCCAAGTAGATAGGAATTCCTAATATGGTCATTAACCATATAAATTCTCATACAGATCCATGAAGTATTATCTAGTCATAACCTCATCCAAAGGAAATTCCCAAAACCTATCATTTGAAATATCCTATTTCAAATCATCATTTTCTACTTGAGCTAGATATCTTACTCATTCCCAACCACTAGTTACTAGCCAATGAGAAGATGAAAATTTTGGCACATGAAGAAAAGACAGAAATTTCATGTGATCTGGATAATTTTTCATAGGATGACCTTTACATAAGATGTGAAATGCAGTGCTCAATGGTATCGTCTTGGATAACAAACTTATTTTCATCATTTTTTCGAATAGAGATATGATGATTCCTCCACTTGCCTCAAGTTTCCTCTTACTAAATATTTTTGTATTCTTCCAGACATTGGATATGTCGACATTCCTCAAAATCTTTCCATCTGAAAATAGATTTCATTTTACCATTTACAATTTTATATTCATACACCTTTCCTGCATGCTTTTGTATTGTATCTAGCTTCATCTAAGATTTCACTACCTTCCAACTTTTCTAGTTACACGCAATACAACTAACTTCTCGTAAAACCTCATTCACATTTGTAGGAGGTATTTCTTCAATAAACGGAAAACTTGAGACCCAATCATCTTGGAATTGTCTCCCTACGGTCCACTTGCCTTTTTTCCTTTTCTGTGAATGGTTTGTGTCACCTTGCAAGGAAAAATCTTTAACATTGTCATCACTAATTTCTGTTGAAATTGCACTTATCTCACCTTGATCACTTGAGGAACCTATTCTTTCATCCATCATATGCATATCAGATGCATTTTCACAAGAGTTAACATCTTTGTTATTAATATATTTTTCAAAGGAGCTTGAAGCATGAAGAGAATTTGTATTCTTGGATTGAGGCTTTTGAAAGTATGATAATACATCCATTTTCCTTGATGGCTTCTTCCTGTGATTATTTTTTGACATCTCACTGAATATTCCAAAAGTAAAATTTGAAA
Organism: Pinus albicaulis; assembly: GCA_034641835.2. Classification (NCBI taxonomy): domain Eukaryota; kingdom Viridiplantae; phylum Streptophyta; class Pinopsida; order Pinales; family Pinaceae; genus Pinus; species Pinus albicaulis. The sequence goes on from CM076571.1 coordinate 554,719,424, forward strand.
TCGATCTAGAAACCTGCATCAATAGTTTCCAAAAGTTGAGAATTACTAGATTTATAAGTAGAATTCAAAGTAAAATAAGTGTAATGTTCACAAAAACCATCAAGAAATTTTTTATTAAAATGTTGTGCCAAGCCCAAAAGCAAAAATAGACCATTATACACAAAAAAATAATATCATGATTCATCATCTATAAAACAAATAACATCATTCAAATGTAAAATATATAAAAATTTCCAATAAATTAATTCATATCTCCAAATCACCTAATGAACACTTGAAAGCTTTAAACAAAACAACAAAGTATTACAATAACTTTAATCATCCTTTTCAAAACATCTCTCCATCCAAAGTTTATATATAAATATATATGGTGAGAATGTTCTCCAAGATCAAAGATTAATTAGAATAGGTGTTGCTTGCACCTATAATTTTCCACTATACAATTTTTAAGGTTGATGTATTTATAAACCAAATTATACATACTCAAGCATAAATAGAGATTTACTTCATGTATCCCCACCATACAGTGACTAAAAATATGCACATTTCATATATTCATACATGTGGTTTTTGTTTCATGCCTTGTGGGTCCTCTTTGGCTTGTGGTTATTATATATGAGATGGCCATAAGAATAACAATTAATTCTAATCCAGAAGACTGAATTTGGAAAAAATGAGGGGATGCATGGACATAGCCCAAGGATGCATGGAGGGAGGGATTCTACGTAGGGGTCATACCCCGGTATCTCACCGCTTTGAATTTTGTAGCTTAGGAAAGTACCTTCTGCACATGCCTTGTGTCTAAGTGTGCATAAGTCACCCACATTTCACCTCAGAATATTTATTGATGTAGCTTAGCCTAAGTTAATTAGGAAAAAACACATAATTATATGTTGTCTTATTGAGCTAAAATAAAAACTTAGATAAAGTAAATTATTTACTTTAGTGATTAATTTTTAATCTTAGTCGTTGACCTCAAGTAAGGTGAGATCTAATCTTGTCTGTCCATCACTTTGACGTTAGGGTTAGGGTTAGGATTAGGTTTTTGGCTCAATATAAATTTATAAAGGTAAGGCTAAGATGAGGAAATGAGATGCAACAGTAGCACAAAGTTGAGAGAGGCTTCTTAGTGAGCGTGTGTTGGGTTCGAGAGAGTGTAGCAAGGTTGGTGGTCAGTTTTTTACTTCCTCATTTGAGCCATTATCCAAAGACAGGATCCCAAGTAAATTTCATGATTAATTTATTAATGAAGAATTGCTGATTGAGCAGAAATTTGTTTGTGTATGTGATTCAGATTGAGTTTTTTTCTTCCACAATATTTTTCTTGTTAGGAATGTAGTTGTGTATTCGTTCAGCTAATAATTGTTGAGAACCAAATACCAAGTGTTGGGTACGAGAGAGCCTAACACATGAGACCAAGCAATTCCCATACAAGACCCCGAGTTGAATGTCACGGGACCAACACATAGTGCAATGCATGGACATATTAGAACTAGAGAGAAGCCAATGTCCATGCTTCAAGCAACCAATAATCAATTCAAATATTATTTTTTGCAGCCTTGATTGTTAGGAATGATGCGGGTCTTAAAACTGTCATGCACACTAGGATCCCACCCATGATACATGCAATAGTCTTGGCTATTCTCCTAATATCTTGCTTAAACAATGCATTAGACCATTTACAATGATTGAGGATTTATTGGAGTATCCCATCCTTTTTGTTTAGTTGCGGCCTCTAGTGTCAATGCCACTAGATGTGTTCCTTTTTTTTTGGTATTATCACCCTTGGCTTCATTTCTTCTCATATATTTTTTCTTGTCCTCTCTTAGACTAGTTTCTTAGCTTTGTGAAGCTTCACTAGTTGCTTATATTTTAACATATTAAGTAAAATTCAAGCAGTTGGACATGTTTTTTTACTTATCTTTCCTTTGATGAATTGGTTATAATGATTTGAAACCTATCCTATTTCATTTTCCATGATAAAAGTGAGGAAGGAAGCTAGTCAGTTACTAGTGACATTTACACCCTCCATAGAGAAGATGAAGGACTTGGGCTAATTAATAGTCATGCTCCAAGGACAATTTTTGCGATTAAATGGCTTTCAAGGAAAAATTAAGGATAATATATTTATGAGGTAGTTATCAAGAATAGGTTAGAAACAACTTCACATATACACAACATCCAAGTCCCTAATGATTTATGATATAATCATGGGTGCAAATTCCTTTAATTTTCCTAGATGAACAATTCTCAAAACAATTTGGAATCATTGCAAGTAATATTTCATGAGCTTCACCAAGAGTTAAGGATTTTTAAGAGTGTTCTTACACAAATAAACTAAGTGGGCCACATTGCTAGGTGTGCAAGAAAACAACTATCAAATAAAGGCTTCAGGTGTGAAGAAATTTAAATTGAAGCTTGAAAAGCTATATGTCAATTAACCACTTCTAAATTTCTAATGCCTCTCAATTGTATAACATTATGATATAATAGAGTGGGAAAATCATTCTACAAAAGCTAACATGTTTAGGATTTATAATCTTCTCTTTCAAATAAATCGGGGGCCTCTTTTCTAATGCCTCAACAAAAGTGTATTATATATGTATTTTATCTACTATTGTACTTTATTCAACTTAACTTGTGACTTTTAAGGGTGACCTGGTCTAAATTGATCACTCATATAAAAATGTTCTTATAGTCATATACCTAAGAAACTTGATTAAAGATTATTGTGTTCCACTAATTTCATACTACTATGTATCTAAATACAATATTGAGTGGGAAGCATGTGTACAATTCAAAAATCTCCTCTTATGTTTTGCATGCTTCCTCCCTCGTTACCAGACTTGTATCCAAGTATTTTGCATTGTTATCACAGTGTTCATATCAATTGGTATCAAATCCTAATGGATAGGGATTTTTCATAATTCCTAGTGGTTCAGGTAATTTATATGCACATCCACACTTTCTTTTCATGTTTTTAAATACAATTTTGTGCACCATTCTTCAAGTTTCCCATAATCATGATCTATGTTTATTTACATCTCTTTGTACCACAAGTATACTGCAAGTATACCAACAGTCGTGAAAAATATATATATATATCATCCTCATCACTCACCAGAATTACTTGGAATAGCTAGAAAGATATACCAATAAAAACTATCAAGTATTTGAATTTTGGGCATTCCCTTTGGTATTCATATCTTTAACTTAAACAATAATGGTGGATGTTGAATAGATTTCATAGCAACCTTCATAATTGGATGTATAGGAATCTACCACTAGGCAATAAGATAACTATCTTTAAGGGAATTTCACTTACTTGTATGGGAGTATTTGGCATTGTTAATATCATGTCCATATCAAGAAAAAAGCCCATTTTTCACATTTCTATATGTTCTTGCAGCGAATGATTCTCTTGGATCTAAAATCTAGTCTTGTATCTTAGATATATTGGACTAGCTATACTTCTACTTTTATCGAAGTGGCCATTCTACTCCAACATTGTATCAACACTAATGTACTTAACAATTCCATGGACTTATTTATGGTCATATGTTGCATATTAATAGACCTATCTTAGCCTATTATCTTATCTGACAAACTTCTACACATTTGACAATACCCTATTCTACTTGCATACTTGCTCCTTTGTATGCTTGCTTGTATTTGTGTATTTCACATTGTTGCTACTGAGTTCACATTAGATAGGAATTCCCACTTACCGCATTTCTATTTGTTCTACTTCTTATAGGAAAGGAAAATATCTATACATTGCACAACTACATGGCAAAGCAAAGGTATCTTTCTTCCTAGACAAACAATTACTGAATTTATGCTTTGTTGATGACTTAAATACTTTGTAATTTTACTTGGAAGTCAATAACCAATAGATTTCACTCTACAATTTCTAAAAATTTCAATTAAATTTTGCAACCAACACTTAAGACATGATATTTTCACCCTTGGGAGATATAAGCATGGACTTGTTTTAAGTGATATATCTACCCAAAGGAAAATTTTGATAACTTAAAAGCTTGTATGAATGATCAAAAAAGAATCTTCAAAATAGGATTTACACGGATCTACTCAATAGGATTACTATCTTAGATAACATGGTTTGTAACAAGTTGGAATATATCCTCCTTCAATTTATGTGGGGAAAAGAAAGGAGGAAAGAAAGGCTTCAATTTCTTGCTTAAAACTTGGGATACTTGCACCCTCAATAGTGATAAGAGAGGACATTGGATGACTGATATACTCAAGGAACATATTTAGAAATTACATGGATTGTAAGGATGATAAAATAAGAATCCACTAAGTCTTTATCCAGGATAGGGTAAATATAGCCTCTCATATGAACAACACCAAGGATGCTTTTGGGATTTGTGGCATAATTATGGGAGCATTATCATTCAAGTTGGAAAGTCCAACACTTTCTCAAATGAAATGGAATTCCTGCAATATAATCTCTAGTGACCTTCACTAGGAGTTTTCATCCCTGAAGGGAATCTCCTACAAACAAGGGTAAAAGAAATTTGATCTCTCTGGGTGCAGATCCAAGTTTAAGATGGACCTAAAATGGTTTATTTTTCTAGAAATTGTGGGTGCAGATCTAGGTTTAAGATAGATCTGCATTGGTTTATTTTTCTAGACATTGTCATGTACATACCTAGTTATTTATTTTTTGTCTATTAATTTTATTCTAATGTAATGTAACAATAGTGAAGTATGATGAAGAATAGTTTGACATACCTTTTGTGCTGCAGTTTCATGATCTCATTGGCAATGCCAGTCAGCTGAGTTTCAGCACCATTGGCAGGAAGGGAAGGAGGAGATGGTGATACCATTTCTTCAATTACAATGAATTTCTATTTATTACTTGTGATCAACCGGATAACCAAATTGGGAAAGAAAACAAATGGATTTACAACAATCAAGTTGAAAATACAAATATATATACTCATTATTATTCCCATAAAAATTTATTTCCAGAAAATGGGCATTGCCTACGGGGTTCAAATAAAGTTCATCACAATTTGGCATTATTGCTAATGGTAAGTACACATTATCCTCTATGATTTAGCATCTGTTTTGAAAATAAAAACTATAAAAGCACTCCTTCCTAGCAGGGTGTTACTCACTTAATCACACACAATTTTTTTCCTCAAATTCTAGTGTCTAAGCTAAGTCTAAATCTAATAAATTCCAGAACATAATGTATGACTCTCACGCTGCTCGTTGCCCCCGATGGATATATACCACAGACTCATTATGCTAGATGTATGTTATCAAAAACTGACTAACCTCACAAATAGGGCACATCGTAACCTGAGCTCTTTATACCTAATATGGATGGACTCTTATCATGATGGATGTAACACAAACTTACACGAACTACTCAAATTGTTGTTATGACTGGCAGTTTCTCTGTATGACATAGTAATGGATTTATATGGTTATGCACTTGAGACTGGATTTCATTGAAAATTCCAGTCGATTGAGTTTCATCCCCATTGGAAGGAAGGGAAAGAGGAGGTGGTGATGTCATTTCTTTAATTACAATGAACTGGTCTTTATTACTTGTGATCAACTGGCTAACCAACTGATGTTATGAGGATCTACTTCGATCAAGAGCATCCCCCATAAATACTACACTAGCCACTCTTCATGAAATCACAGACACTAGGACCCTCATATCTTATCATTAATGATACAAGAAGACTATAAAAACTAAAGCAAGAGATATACCAATCATAGGAGTAGAAGGTTTGAAGGGGAATGCCTTCAACGAAAACCATCTCTTCTTCCAACTTAAGTGATTTATTATTACTGAACAACGTTATAGTAGTAAAAACACCAACAACATTATGTGAATAAATCCTTGCCTGGAGGAATGGAGTCGACCGAATCTACTTGGGCAGTGCAACGCAGTCGACAAGCATTCAACATTCACCCACAAAGCACCAACATTGTTAGACTCGCACACACCTGCACCTTGAAGTATTCACCTGTGAAATTACCCAAGGGGACTAGCTAATTTATACAAAAAAAAATAAGTTTCCCTCATAATCCGGCGTCTAACTTGTTTACCTCATCATCGGTGGAAATCTCTCGATTCCATGTTTAATCAAAGCCAGGAAAATCGGATTCCTACCGAAATTGCATAGTTGTTAAATATATTGAAATGAGACTTCTAATTAGTGCCTCTCTGTAGTGCGATAATGACTGCATAGACTATAACGACTAGTAGTTAAGTTCAATCCCTATTCATAAGTTGTATTTAAAGTTGTAGTAAACAACTATGGCTAAGCTTTAATTCATTCACAAGGATAGATCGCGGAGCCGTACTGACTATTGAATGAAGGTCCTTATCTTTCAAATAGGTAAGGAAGCTCGGTAAGGATCTGAGCTTGGAAAGGGATAGTTTTAAATCTACTAACCCTTCATAGTAGTAATCCTCAAAAGAAAGTGATTGACTGATAGGGCAACTCATTCGTGAAAAGAGGGCATTTATAGCTCCTTCTTCTCTAGTCGAGGGGTCGCGACTATTGCTTTGGCAGTCTCGCTAGGATTCTCTGTGTTTTGCCATTCCAATCACCTCCACGTTGATGATTCAATGAAGGACGCAACTTGGAGACCAGAAATAAAGAACCGTCAGTCTCCCTTCACATAAGGAAGGAATCCCGACATGAATTCATCCAAAATCAGCGTTTCCATTCCAATCACCTCCAAGCCCCAAACTCAATGTTGTCATTCCAATCATTAGGTTGAAGTGATATGTGAAGATGAAATTATTTGAAATATTAAAAATCATTAAAATTTTATGTATTTAAATTTAAATTATATTTAATCAAAATCAGCAACAAAGGCAGCATAAGAATCTGGATCTTAATTTAGGATAGATTTCCGCGAAAGGAAGGTGTATATAACTTCCAAATAATTGATTTTACATAGCTTATGCAAAAAGTAAGCTGAAATGTATTTGTCACATCTTTTTATATATATTTTTAATTTAAAAATAAAATATAATATTTTATTAAGATATAATATTTTATTTTCTATATTTTTATTATTTTTTGGAAACTTTCTCTTAAATGTAAATATAAAATTATTTTATTTAAAATTTATATAGATAAAAACATTAGATGGTTGGTTGCTTATTAAAAATATATATCTTTTATGTAAAAAAATAATAATTATAAAATATATTATAGCAGTAAATAATCCTTATTATTCATCTAAAAAATTTTAAATTATTAAAATAGATATAAGCCTTCAAACCTATAACCCTACAGGTCAGAGGATCTCTTCTCATCACTAGCCCTGGAAAACAGTTATTACCATGTGGCTTTTTACCATGTTATAAATTTTTATCATCAGCGTTGTCAAATAGAAATAGGTTGTTTGTGTATCAATTGTGTACCAATAATTGAATATAAAACACAATCAAATTACTTTCAAACATCAACATCAGAAACAGTGACCAGAAGATACACCGTAACGTTGACGCAAAATAAATATTCATGAAAAGTAGCTAACTACATGCTCAATTATATTAATAATAGAATAGAAAAACCTCAAATATGTGTTTACATCATAATGAACTCTATCATTAATAATGTAGTAAACTAAACATGCAAAAATATGTGATGACATATTAACATGCTTTCAGTTGAGAAACACACTAAAGTACTGTAGGAATACATATTGTAAACATTTAGCACTTTGATTGCTTCAATAAATTTAATTAAAGTGCCCTTCCTCCCCATGATTTTAGAGACAGAAAAATTGACTAACCTCAATAATAGGGCACGTGGTAACCTGAGCTATGTATACCTAATATGGATGCACTCTTATCATGTCGGATGTAACAAGAACTTACATGAACTACTCAAACTGTTGTTATGACTGGAAGTTGCTCTGCATGAAATAGTAATGAATTTATTTGGTTATGCACTTGAGACTGGATTTCATTGGAAATGCTATTCAACTGAGTTTCATCCCCATTGGCAAGAAGGGAAGGAGGTGGTGATTCCATTTCTTTAATTACAATGAACTGATCTTTATTACTTGTGATTAACCGGCTAACCAACCTATGTTATGAGGATCTACTTTGATCAAGGGCATCCCTCATAAATAGTACACTAGGAGCTCATAGCTTATCATTAATGATACAAGAAGACTAGAACAACTAAAGTAGGAGATATACCAATCACAAGAGTAGAAGGTTTGAAGGGAAATACCTTCGACAACAACCATCTCTTCCTCTAACCTAAGTGATTTATTATTACTGTACAAGGTTGTAGCAGTAAAAAAACCAACAACAGTATGTGAAGAAAACCTTGCTTGGAGGTATGGAGTCAACCGAATCCACTTGGGTAGTGTAGTGCGGTCGACAAGCATTCATCATTCACCCATAGAGCATCAACACTGTTAGACTCGCACACACTTGCACTTTGAAGAATTCACCTGTGAAATTACCCAAGGGGACTAGAAAATTTAAAATAAAAAAATAATTTTCCCTCATCATCCGACATCTTCCTTGTTTCCCTCATCATCGATGGAAATCTCTCGAGTCCATGTTTAATCAAAGCTAGGAAAATCCACTTTCCTAACAAAATTGCTTATCTGTCAAATAGGTAAGGAAGCTCGGTATGGATCTGAGCTTGGAAAGGGATAGTTTGAAACTGACTAGCCCTTCATAGTATTCATCCTTGACAGAAAGTGATTGACTGATAGGGCAACTCGTTTGTGAAAAGAGGGCATTTATAGCTCTTCCATCCCTAGTCGAGGAGTCGCGACTATTGCTTTGGCGGCCTGGCTTGAATTCTCTGTGATTTCCCATTCCAATCACCCCCACGTTGATGAGTCAATGAAGGATGAAACTTAGAGACCATCAATAAAGAAACCTCAGCCTCCCTGTACATAAGGAAGGAATCTTGACATGAATTCATTCAAACTCAGCGTTTCCATTCCAATCACCTCCAAACCACAAACTTAGCGTTGTCATTCCAATCACCTCCAAGCCCCAAAATCAGAGTTGCCATTCCAAATACCTCCAAGCCCAAAAATCAGTGTTTTCATTCCAAACACCACCAAGCCCTAGGCTAGTAAAAATTGGGAGCGAATGTCATTCCAATCCCCCTCCAAGCCAGTAAATCACAGCGAATCCAACTCAAAAACTCTCCAAATCAGAAATTCTAGAGGCGAATCTAATGATTAATGGTTTATGCATATTTTATTTTTTTTAGATAATTAATAGTTTCTGGGCTCTTATTTTTTTTGGATAAAACATAATAATTAATTATTTTTAAAATAATTTTAAATTTAATTATACAAAAATATTTTATATAAAAAATTAGTTAATTAAAATTATTCGCCCCTCCAAATTCTAAAACCCTTTAAAATTCGCCCTTCGGCTAAAATTTGTCCCTAAAATTTCTCCTAGGACCAAAATTTAACTATATACTCAAAACCTTTTGGTCATTTAATGATTCAGTGGGCTCTGCAATCTATGTGTAGAAATTTCCATGAAGAAAATTTTCTAACTTAGCTTTTACTGATAAATTTGTCGATAAATTAGACAAATTAATCTTGACTATAATGATCCTCGTCCGTTGTATCTTAAATCTTGCCTCTCAGATAAAAATGACCTAATCTCTTTAATTTTTTTTATTTATAAAATTTAAAAAAAAAAAAAATTATTATTTGTAATTTTTTTAATCCTATAATAAATTTTGATTTTCCGTAAAATTGAAAAGGTTGAACTTATTGTAATGCAGAGAAAAATTGGATTCAATGTTGGTGTCACAGATTCAAAATAATTGCATAATCTAGTAGCCACATTTCATACACCTCGGGATGGATTGTGGTACTTCCGCCGGCGAACCATTCCTCTTGGGAATTCAAATCTAATTGTGGTGGTGGGAGATAGTGAATTTGTGCCATTTCTTGGAGGGAGTGGGTTACGCTAATATCGCCGGGTACCAATCACTACTGGAATTTGACGTGAAAATGGCTTTTCCATTTATGGTACTTGACTAAGGTGGGTGGTGTGCATTTACACTATCTTGGTATTGTTTGTACTTGCGTCCGTCTCATGGCAATAGGTGGCAATGTTTTTGATCCCAAGCTGGTGCTCCTAGACAATGCATTTTTCTGCATGCACTCGAGCTGGAAAAAGCTGAAGCAATTAATGCAAAATTTTTTGGTAATCATGACCAGTTTGATTTCCCTCCTTCTACAACTCTGTCGAGGTCTATTGCACCAGAGACAATTGGGGATGGTTCTGATCCCATTTCCGGTTCGAGGATGGTTTCAACTATGGGTTGTGTTCCAGAGGTTTCTGGTCCTCTGAGGGTGAAGGTGTCTCTGGTTGGCGGGGGGGAGGATAAGTTAGTTTTCCAGAGCAGTTTGGGCTGCCATAGAACAATTAAGCCATTTAAACCTACTAGTGAGCATCATCTCCTCATCTTTGGGAGCGATGTGATATGGGAGTGGGTTGAGAGCCTACTCTCGAGGGCGTTGGTGGGTAAGTCGGAGTTTGTGACTCACATCACGATTGATTTACAGAACTGGCTCATGGGAGCTTGGAGTCTGACCATTGGTTACGAGCCTTGCATCAGCCAGCTTCTAAATGGTTGGTTCTGTTATTACTTCTTGAATGATGAAGACGTCCAAGAGATTCTCCTGTGAACGTGGGTTAATATACATTTGTTTCTTCCTCCGTTTAGGTGGACGGTGGATTTCCACCCGATTGATAATCTTCCTAAATCACATATTTTATGGGTGAAGCTTATGGGTCTTCCCATTCAATTCTGGTCGTAGGCTGTTTTGCAGACAATTGGGAACAGTATAGGAATTCGCATATTTGTAGACCCAAAGTGTAACAGGGTCTTTGACAAAAAATTTTCTTGGATCCTCGTGGAGGTGTCTTTTATTGGGGTTTTACCGGCAGAGGTCGATATTGAGTGGGAAGGGAAGACCATTCGATAACATCTGGACTATTAGAACACTCCATTCCATTGCCAACTATGCCACAACACTGGGCATATCATGCGGACTTGCATGTGGCGGAAAAAGGACCATTTCAGGACTACTTGGGGTGCCCATCATTTCGGGAGGGTCGAATGTTGGAACTCCATGAAGCCGGCGCCACCTCCATCGGGACCACCTCTCTCAGGTAAGTCTCATTTTCCATTAACCTAGTTTATTGTTGATTATAATGGGGAGGTGTTGTATAAAAGCATGTCAGGTCACGGTGTTGATTATGTGTCAAAAGCTGTGGGTTGTAATCTGACCGGCGGGGGTTCTATGTCATTGGCCAAAAGTTTACCTGTTATAAATACTTCCTTGGGACCTTCTCTCTCAGGTTTGTCTCTGCTACCTATTAACTGGAGTCGGGATGTTGATTGTGCTGGGGAGATGATTGTGGGCATGTCGGGTCGACATGGAACTGTCGGGGTACCTACTGTTGAGGATTTTCCCGTTTGCGATTTGGGTCGTGTTGGTGTTACGTTCAAGTCTATTTAGGTGGACTTTAAAGAGACCAGTGGGGGCACCTTATATGTTCCCATGGGGGACTTTATGAAAAAACCCATTATGACAATTCCATATGTTAATACATTACTAGATAGCAAAACAACCCTATAAATGGCCTCGGTGGAGATTTCAGCCCTCCCCTGCGACTTACCCATGTCTCCTTCTTCTACAACTCTGTTTTTTGTCTCGTCTCCAGAGATTCTGGTCCCTGAGTCGACAGAATTGGAGTGCCCTACTCTGTCCCCTAGAAATTTGATCGATAGTGACCTTGAATTACTGCTCATTGAATTTAATGCAGGTCTGATCCCTCTTTTGGTTGACACTGGAAGGTAGCCCTCACCTCCTAGGATTCTTAGCACTACTTCCCAATCGAATGTCACAATCATGAGGGGGAAGGAATCCCCATAAACAAATAAGAATTCAATCTCTTCGACTGATAGGGGAATTGTTATGGATGATAGAAATTTTCGGGATATACCAGTCACATTGGCCTTAGACAGTGTTCTTAGAGCATTAGACCCTTCGAAGGGTGTTCCATGATCAATCTAATTTCTTTAAATTTAAGGGGGCTGGGGGGGAAAGTAAAATTTTTGTCCTTGCGTGATTTTTTTTTCTAAATAATTATCCTTCTATTATCTTTGTGCAAGAGTCGATGAACACCACTGATAAGTCTATTTCTTGTTTCCACGCTATGTTCCCAGTTTGGCACATGGCGGCGCCAGATGGAGTGGGTCTTTCTGGTGGAGAAGTTGTTTTGTGGAATTGTACCACTTCCTCTTTCAAAGTTTATGGGTTTTTTGGTGGGATTATCCTTTCTGGACATATCCGGGGTTTCAAGCAAAGAGTTTATATTATTAACTTATATGCTCCATATCAGAATAGGTCTTGTTAGGGTGTCATGATTTGGAAGATTGGCTAAACCAAATGACAGGGTAACATCAGACCAGTCTTTGGAGTCTTAGGACCTAGCCTTCCTGGACTCAGAGAGGGCTCTCTCTATTATGTGAAGGATGTGAAATTGTTTGCTTCGAATCATTGATTTAGGGTAGTTGTTAAGTGTAATTTGTTTACTTGTTTTGGGTCGAGGTAATATGACTAAGTAGGATAGGTGGAATGAGAGGATATCAAATCAATAAGGCTATGGGTTCAGATGAAGTCGAGGGTGTCTAAATGATGAAGAAGAGTGTATTGCGGGGCCGATTTAGTAGGGTTAATGGATCCTTTGGGTGATGTATGAGGTGTAATGAACATTAATTTTGGGAAAAACTAAGAGGTCTTAAACATATACAATCTGAAAGCAATAACTCATGAGGTAGGGAAAATCATTAATCTCTATGAACAATACTCAAACTGATAAACATGTAAGATGAACATTCTCGTGATACATAGAAGCATTAGAACTCCTAACTTTAGAAATTCACCTTCATATTTTTGAGAAAACACATAAGATAAACAAACAACTCAATATATGGAGAGGGAACACCTAAATATCATATATCAAATTATCAGGAACTCTAAAAAAATTTGTTAAGCATGGGAAAAAGGGAAAGATCGAAACAATACCTCTTTGTCTTAACCTAATCAATTAGTATTCCATAGAAAAGCTTCACAATATGGTTTTGAAAACTTTAAATAAGTAGAACATACCATGAATAATATTTATAAGCTAACATACTAATCATTCATGAAACAAAAACATGTTTTAGTGGGCCTAAGGAGTAGTAAAGAACTCCTTAAGATGACTAAAAGAAGAAAACATCAAAACTATAGAAAACAGGAGGTTTTAGGTGCTTCCATGAGCATATCTCAACCTATACTTTTTTGATCTATAGCAAACAAGCAAACTGAAACAAAATGAGGACAAGAAAACATTAACAAGTTAGAAAAACATCACCATTCACCAAGCTATAGAATCTTGCAAGCAAGCTTCTCCAACATCAAGCCACACAAGCCATTCATTCACTTCATAAAACCAATATCTTGTCCAAGCTCATAAAACCATGTATTCCTCTTAAACACATCAAGTCCCAACTGATTACAATGAATCTACATGTATTATATAACAAATGAGGAGAGGAGAGCCTACTAGAACATCTAGAAGCCTATTGGCCAAAGAGAAATATCCTAACTTGTCCTTGAGGCTTTGCAAAGCCTAACGCACAAAAATATCTAAATAAATATATTTTCCGACTACAAATGGAAATAAAATTGAATTTTAGGCCTGACATGCCTAATAAAACTTTCCAAATGCATATTTTTGCCACTCAGCCATAGGAGCATAACACATGTGTCAGACAGTGAAAAATTTCCAGGTGCGTAACACAAAATAGGCCCTGTTGTAGCAGTTTTTTGGAGGCCTTCCTGAAACCGAATTTGGCTCCATGATTGCTCGTTGGAAATCCTGATGAGTCTAATTTAAAAAAATGTTTTATTTGTGCTAAGTGGATGACATTCACCTGCTCAAAAATAAAATCTCCCAACACTACTCTGTGCATAACACCTGGTCTGAAAAGGAGGCAGAAAGGTCAAATGTTTGATGTTTTTTGACCTTTTGAGGGGGTAAAACTGCTCCAAATGATTTGAAAATTGGTGAGTAGACTGATGGTGATGTGAAAATTCCCAAAATGTAAAATTTGAGAGCTGGGGATGCACCAATTTTGTGTGTAACACCTACGATTTTGCGCTCCTAGGGGTCAAAATTTGGAAAAAAACAAAACATTGTCCAATTTGACCCTCAAAATTGGTGGTTAGACCCCTCAAGAGGTTTTGGATACTTTTTGAGAAGCCTCAGCCAAGAATCCAAGGCTCTCATGCACTTTGGCTCTTTTTAGGTTTCCTAGTTCAATGAGGGCCTTCTTTAGCTTGGCATTAGCAAGCATGCTTTTCCTTGCATAAAGTTCGGTCAATTTCTTCTGTAGGTCAAGGCCCCTCTTGACCTCCTTGAAATGCTTATGTTACTCTTTGTAGTAGTAGATGACACTTTGAGCCATATTAAAATCCCTTTCCCACTCTTGAAGTTGTGCATATTTTTCCAAGAGGAGCAACCTAGTTTTCATCTCTTGGTCCTCATTGTCACTGTCTAGATCAATGAATTGACATCTTTGAGAAGTCTTCTTTATCCTTTGGCTCCTCCTTACCTGTACCTTCTGCTCACTTTTTTCCATATTTCCCTTTCCTTTGTCTTGATGCTTGATTGTCGGAGGACAGATGGCCCTTTGCCTTTTTGAGGTAGAAAACACATCTCTTTTGCCTCTGTGATAGGTGCATGTAAGAGGTTTTAGGATGGTGTCTCCACCTTTGAAGGTGTTACAAGCCTTGTCATCTTTTTTATGGCTTTCATGAGTCACTTGATGCACCATAGGGTTACTGATTTTTTGACTTTTGAACTCATCATCATCCTTGCTTTTCTCACTGTTTTCCTCACTGTCATCTTGACTTTCAAACTGACCACTATCCTCTTCACTTATCTCATTTAGCTCAATGCCTTTGTCACTGTTATTGGTTTCACTGTCATGCTCAAATTCATCATTTCTTTGCTTATTACCTTTATTACCTTCATGTACCTCCTCCCTATTGTCTTCATATGTGTTTTTAGTGTCATCTTCCTCGTCAAAAGAACCACTATTTTGGCCCTTTTTCTCATCATGAGGTCCACTGCCTCTTCTTGGTAATCATCACTATGTTGTTTCTCACCTTCAAATTCTATTTTTGTCCCATATTCTTCATTATTTTCGCCACTTTCATCATATTTATCAAGCTCTACATTTGCCTCAATGTTTTCAACCTTTGTCTCACTTGCATCTTTCTCTTGATTTTTGTTGTCATCATTTTGTCATTTGTTTTGGCAATTATCACTTTCATTTTCACTATTGTCCTCTTCCTTGTCTTCTTCATCTTCCTCATCTTCTTCCTCACTGTCCTCTTCCTCATTATCTTCATCTATCTCAGTTTCTACCTCACTGTCCTCTTCCTCATTATTATCATCATTTTTCTCATCATTAGAGCCACTGTACATTAGGAGAAGGGATAGGGGGTGAATTTCTTTGTGGAGAAGGCACATGGAGAGATGATGGACAAGTGGAGGTAGGTGGTTGTGAAGTGGAGGGTAAATTCTGTTGAATGAAGGCTTGGGGGTTTGTAAATACATCATGTGAGATGACGACTTCCCAAAGGATTCCTTGCTGCTGCAGCTGATGTAAGACAATCATTTTGATCAAGGAGTGGTGGAAAAGGCTAGGCATTTGGCAGTCATAGCTTCTTTTCTTGGCAAGTGAGGCCATCTTGTCAATTCTCCGGAAAATTTAGTATGGTAGGTTCATTATTTTGACTTTGGTGAAGTGCATTAGTAACCTTATATGATATGAGTAAATCCTAGAGTATCTCCCTTCATAGGTGAACTATCTAATAATTTGCTTCCATCAACAAGGCATACCTCTCTAGCAAGTGGGAAAAAGGAAAAACAACCTTGCAACCTTGTTAACAGCTTGGTTTTAGGTAGGGTTCATAATAGCACAACTCTAACTTCTTTTGTTTAAACCATATATCTCCAATGTATGGTATACGTGTTGCTTTGGAAATAGTTTCATATCAGAGTTCAAACTCCACTCCTGCTAGGCTAACTCGATGATTTTGCAAGCTAATGACAAACAATCTAGTCAAGTTGGAGTGGCTTTTGACTTGTTTGACCTTTTCACAAAATTGATAACACCCAACATCCTGAAAGCATGAAAGGGTCATGGGAGAGGAAGTAATCTGAACTGTGTCTAAGGGTTCAAACCTATTTTCCCTGCCTCCCTTGTGTTTTTGCTGAGGCTCAGTAGTTCTTTGACTTTCATCACTGCTGGTGTGAATCTCTACTTCAGACATGGTGGCTGGTTCTTTAGCACAGAAGGCTTTTTGAAAACTGTCTGAGGGCCTTTGGGTCAAAAGGTTACAATGAGTGAAGTGAGGGAAATTTTGTGCAAATGAAGGCAAGATGAAACTCTCTAGGAGTTCACTCAGTGTTTTAGAGGTTTTTTTGATGTCACTCAGCCTCCTCAGGCACATATAACAATTTCCTCCTTCAAACCCTAACAAAAGGTATTTAAAACTTATTTTTATTCAGCCTAGGGTTTGGTTCAATTGAAGCCTTTAAATATGACTTTGATTAGGAAAATGAAAGCTTTGGAGGCAAGAAAAAAAATCACCAACCTCATATCTTGACTTTTGCAGAGGCTTTGAATGTGAAAAACCGAAATTTTGACTCCCTTTAGCAATTTTAGACAAACTTTGTCTATGCATAACACCGGTGCATAATGCAGGCGCATAATAATGGTGCGTAACAGGTAGGAGACGAGCCAGTCGGGCTTCAGTAGTGTAGCGCAGGTGTGTAATAGGTAGGAGACGAGCCAGTCGGGCTTGAGGAGCGTAGCATAGGCACGTAATAGGCAGTTTGTGGACACTCTGATGTGTCTTTGCATAACACTGGCCCAGGTGTGTAGCACCGGGCCCTGGGTGTGTAACGCAGTGTTAAATAACACTGTGGCCACCCCTCCTATGTGTAGCACCGAAGGCCAGGTGCGTAACACTTGCCTCGGTCCGTGACACTTGCAAACTTTCACTGATTTGCACAGAAACTTTCAAAAACTTCCCTCAATGGCTTCCTTTGCCTTGGAGATGAAAAATGGTGCAGGAGGGGATACCAAAAAGGCCTTTATAACCCTTTTGAAAATAAACTATAAGTCAAAACCCACTTTTGTAATGTTCTTTTTTGCTTACTATTTCTCACTGTGTCTTTTACTATTTTGGTCCTGTAGGTGGACAATTTGATGAAAACATGGTTCTTTTTTCACTGCTAGAGGCTTCCTAAGGTTCTCCTTATTTTGAAAATCTTCCTGAAGACACTAACCCCATGCCTCTCAGCTTATACTTTGGAAAAAGAACTGTTTTGAAATTTTAACACCTACACACAGCAAACTCATCCCTTTTTGCGATTTCTCCTTTGACTGATATTCTGTGTTTGAAACATTCTTTCCTTTGACCTTGTCATTCTTTTTATGGAAAAACACCTTTGCCAGCTCTGTGAAGTGTTGTTTATATCTTAGTCACATTTTTACATAATAGTCTTTTGACAAAGAGGTCCTTGTTGGGAGTTTCACTATTCTGCTATAAACCAGGGATATATATGTTTGTTTTTAGGTCACTTTGATCACTATCTTTTTGAACTTGGACAACTTTCTTTGTCACATAATGGCACCTGCTTATCACAACTACTGTCTTCGGCAATTTCCACCCATGTTTGTCTCCTTTGGCCATTTAAATATGTCTTTAACTATTTTTAGAGAAAAAGACTTTTGAACTAGGAGTTAGTGCTTGTCTGCCAAACCCTAGGGTAACTAAAAACCCTTGAAACCATCTGCTGTGATGAAGGAGGTTTCTTAGTCACTATTTTGACCCTCTTTGTCTAACTTCCCATGCTTCTGAGTTCATCATTGCTCTATTGCTTGGTAAAAACATTTAATGAATCTTTATTCCCAACAAACAAATACCTTGATGCTTTCTTCTAGGTTGTGAATGGTCTCCTCATATGATGACCTTCCTTACTTTACCTTACCTCATGGCTAGTCTGATGTCCTTTGGTATTTTTGCAAGGATGTAAGCAAAGGGAAACTGTCCCTCTACAAGTTTCATGCCTGAAACCAAACAAATTTTTAAATGATATTTTTTATTTGAGGTACAGTGTTGCTTATGTGCCACTATCCTTTATGACCTGCATGGACCTTTTGATGGGCAGCACTTCATAACACTCCCTGATGAGATCATTCCTTGATGAGATCATGTTCTTCCTTGTAAACTTTAAGCCTGTTTGTATCTTGCTACTAGCTGTGGATGCCTTTATGAGCTTTTTTAGGCCTCCTTCTTTGACTTTGTTTTGTTGTTGATCATTTACAAAAACATTTTTGCATAAATGCTTTGAGATGGTAAATTACTCCTTTGCAAGCTCACTACTTGATCAAGAGGATACCTTTGGAGGTACTTTGATGCTCTTTGGATAATGACAAGCCTCATCCTTGTGTTCTCTTGATTTCACCTTTAAATACTTGTGGAAATAGTGATTTTAGAACCATGATAGTGCATAACCTAGGTGACCCTATTTGACTTATGGTAATGTCCTTGGCATAGGTTTTTGACTGAAAAATTTGAATCAAGGTTTGGATGTGGAGATAGGGTTTTTGACACTCTATTATGCACTATCATCCTAGACAACTAGAAAATTGTGTTTACTTAAAAGAGCTTTTAGACAGGGAGTTTTGACAACACCATTGCTTGAGGCACTTGGTGAGCAAGGAGAAACGTTTGGCTTACTTGGCGAAATAAGGTATGCGAAATAGAGGGTTTAGGCAAACAAATACATAGTCTTATAGGCAAAGGTGGAAAACATAGTGAGAGTGAGGGACATTGGTCTTGTCTAGGCGATATATTGGTCATGCTTTGACAAGGAAATGGGATAAACAGTAAATTTCTCTTTGAGGAGATTTCTAGAACTCATATGATTCCTGAATTCTGTTTATAGAAATCTTGGACAAAGCATTGAGTCATATAAACAGGTAAAAATTAATGATGACTAACAATTCTAATTTCTGGAAAAAAATGGAGAGTTGCGATATTCTACTTCTGGACAATTTGACCATTGCAGGGGACTATAACACAACTTTACATGACAGGGAGATCTGGGGCTCACAGGGCAGAAAGGACCCAAAACCAGACACTCTACTGAAGTTGTTTAACTCTTTCAATCTGGTGGATTTGAAAATGAAAGTAAATGGCCCTACTTGCTACAATGGAAGATAGGGTAATGTTATGATATGTAAGAGGATTGATCGGGTGGTATTTAAGTGGCACTTGCTGGACAGGATGGGAAACTGGAATGCAACAATTGGAGAAATTCTGATTTTGGATCATAGACCTATAATCCTATCTTGGGATTTTGAATTGGTGAAGGGAGGATGTCCTTTGTAGTTCAACTGGGTGTGGTTGAAGGATCCCAATTTTAACTTGCTAGTGAAGGATATCATCATAAAAAATCCACGAGATATGGACACTTCGGTGACTGGTTACTTGATGAACACTCTAAGGGGACTAAAAAGGGAAGTGAAGAAATGGGAAAGAGGGACGAAATTCATACTAAATGTCCGTTTTATGGCTTTTGAGAGGGAGTCTACTTCCCTTCAGAAGGAACTAGAAAATTCAAATCCCAAGGCAGACACTTGGGAAATATTAAAGGATGTGGAAAGCGAGAAAAGAAGGATATTTCTCATTCAGGAGCAGTCGTGGAAGCTAAAGAGTAGAGTTTTATGGCTTACTGCTGGAGATAAGAACATGAAATTCTTCAACGCTTTTGCTAATGGGAGGAAAAATTTAAACTCTATCTGGCAGAATGAGGAGAATGGGAATACATTCAGCGCCACGTAAATTATTCATGAGGAGGCGGTAAAAATTTTTCAAAAATTGTTCAAAGCTAGAGATCTGGATTATCATGAAGAGAAATTATGTGTTGTCAAATACGTCCCTAAAATGTTCAATTCAGGGGAACTGTCGGAGTTCTACAAACGTATCAACAATGAGGAGATGTTATCTGTTTTAAATTCTTTCCAGCCTGATAAAACTCTAGGGCGAGATGGATGTACCTCGGACTTCTTTCTCCATTTCAATGATCTTCACATTTCCCTCATTATAGAAATGGCTGAGGAGGAAAGGAAATCTGGGACGGTGAGAAAAGCCTTAAACTCGACTTTCCTGGTCCTTATTCCAAAGAAATTAAGGGCCACATCTTTCAACAATTTTTGGCCGATTTCATTGTGCAATACGTTGTACAAGATTATTTCAAAAAGAATTGCTGAAAGGTTCAAACGAGTTCTGTCCCGTTATTCTCTCAAGAACAATCTGGTTTTTTAAAGGATAGATGCATCCACAATATGGTTTCCACAACTCAGGAGGTGATACACTCGATCCACACAAAGAAGATACAGGCCATGGTCATGAAGATTGACCTTTGCAAGGCATATGAACAGGTTGATTAGAGCTTATTGAGGTTGTTATTATATAAGATTGGTTTAGACAGGGTTTCAGTTAATTGGATTATGGGCTGTGTGACAAACTCCTCCTTGGCAGTCATCATAAATGGAGTGGCATCGAGATTTTTGAAGCCTGGGTGGGGGCTGAGACAAGGTAGATCTATTTGGCAAGTTTTATTTGAGATATTCACCAGATTTTGTGATGCCTCAGGAATGGAGGCTAATATAGGGAAATCCTATATTTACTATGAGGAGGACGAGCAGGAATTGGCTTCTGAGATACCTCATATGTTCAACTTCAAAATGGCACCATTGACCTCGGGTTTCAAATACCTGGGTTTCCAATTAAAGCCCAATAACTATGGGATTAAGGATTGGCGTTGGATGGTCGAAAAACTAGAAAAAGAATAAGGGGATGGACATCAAAATGGTTGTCTTGTGGTGGCAGACTTATCTTGGTTCAGGTTGTCTTATAGCGATCTATGGTTTTCTGGGCCCATAGCTATGTTATGCCAAACAAGATAATAAAAAGAATAAGAATTTTCATGATAAATTTCCTATGGAACGGAAGAAACGAAAGGGGCAAGTTTCATCTGGCAAGATGGAAGTTAATTATGAAACCCAAAATTTTCAGTGGGTGGAATCTAAAAGATCTGAATACCTTTGGGAAGGTCCTTCTCATGAATTCTATGTGGAGAGGGATGAAGCCGGATGGGATATGGAGCGAAATCATAAAATTCAAGTACCTACAATCAAATGATTTGGAGAATCTTCTATTGTTGGGGTGGGAAAATTCAAGGGGGGGGAGTCTAGCATTTGGAACGAGTTCAAGCTTTGTTGGCCAAGTCTAACTTCATTTCTGGCATGGAAGTTCAGTGACGGGGGTAAAATCCTCATTAGACAGCCTCGCATTTGCCAAGTCAAGACTTCTGTCCATTGTAGCAATCAACTTATCAGTTTCTTAAATGGAAAAGGCTTATTTTTTATGTGTCAAATCATAAAGGAGATTGATAATGGTATTCCTACTTGGTTGACGGAGGAAAACTTGCAGCGTCTAGCATGTTCAAAAGGGGAGTGGGCTTTTTACACGGAGGACTTGAGAAGAAAAGGATTACTCTATGGTCTTGGTGGTGATAGTGTGATATGGAATGGACCGAGAGAGGAAGGAAGGTTGATCATAGAGTATTTATAAAACAAGTTGAACACACATAAGTCACAGGCTACCGAGTATAGGACCTTGCAGGGAATATGGGAAAATTTGTCACCTTTAAAAATGAAACTGTTTCTGTGGTTAGTTCTCATGGATAAAAATCTGACGTGGGAGAACTTAAAGAGGAGAGGAAATATTTCAACAGGATGATGCAGACTCTGTATGCTGGCGAATGAAGACAATACATATCTCTTTTATCATTGCGACTATGAAAAGGAAGTTCTGCAGGTAATTTGTGAAAATTTTAAGATGCAGACTCCTTCCTTAGATAATACTAATAGCTTCATAATATGGTGGCAGAAAAAAAAATATATAAATTTCAAGAACATTCCGGCACTATTTCACTGGTTCATTTGGTGCAGCTGGAATAAATGGATATTTGAGGAGGTGCCATGCAACCCTGTGGGGACTGCTACTCTCATATTTCAGAACTAGGAAAAACTGAGAATTGGTCAGAAACCACCGGTGGATCTACCTGTGCACATGAGGCCTGTTGAGATACACTACCCGACGGGCATTTTCGATGGTGCTTCACAACACTCCAGCTATGAGTGTGGTGCTTGGTTGATGTTGTCACCAAAATGTCACTACAAGATCTATTGGCATGGTGGTATCAGGAATAAAAAGAGGGAAAAAGTGTTGGCTTTATGGGGCTTATTGTGGTTTGCCTCTCCACTATGTATTGAAAACATTTGGGTGTTCGAGGACTCAAAATTTCTCCTCGACCATATAAATAGAGGGACAAAGCTCTGCCCTAGCCATCTTGTGACTTGGCTGGAGCCATTCATGCTTTAAAGAAGTCCTACGCCACAATACATTTCAAGCATATTTTTCGGGAGAAGAATTCCCAAGCGGACAGACTCTCCAAAAAAAGGTTTGATTGGTGTTTTTGGCATGATGTACTATGAACGAACGAATGTGGAAGGGGAAGGTGCTTCAGGTTCGGTACATTTCTTTCAATTTTTTTTCATATTACTGTGCAGACTCACTTTTTTTTATCTAAGGAATGGCCCATTTTTGGAGATTTTTGTCTCAGCAATACAAGGTTTCCAATTCTAAATAGAGCTATCTGGGTGACGATTACGTTGAAAACTCATAGGATATGGAGGATCTACATCAGCTTGCAGCAAACTACTCAATGTTTATACACCGTCATATTATTGTTTTGAGTTTTATCACACACAACAAGGTTGTATAAACACTTTTATAACTGTTGTTTTTTAGATTTGATCACACAGCAAGGCTATGTTTTTTTGAGTTTTTACCTTTAAGAAATATTGTAGAAAAAAAATGGTACAATGTGGCAACACGACATACTGGAAGGATAGCATGAATATCATTTTAGAGTATATATCATTTTAGAGTATATATCATTTTTGAAAATGAAAATATGAACTGGTAGATTATATAAACTAGAGTATTTTCATTCTGAAAAAAAAAAAAAAAACATCAAGAAGCTGAAGCGACAGGGCGACAGGTCAATGAATTGAATAGGATCTCGTCGCGTGGAGGTCCATCAAGGGGAAAACGATGGTAGAGAAGCCAATTCGGATATGGATTCAGTGTTTGCACTGCCCACAGTGAGCATTGGCCACTGTGAATTTTGACGATTTGAACCTTTGATCTGAAAATAAAATTGTTGAGCACTTGGTGATCGTGGTAAACGAAGAGAAGCCGAGAGGCTACAGCTTGGATTGCTTGTCGTGATCTGGAGGCTGTGGAATAGTACCAAAGAAATATTTAGTGAATGTTAAATAGTACCAACTATTTACGGCTGTGGAATACTACCAAAGAACTATTTACTGAATGTTAAATAGTACCAAGGATTTTTTAAGATAATATTCAACTTTTCGGATGCTCAATCTCTTTTCGTTTAATTGATTTGCTTTCCTTTCTTAGGCTGTGTAAATTCAATAGAATGTTCATAAAATAAAACTATGTAAATAAAGTTATTTTATTAATGATCTGATGAGATAATATCACATCACTTTCTTTATAAAATTAGAAAATAAATTGAAGTATGAATTATTATTTAATTATTTAATAACTTAATTTTAATATTTTTTAAAATTTACAGTTTGAAAAATAGAAAAATGTTAAATAAAAAAAATTACACAGAAAATAATATCAATGTATACAAATTCATTTTTACAAAATGCTTTCATCTTATAGACACATAAAACAAGAATCTCGTCTTATAAATACATGAAACAAGATTATTTGCATACATGAATTTCTTGCATTTAGTTGAAATTATATGTGTGTATTTCGTTCATTAGGTTAAAGTGACATGTGAAGATGAAATTATTTGAAATATAAAAATTTCATTAAAATTTTTTGTATTTAAATTTCAATTATGTTTTTATTTATTTGTATTTGTATTTAAATTATATTTTTATTTAATTCATTAGGTTAAAGTGATATGTGAAAATGAAATTATTTGAAATATAAAAATTTCATTAAATTAATTATTTATATTTAAATTTGAATTATATTTCTATTTTAAAAGTGCTTATAACGTCCAAATAATTAATTTTACATAGCTTATAAAAAAGTAAGTTGAAATGTATTTGTCACATCTTTTAACATATATTTTTTAGTTTAAAAATAAAATATAAAATTTTATTAAGTAATAGTTTATTTTTTATTTTCTTATTATGTTTCGAAAATTTTCTTCGTCTGTCAGGAACTCATCACCCGCCCTTGAAAACAGTTATTACGACGTGGCTTTGTTTTTTTTTAAATATGAAAAGTTTATCATCAGCGTTGTGAAATAGGTTGCTGTTACCAATAATTGAAAATAGTTGTGAAATAGGTTGTGGTTTATCAAATTACTTTCAAACATCAACATCAGAAACGATGACCACAAGATACACCGTGACATTGACACAAAACAAATATTCATGAAAAGACAATTATATTAATAATAGAATAGAAAAACCTCACATATGCGATTACATCATTATGAACTCTATCAGTAAGGAAGTAATTTTTCTAGATAAAGAATTCTCAAAACAATTTGGAATCATTATAAGTAATATTTCATGAGCTTGACTAAGAGTTAAGGATTTTTAAGAGTGTTCTTATACAAAGACACCAAGTAGGCCACATTGATAGGTGTGCAAGAAGAAAGACTTCGGATGTGAAACAATTTACGTTCAAGCTTGAAAAACCATAGGTCAATTAATCACTTCTAAATTTCTAATGCCTCTCAATTGTATAATGAATATTGATGTTGTAGATAAATTTCTTTTATCTACAACATCCGTCATTATGACAGAGTGGGAACATCATTCTACAAAAGCTAACATCATAATAGAGACAGAAAAACCGGCTGCTTTGAGCAGTTCAGTCCATTGTTTTCGGGTCCTTTCTCCCCGTAAACAATTCAACATAACAGCATCCAAAACATTGGCAGATCCTATCATGTCATAACCTTCCGTTAAATCCAAGACAGCCTCTGATAATATTAACTTTCGTTCCAACTATGCAGAAAATTCCTTGATGGACAAATGCAAGAGAAACTTATAAATAAAGTAGTAATATCTTGCATAGAAATATTATCAAATAAAATAATTAGCGTACAAATAAAATCCATCACCACGGCCGCCAACAGTATAATTAGTTACCTTCATAAAAATCGCATCTGCAGAGGCTGCGGCGCTCTCAAACAGGCTTCCGCTAATGTGTTGTACGCCTGCGTGAATGGGAATAGGATTAACAAATAGATAAGGAACATGGTATATATCATCATAATAAAAATGAGGAGAAGGTTGAGTGTTTTAGATATACATATATGTGGGAAAAAGTATATTTATAATTTAGAAATATCGGGGAGAGTTGGTGCAGTTGCAAGAGGGAAGATCAAAGTTGATGCCGCGTATATGAGGGTACGCATCAATTATGAGACTTAACGCTTCTCCGTGGCCTCCGCCCACGTCCACCAGCATGTTGACGTGTTTGAAGGCATCATAAACACCCAATATCTCTGCAATAGCGGCTTTT
This sequence comes from Pinus albicaulis, assembly GCA_034641835.2. Classification (NCBI taxonomy): domain Eukaryota; kingdom Viridiplantae; phylum Streptophyta; class Pinopsida; order Pinales; family Pinaceae; genus Pinus; species Pinus albicaulis. Next base: position 554,745,239 of record CM076571.1, read on the forward strand.
GTCACCGACACCATGGCTTTGTTGAAGATGGCGTTGAAATCCGGATTGCATCTTTACAAATATTATGCAGAGGCTTATAGAAGCTACCCATGATACTTGAAAGCAAGAGATAAAAAGCAAGCAATGATAACCCATTTACAATTGTTGCAATAGATCCCAATATGAGCAATGGAGCATCTTGCTTGTTGAAAGACAGTAAGCGTAAAAGAGGAACACCTTTTGTGACATTCTGTTGACCATATTCCACATATTGGAGACTCTTTTCACCAGGTAAGGTAGATGGAAACAAAATGGAGCGATGACTGCCACAAACTCCAGATGGATCACCGATTATACACCTAAGAGTTGACCTCTGAATCTCAGCCCTGCCAATAGATTTTGAATTATCTGAGTTGAATAGGATCATTTGATTTCTGGTCTTTTGATTGATCATTGCTGCACATTCTGTATATGTATAAACTATAAATATGCACCAGAAGGGTTCATGATGAGTTGAGATTGTGGACCTGAATATCACATTTCTCAGATTCATTAGTAGATTGGCATGAGGAAGCAAGAATAATCATTTGAGTGAACTTGTCACCAAAATTGAGTTAAAACCTAAAACTAGTGACATGAGAAGTTTAGAAGAGCCATTTTACAAATTTCATAGCCACACATGTTAAAATCACTAGCACGAAGCCGTAAGAACTCATTTAGTTACTACATTACTGACCTATTCTCTATTACAAACTATCACTAAAACTTGCTATAAATTGTTAATTCAATGTTACCATCTTGTTTAGTATGTTACTTCTCTAGCTAGGTTTTACTAGATTACTAATCTATTCTCTATTACAAACTATTACAAAAACTTGCTACAAATTGTTAATTCATTGTTACCATCTTGTTTAGTATGTTACTTCTCTAGCGAGGGTTTTGTAAATATGTAGTAAAGAATGCAAATGCACCATTGCTAAATTGCATTAAGGAGTTGCATTGTTCATAAAAACTGAAACGCACATGGTTTTTTTTATTGTTCCAAAATTTTGATTTCATATCACAGTTTCAATTTTATAGTTTATAATAGGATGTCATAATTTGAGTATTATACCTTGTGGTATCTAGTTGGTATAAACTAATTCAAAAACCTTTTGAGGAATGTGATGAACGTAGCTTGAAATTAGTTCAAGCTAACTTGAGGCTCTTAACTTTGCGAAGGAAAAAAGTCAATACTCGGAAGAGGGAAGGTATGAATGTAGAATTGGGCTTTCATTTGAGTTTTAATGTCCAGTCCTTTTGAGTGATCTCTAATGTACAAGTGATTGAGTGTGAATTTAATCAAACACTTCTACCATCTATGGGAAGGAAATATAATAATAGTTTTGATTCATTTTCTTGTTTTGATTTTGGTTTGACTCAAAAAATCTATGGTGTTTATTTCTAATTACAATTTGATCAGTTTTTTGAACAAGAAAAAGTTCTTCACAATTATGAAACTATTATGGAATTTCATTTGAGGTTGTGCCAATTGTGAACATCCTTTTCTTGTCATAAGGTAAGTTCTACTTTAGAATGCCCTTTGTAGAATGACTTTTATTGCCCCTTGTAAAATGATTTTTATTGAAAAACAATATGTTGAGCCCACAAGATCAAGAGTTTTTTTAATTGTCTTATGAGCAGTTATATGTTACAATTTGTTCTATTTGCTAAGTTATCAAGAGTTGGCGCTATACACAACAGTTCTCTAATTTGAATATGATGGCATGGATTTTGTTCTAATTTCTACTTTATCAAAAACTGGGGTGATACACAATAGTCATATGATATGTATAAGAGGGCAAGGTGTTTTCTTCTAGGAAGCCAAATGTATGTTATTGGATATTCTAGTTCTGTACCTTCAAAAGCTTGCATTGAAGAAGTGGTCAAAGAAATTAGTAATGGTGAAAGAGGAGAGTGCCCAATTTGTCTTCAATGAGTTGAAGATACATTCATGGTTTGTTGTGTACATCATATGTGTTATCGATGCTTACTAGCAAGCTGGTGTAGCTCTTTGTGTGGTGGTTGTATTGCTTGTGCTAATTCTAGTTAATTTTCTTTGTATGACTAGATTAATTTGTTTGCATATTATTGTTTATTATTATCTTTTTGTGCAAGTCAAGCTACAAAGGTGTCACAGTGAGCAAAATACATTAAGTTATTTTTTTATTAAGATAAAAATAGGGGTTTGCATAATTATATATTTTACAAGGATCATGCCATTATGTGTGGAGCATTTTTTAAAAATTAATGTCTATATATACAATTTCAAGGACTACAATAACTCCTCAAATAATTATTTAAATTGTGTTAGCTCAATGCAATAGCACCTGCCATGTCGAAGATTGGTGTTCATTCCACTATACCCTAACATGAATTATTCAATGATATTATAATTTATTTTAATTAAATATTTGTATATTGATTTATTTTAATGGTGAGATATTTTTATGGATTCATTGTTTTATATTGTGTTTAGAGAGACAATAGATAGGATTAAAGACATTGTCTCCATAAAGACAATATGTATTTAATTCCAACTATTGTATTTGGGTAGACAAACAAAAAATTGTCTTTGGAGAGACAAAAATGAAATAAGAAACAATAATTCTTCTGTTATATATTGTCTTCGTAGAGACAATTTTTTACGACAATAATTTGAAACACCCGCTTAAAGACAATATTCAAGTCAATACAGAAGTTTATTTTTGTTTCAAGTTAAGAAAATTTATCCAAAAATTGTCTTAAAACCCCTCTTGTAGTGCAACAATTGTCTCTAGAAAGACAAAAATAAAAGTGTCTCTAGAGAGACGAAAATGTTTATGTTATATATTGCCTTTATAAAGACAATATTTTAAAACAATTTAATTTAAAACACAAGTTTAAAGACAATATTTAAGATATGCATAAATTTTCTTTTGTGTCAAATTAACACAATTTACCCAAAAAATATCTTAAATATTATCTTAAAACTCCCTTTATATTAATAAACCACTTAATTACATTAAAATTATGATTTTGCATATTTTTCAACTATTGCATATTTTTCAACTAAAAAGTTTAAAGCTCAAATGTAAAACGCTTAGTTTCTATATGGAGACCGATAGTTAACTAATATGCTCAGAACCTTTTGGTTGTTTAATGATAAACTGGCTCTGCAATGTATGTGTAGAAATTTCCACCAAATTTCTGACTTAGCTTTTACTGATAAATTTGTCTATAAGTTGGACAAATTAATTTTGACTATAATGATCCTGGCCCGTTGTATCTTAAATCTTGCCTCTAAACCAAAATGACCTAATCTCTTTAATTTTCTTTATTTATAAAATTGGAAAACGGTAAAATTTATTAAATCTTTTTAATCTTATAATAAATTTCGATTTTACGGAAAATCGAAAAGATTAAACTTATTGTAATGCCGAGTAAATTTGGATTCAATTTTGGTGTCACATATTCAGAATAATTGCATAATCTGGGATGTCATAAAGTACATCAAGGAGCTGAAGCGACGGGTCAATGAATTGAACAGGGATCTCGTCGCAGAGGTGGAGGTCCATAATGGGAAAACGGTGGCAGAGAAGCCAAATCGGACATGGATTCAGTGCAGAGGCTGTGGAATAGTACCAAAGAACTATTTACTGAATGTTAAATAGTACCAAGGATTTTTTTAAGATAATATTTAATTTTTCGGATGCTCAATCTCTTTTCGTTTAACTGAATTGCTTTCCGCCCGGTGTAAATTCAATTGAATGTTTATAAAAATAAAACTATAACTATGTATATAGAGTTACTTATGTTACTAACGATAAGATGAGATATTATCACATAATTTTTTTTATAAAACTAGAAAATAAATTGAAGTATGAATTATTATTTATTTTTTTGATAATAATTTTGATATTTTTTAAAATTTACAAGTTGAAAAATAGAAAAATGTTAAATACAGAAAATTTACAGAGAAAATAGTAACAATGCATATAAATTCATTTATACAAAATGAATTTGTAAACACATAAAACAGTGTAGTGTCTTATAGACATAAAACAAGAATTATGTGAAAATACATATGTAACTATTTATTTGTATTATTTATGTGAAAATGAAATTATTTAAAATATATAAAAATGGAATTATTTGAAATATAAAAATTTCATTAAAATTTTTTTTATTTAAATTTAAATTATACATTTATTGAATTTATTAGGTTGAAGCAATATGTGAAAAATAAAATTATTTGAAATATAAAAGTTTCAATAAATTAATTATTTGTATTTAAATTTCAATTATATTTTTATTTTAAAAGTTCCTATAACTTCCAAATAATTAATTTTAATATATATATTTTTAATTTAAAAATAAAATATAAAATTTTATTAAAATCTAATATTTTATTTTTTATTTTCTTATTATTTTTTGAATATTTTCTTCTCATCGCCCGCCCTTGAAAACAGTTATTACGACGTGGCTTTGTTTTATATATATATGAAAAAAGTTTATCATTAGCGTTGTGAAATAGGCTGCTTGTACCAATAATTGAAAATTGTTGTAAAATAGGTTGCTTGTATCAGTGGTTTATCAAATTACTTTCAAACATCAACATCAGAAACGATGACCAGAAGATACACCGTAACGTTTACACAAAACAAATAGTCAAAAGTAACTTACGCTCATTTATATTAATAATATAATAGAATAAACCTCAATATGCGATTACATCATGATTAACTCTATCAGTAAGGAAGTAAACTAAACATGCAGAAATATGTGATGACAGATTAAGATGCTTTCGGTTGAGAAGCACAATAGGAATACATATTGTAAACATGATTTAGCACTTGATTGCTTCAATAACTTTAGTTACAGTGCCCTTCCTCCCAACGATTTTGGAAACAGAAAAACCGGCTGCTTGGAGTAGTTCAGTCCATTGTTTTCGGGTCCTTTCGCCACCTCCCGGTAAACAATTCAACATAACAGCATCCACAA